>JAKSZT010007815.1:28600897-28717665 GCA_026826555.1 Tolypeutes matacus
ACAGTGTGAACTGTGGTCTATGGTTGGTGGCAAGGCTCCAGGATGTATAAGTTCATTGAGGTTGGTGGGCCACACTGTGGGAGATGTTTGTGTGGGATGTGGTGGGAGGTGTGGGAGGTGGGCAACATGGGAATCCCAGTGGGTTCCGTGTAATATTTTAGGTAATCTAAGCACCTCTTAAAATATATGTATATATATATATATATATATATATATAACATTTTTGTAAGCAAATACACATATATGCATATATATTTATATATCATTTTGCAAATGTTTGTATGTATTGTGAGAATTTTGATTTTTACCCATAATAAAAAAAAATAAAGAAAAAAAAAAAATAAAGATAGTTACAGGTCTGCAACCTCACCACTAGATGTAAAGAGACCTGTTTAGTGCACTATGTTGGCTCAAACAGCATGCCTGTGTATTAGATGAGATCTTGAGACAAGATTTAAATATCTATCCATAAATTTCTTAAATATAAGAAGCAAAGCCTAAAGGTTAAACACTTTTATCATTGAGAATATAATCTTTCTCCATAAAAGTTAACAAAAATAAAATGCAACAAATATGTTGGTTAAAAAATAAATAAATAAATAAATAAATAAAAATAAAGACAATGAGTTCTCCATTTTCTACTAGAGGGTTTATTTAAATAAAATGTGCTTATTAAACACTTCCACCCAAAGATGGTTTCCTTAGTACACCTGATCATTTTTTTCAAGAAAGGGTTATGCTGCATCCTCACTTGAACTGTTAAAAAAGCAAGTCTTGCCTAATAAAAATACCACATTGTTTAAAAAAGAAGAAAAAAAGGCCTTGTTTTTGCCCTCACTTTCTCCCTTGAAAAGCTGCCACCAGCTCGGCTCACAGGTTTCACTCCCAACAGGTACCATGTGAAAATATTGGCTCAACTCAACAAATTGATCTCTTTTTATCTTTATTTTGCTCATTCTTCTTTATCCCTGATATCTCCATCCTCCTGTTGGTAGCATTCACCTCCCTCTTTCCATCAGTCATTTCCCATTTTGGTCTTTTTGTCTCTCTTTCCAGCTTTCTCTTCTCCAACCATAAATTTTCTCAGTCATTACTCAACTTTCAGGATCTGAGTACATGAGTTCAAGTCCTAGCTCTGCTATCCACTACCTTGGGGCAAGTTACATAACCTTCCTGTTCCTCTGTCTTCTCATCTGTGAAGTAGATTAATAAACCAAGCCTAGCTCACAGGATCGTTGTGACAATTGAAGTGAGAGCAAATATAAAAATTTTATATACTGTAACTAGGATATATTAAAAGCTCAATAAATATATCTAATATTAAAGAGTAACTTTACAGCTCTTCTAGATAAGGGGTTGATAAGTTAAGGCCCATGGCCAAATGTATACTATCACCTATTTTTGTATGGCCCATGAGCTAAGAAGAGTTTTTACATTTTTCAATGATTACATTTGAAATCATTATAAATTATTGTATAATATATATATATATGTGATATATGAATATCTATATAATATCCTCAATTTTGCCTCTTGGCCTACCTAAAATTTCCTGGCAGGTGCATTACAGAAAAAAGTTTGCCAACTCCTGGTATAGATTATTATAGATTCCAAATTACACAGTGAAAATGGAAATACTCAGTTTCAAATTATAATTCTACTCATGGTTTGGAAGAAACATTCTTAAAATCTGCCAAAGTGCCAGAGGGGTGAAGTTAGAAAGTAGATTAGAACAATTTTCTGCCTGCAATTGCCCACAATTAAGGATCTTCTGCCTCAAAAAGGCCCATTTTACATAATAATGTTTTGAGGATAAAGAGCTCAATGTGGCTAATGTATAATGTATAATGTGTACATTATAATGTATAATGTATATATGTATAGCTAAAAAGAGAAAAATGGCAATCCCTGAAATAGGAAAGAATAAGAAAGAAAAGGGCATCCTCAAAGCTGGGAAAAGGAGAACCGCAATCACCTGAGAATGAGTGGCATGTTTCTTGTTCCAAAAATTTGGTAGCAGGCTAAAATATAATTAACGGTATTGAGATCAAGCTGCTCCAGAGAATATAAAAGAAAAGCCTCGATATGCCACAAGCTGGGAAAGCAAATAATTGCCTGAGTTTCACATTTTCACTGTACTCTGAAGTAAAAAAGCTAATGCTTCAGGTCTCCAGTCTCCACCTCAGTCCTTTTCTTATGTAAGTATTCTGTCTCTCTTTTGCAGACAAAAGGGAACTTGGCTTGGCCAAAGACCTAGTTTGAAATGGAAGAGCTGTCTTCAGTGGCATAATCTATGAGTTCAAAATACAGCCCTACATCCCAAACAGTTACTGACCCACCATTTTTTTTTCCACATGCCATGGCAGATGGCAAAAAGCAGAGAGCAGCCTTAGCTGCAGGTGGAATAAGCTTAAATCATTTTCACTGTTATTAAAAATCTTCCTTTCCCAAAGTATAATGTCTCTTATGCCCAACTAATTCTTTCTTCGCCCTAGGCTGGAACTCACATCCACAACTGATTGGTATCATAACAACAGCATTAGCCATATTTTCTATTTATTCAGGGCCTTTCTCTACAAGTCTCAGGGATTTTCATTATGAATCTCAACTTTAGGAATATATATTAAAGCCCTTAACTGTTTAAATTTTTGTCTCTGCCACTACATTATGATTATTATTTTTCTTGGGTAGAAATCATGTCTTGTCCTTCATTACCTCCTTAGTGCCTAACAAATGTCTGGCAAAGAGCAGGAGTTTGACGGATGCTTGTTAGGTATACGATGAAGAGGAGGAAAAGATGCAGAATTATAAAACTGAAGGTATCAAAAGGCAAACTTTGGCTCCTTCACTACTTAACTCAGGATCAGTCCGGAAATGAATCACACACTGGAAATGTAATATAATGCCCTTCTGTGACAGTAATATGTTCCTAACGACACCTATTTTGCCCCTACTGGTTATTGACAATTATTCTTACATCCAAAATGCATTAGTTTGTAAGCAGCAGTGGCTCTGACCATACATCTTCTAACAGTGCTACTAGTTTAATAGCCAGTGGATAAATTTCTTTTCCACTCCCAGGGAATCTACAGAGATACATATTGCTTCTTGCTTCCAATATTTTTCAAGTAAACATTTTGACACAGTCTAATAGTATAAAAGACATGAATGGTTATACTTACTATAGGTAGTCCTATTTCAAATAAAAATGAACCATTTTTGTAGTAACATATTGCAGGTGCCAAGGCTAAAAATGTTTCCATTATAGTACATCACTCTAAATTCCAAATGGGACAGAGAAAGAAATGAAACACCACAAGTGAAATTCAGACACCTACTTTTGCAGTCATCTTGGCCAAAAGCTCTTGTAAATCCATTATTCCTTGCACCAGGCTCAAGAAATCACTGCAGGTTGGGCAAGCTCAATAAAGAAAATATAAAATATATATTGATACAGTACTTATATAAGAAGAAATTTTTAAAACAGTAGTTCTTTGGCTATGTAGAAGGGTTTTTGCTGTTTTGGTTAAGTATTACTTTGAAATAGGAGTGAAAGCAGAGGATTTTGCATCTGGATCTTTTTCTTTTTTTTTTTTTTTAATAAGCAAAACAAAGACACAGGAAAAAGGGGCACTAACCATTAAAAGAAAAGCAATATAACATTTTTAATTAAAGTTAATTAAACCCTCATTTTTTGTGTGAGGTGACCAAAAAAATGTGGAGTATCATAAAAGAAGAAAAAATAAGTTCAGATCCAGATAAAGATGTTTAAAAAATACTTTCAAGAAATATATATAATTATATTAAACATATCTTTCCGTACTAACTTATAGAACCAAAGCTGCTAATCTTATCTTCAATTTTTAAATTCTATATAATTCCAAATCTCTTAAAAAATTTCAGAGACACAGTAGTTCACAGTATAAATTATAAGTCCTCCTTCACAACCCTCACACCATCTCAAGGACACCACTGTAAAGAATTTTATGTGTATACTTCTAGACTTATTTCTCTGATATCATCAACAGGTTATATAAAGATTTAAAATGCACAAATGCTTGTTTTAAGTTGCTACTTACTGCGATTTAGGTTCGGACACTGTGTTAAGTATCCATTCGGCATAAAGATGATTTTCCCATCTTGGATGATCCCCTTGATAATAGAAGAGAGAGGTGGCGATCAAGATCACAGGTACAAGTTCAAGCGGCCTGTTTGCAGTCAGACATTCTATGCAGGTCGGATTATTTCTTAACAAGATTTATTTTCTCATTCAAAAGGTGAGTTGGCCTTATTCCATACTGAACTGCTCCAAACCACCCTCTTCTAGAAATCTTGAAATGTATGTTCATCTTGAGAAAGCTACAATAAGTTATCACAGGTTAATGCTAATGAGAGCACAGCACTAATAATCCATCACTGTGGGTTCTTAAAACCACTGGACTGAAAGGGCATTGATGCAATAAAAATTCTCCTCAATGCCTTAGTCATCCTCGAACATTAATACTGCTGAAAGCAAGAAGAAAGAGATAATAGAAACACATTAGCCTAAAATGTTTCTATTGATTCATCTAGTCAAGGAAATAAAATTAGACATGGGGAAAATTCTATAACGATCTTTGCTCCTCCGCTAATTGAGTGAGTAACTGGCAAACTGGTGAGTCTTAAGATTTGCTCAACATCTCACTTTTTAAAAAAGGCTTTTAATTCTATAATTCAATCTGGAAGGACAGCCCTAATTTAAGAAAGTCAGCAGGGCTGCCATCTCTCAATGAAAATATTGACTTGCTTTTGGATTTTTTCAGGTCAAAGTTCAAGAATATCTTTTTAGGGTTTTGTTTTCCACTGATTTGATGAGAGAAATACTAAAGAGCAGATGGAGGATGTGCATGCTGGTTCAGAATATTGAGCTTAATCTATAAAAAAAATACAGGCTTAAGATAGTGCTGCAAGTCTTACAGAGGCAGTAACATTTAACATTTATGTGTTCATCTTCTAAAGAGCAGAAAGTAATCAGCAAATCTGTTTCCTGCTTATTATTTCAAGATAAAATATTAATTGGTAATATTAATAGAAATAACAGGATCACAGCACCTCTTCCTCAGAATTACATACATTTATTAACCTCTTCCTCTTGGCGGATGATGCAGTGCTTGTGATTGTGGGAAGAGACCATCTCTCCACAGGGAAGAAAGCCCTCCCAGTGCTTCTCAATATTAATTCATAAACTCTTGCAGAGGAATACCAGGGAGCAATTCATGGAGCACAATCTAAGTGAATCAGCTTCTTGGTACAAAGCTGCTCAGTTTTTCAAAGAAATTAACTCCACTGAGAGCCCAGAGCACCTTTCAAGCACCTTTCCATAAACAAACAGAAAAACCCACTTAAAAAGGATGTCCCTCTAGCATCATGGATGGCCCAATACTTTCAACCACGTTCATACTTATACTTCGGTGTTGTTATTTTTAGGGCAGTGAAATTGTTCTGCATGACACTGCAATGATGGATACAAGACATTATACATCTAGTAAAGCCTATAAAGCTGTACAGCACAAAGTGTAAACCATAATATAAACTATAGACTTTGGTTAGTGGCAATGCGTCAATATTGGTTCATCAATTCTAACAAATATATCACACTAATGTAAGATGTTAATCATAGGGGAAACTGTGTGTATGAGGGGGTGGGGAGGGGTATATGGGAACTCCCCTATACTTTTGGTCTAATTTTTCTGTAAATCTAAAACTTTTCTAAAGATAAATTTTATTATTATTAAAAACGGATATCCCATCCCACTCATCCAATAGCAACATAACAGCAGTTTTCCTTTTCCTTTTCTACTAATTTTGGTAACATTACAAATTACAAATTGCCTCCCCCACATCTTTCCTCTACCTGCATCCCCTTTGCACTTCTCTGTCTTTCCACTTTTAATCTCTCTTACACATGTGTGTTACACAGATCATTAGGTGAAAGTCAATAATGCTAACTGGAACAAAATGAAAAATAAGAGCTGATAGCTTCTCAATGCTCATTAATACAAAAACCCAAGGCATTTGGTATTTTTTCTGAGGAAAGGTCATGGCGGTCAGCCCACACAGTGGCATGAAAACTTGTTCTTGCCAAATAATTCAAGATGGGAATGATAATTTACTTGAATGAATAAATTCAATGCTACCAATATACTGTAAAAATACTAATTGTAACCCAAAAAAAGCCCAAGTCTATGTATGTATATGTGAATATATGTATTTGTATGTCTGTGTATCTGTCTGTCTGTGTGAGTGTGTGTGTGTGTGTGTGTGTGTGTGTTCCAGCACCTTCTCCAGAACAAGAACCAGAAGGTCTTGCATTGAATTCCCATATGGACTATTTTAGTGCCTTGACATTTGCCAATAAAAGAAGCATTTGTTAAGCACGTAGCTTTCTTCATAAAATTACAAAAGGGACTTTATAAAGTATAAAACTGCAAACTAAAAAGTAGCTCAAGCAGCCTTCTTCCTCCCAGAAAAATCACCTATGAATATTTCCATATGTAAGTTCCATGCTTAAAAATTACTTTTTAAGCACTGCAGCTTCTCCCAAAGGGATAAAATGATGGAAGTTCTATCATTTTTCCTCATTTAACTTAAAATATAACTACACTTAACTGAAAAGTGCAACTCACCTCATTTGATCTCCTTTTTTCTGATCGATGCTTTATTTCATATACCTTATTGTAGCAAGTTTCTCAAACTTCAAATTTCCTAAAAATCACCTTGAATATTTGTTTAAAGTTCAGATTCCTGGTTCATTCCCTAGAGATTCTGTTTCAGTAGGGTTAGGATGGGGCCAGGATTCTCATTTTTGTAAAAGGCATCTGAGATGATAAAAGGCATCTTGATGAAAGATCAAAGGACCCCACTTTGAAAAGCCTTGTTCTATTGTCATTCAGTTCTTCTTTTGGAGCAAGAGGGTTTACTCATTTAAAGTTCACAGTGGTTAAAATAGCATCCAAATCCTATCTATGAACAGAGTAAAATCTTGCTGATTTGGAATTGAATGGAGCCCAAGAAATTTACCATGTTATAAACACCATGAGGGCAAGAGTCATATATTTTCATCTCAGGATCCCCTGCAATTCCTATCATAGTATATTTCACACATTAGAAACAATAAATATTTTTAAAGAATCAAATTCCTAAAAACTAAGAATTATACTAAACCACATAATTGTACAAGTTGTTAGGGTCTGTGAAGATCATGAAGGGCATTCATTTTCAACCTAGGGTACATATCAGAATTTTGGAGGGGTTTGGGGGAAGGTAGTCACATACATTTTGAAATAGCTTCTGAGATGACTTTGATACTCCCAATAAGAATTACTGATCTAGAGCCAGGTTACCTGATCATTTGACCTACAAGAAACATAAGGCTCAAATAATTTAAGTAGCTTCCCTAAAGGAAACTTTAATCCTAAAATATACACTTCAGGTCTACTAACTCCACAACCAGTGCTACACCACTGCAACTTGGGGCAGTCCTGTAGTTACATGAGCTAACAAAATGTTGCTACAAAGAGGAATGGTTATCAAAGCAAGATACTATCCCAGTTGCCTTAATGGATAGATACTAATCAACCGGGTATAATAAATTATTTGCCTTATAAGCTAACACTTTGCTAAAACAGTTTATCAGTGCTGGAAAAGAGGGGTCTTTTTAGGTAGCCTAAACCACCCCACTCCACCCCTACAAACTTGTTTACACAATTAATTCACTAAACAGTAGGTTTTCTCATTGTTAGTTCAATGTCAGATGATCTGAGGAGCTAAATAAATCCCCAATGTGCAGAGCCCAGACTCACGAGTCTGATGGAAGGAAGAAGAATTTTTTCTTTGCTTAATCCACCTGTTGCCACACTCTACTTCCTGCACTCAGTTCACTGTGCATTGAAAAATAAATTTGCACTAGGTAGGTTGTACGTTATGGGTTTTCAATATTTGGGAAACTAATGTCCATTATTTCCTTGTTCTGAGAACATTTCTCATTTCACAGGAAGATGCAATTTTATAAAAAAAAAAAAAAAAGATTAGAAAATTATGCCATTAGGACCCTCTTATGTATGGAATAACTAGAATTTGACTAACCCTCAGAATTTGCTGATACTATGAAAGCAGCTTTACTGTCAAAGAAATGCTAATTCTTTTTTAAGGCTCTTATTTCCCTGCAGATCTCTGTTTACATTGAAGAAAATGGTTCTGTTGTTTTTTTGTTTTGTTTTGTTTTTGTTGTTTTTTTGTTTTGTTTTGTTTTGGTTTGGTTTTTTTTGGTAAGCTAAAACACTGAAACAAATTGCTTTGAAAGGGAAAAAGAAAAGGGGAGGGAAGAGTTCCTGCTGGCATGTAAATACATAGATGAAGATGTGTTCTGTTTATAAACTGAACACAAGAACTCAAGCTTTGGCAACAGGCTAACAAAAAGTAAAGACTTGGGAAACACACAAGGAGGATTTTCAAAATGCAACCAATTACGTATTTCTCCCCCTGAAGACAGTTAATAAAATATTCCAGCTTGCATAAAAGCCAAGAAAGACACTTGTCGACTTTCATTATGATCAATAAAAACTGGCAGCTCATTAGCATCTCATTAGCTGCCCTGCTGTTTTCAAAGTTATTTTATTTAATGCATAAAAATATTAATTTACAAATGTATAGGATTCCCCAGTTCTGGGACTTTGACATTCTGGCTGAAAGGAAAAACAAGAATTAAACATGGAAGGAATCCAATATAGCTTCTTTTTCTATGTGTCTATAAACATATGTTTACCATCTGTGGAATTACGGAAACCAGCTGAGGTAAAAAACAACAGCTGTGGCATAAAAAAAATTGTAATCAATTTCATTTCCCAGGGACAGTTCAGCTGTTAAAGGAAACAGTGATGTCTAGGTAAGGAAAACGTCTCACACCCAAATTCAACAGACTAAAACAGAGAGAAGACAGTGAGTGAATGTGAGAGGGAGGGAGAGAAGAAGTCTGGGAGAGGAGGAGAAAAAAGAGGGAGCAAGTCTGGTCTTGTGTGGAAAGTTTTGGAATGATAACTCTCCCTGAGATCTCAACTATTTAGAAACTGTCAAAACACCCAAATGACTGAAGCATCCTGTAACTCATGGCGATTCGCCTGGGCTGTTGCTTTATTTCTTTACCCTCTGAAATAGTACAACATAATCAGCTTAGAATGCATCAAAGGGGAACTGAGTGGGTAGTCAACCATCATGATAATGAAAATCCATGACAATCAGCTGATTCAGATAAACCTATCACTAATTGGCCAGTTATTTTCTCAAACAGATATTGTTTTGATGTGAAGAGACAGGAGTTATTTAATGTTAAAAAGGTGTAGGTGCTGGGTACCGAGCAAGTGAGTCCATCCTCTGCTCTTTCAGCAACAGCACTTGTATTGCACTATCCATAAGCATCCACTGGGCCCAGAAATTAGGTTTGACAAGTGAGGAGTATTTTCTTTAACTTTGCCTATGAAGTGACATATTAATATTTTCAATACAGAATAATGTTATTTTAACCTGAAAACACATCATAAGCATTTTTAGTTCTGTAGTAATAAAGCAGGCATGGATGTTGGACCGAGGCGGCAGCTTCTACAGGATAGATTTTAAAAGCCTGAAGATGGGCCAACTCTCACCTAAGAAGTGGCTGCCTCTTTTTTTCAGAGATTTTCACAGCATTGAATTGATCAAGAAGTAATCTCTGTAATGAAAAATTGACATTTTTCCCCTACCCCAGCCATCTCACCCAATCATTTCACCCCACCAAAGAATCACCAGAAGTGTCTCGGATTCTCCCTGGCAAGACAGACTATGTGGAATTGCCATCCCCTCCTGGTGCTGTCCACTGGAACCACCTGCTCGTTTGGGCTGGAGACCCTGAAAAAGGCAATGAGTCCAGCCTCCTCAATGGAACACGGTAAAATTAGGTAAACGTTTCCACCACCTAATACAGAGACTAGTACATGGTAAGCCCTTAATAAATATTTGCTGAATGAATGTTTGAATGAAAGAACTTTGAAATCAAACAGGCCTAGGCTTAAATCCCATTTCCATCACTTACTGGCTGTGTGTTCTTGGTAAGGACCTTAATCTCCCTGAGACTCGCTGCCTGATCTATACAATGAGGATAATACCTACCGCATTAGGTTTCTCTTAAAGTGAAATGTAATTAACTGAAATCAGTTCTGGAGGACCAGACAAAGTCTAGAACATAGGAAGCACTCAATAAATGTTGGTTCTGTCTTCTGCATCCCCTATCCCACCTCTAAAGCAAAATGATTGTCCCAGACTCTAAATACCCTTCATGCTTTTTTGTCTGTATCAGGTATTTGGGCTCTTAAGCATAACTTCCCCGGTATCTATAGAGAATCATACACTCATCAGGCTGGAATGGATACTATGACTGTTTTCTCTAATCACACTCCCCCCAATGAAATAGAAGCCCCTAAAAGACAGGAAATATGCCTATCATTTCTACAAAATAGTATTAAGCACATAGGAAACATTAAATACATAAGAAATGAATGGAGGTTGTAGCAAAACGGGAGTTAATGCTTAAAGGGTATAGGATTTCAGTTTGGGGAGATGGAAAAGTTTTGGTAATGGATGACAGTGCTAGTAGCACAACATTGTGAATGTAATTAACACCACTGAATTATACATATCTGAATGTGGTTAAAAGGGAAAACTTTAGGTTTTATATATGTTACTAAAAATTTTTTAAACATAAAAAAAAGAAAGGAATGGAGGGTGGGAACTTTGAATACATAAGAAAGGAAGGGAGAGAACATATGCTGTGCACCTACAATGTGCAAGGTGCTTTTAATACATACTCCTATATAATATGCATTAACTTTACGGGAGACATCTTTGCCACTTTATACATGAGAAAATAAATTCATACCTCATGCATGCATTCATTTTACAAATATAGTGCTAGCCTACTATGTACCTGGTACACTGCTAAATAAAATAAGCACAGTTCTTTACCCCGGTAAAGCTTACAATCTAGAAAGAGAGACCAAAAATAAACAAGTAAACATCCATGTAAACTATACTCAGGACGAGCCACATAATTTGTAGAGTCTCATTCAAAAATTTTTTATTTCAAGATAGCAACAGCAGAGCATTAAGCCAATCATGGGACCCTTCTAAGCATAGAGCCAGATCCGCATATGCTTTCAAAGTGTAGTAAATGTGATAGAGGAAACGGAGGAGTTTCAGGGGGAAAGTATGTGGTAGGTTGATTGCAAACTAAACCCCCTCCCAGTATCTACACACCTAGCACCATGATTTTGCAGACCCTACCATCAAGAGGAGGAGACTGCTTCCCTACCCCTTGACTGTTGGGTTTGTTTTGTGGCATGTTTTGACCAATAGAACAAGGTGGAAGAGATGGCATGCCATCTCCAAGCCGAGGCATTGAGAGCCTTGCAGATGTCCACTCTCTCCCTTGAAACACTGCCTAGCACCATGGACACAAGCCCAGGCTACCCTGCTGGATAATGTTAGGCCCTGGGCTCCTGTCCTGGCCCCCTCTCTTCATTCCCCCTCCCTCCCCCCTCTCCCTGCAGCTGCACATTCCTAATTGATACATAACCAGAGCCCCTGCCTCTGTTTCCTCCCTAAACATTCCCGATAGAAAAGTTACAACCCACACCTGAGGGACAGGGATGGAACTACAAAGCCGATATGAATTATCTCGCCCCACCCTTAAAACTGCAAAACCAGCATAAACCATCCTAAACTAGCCCCTTTGTAGTCTAGCCCCAGAACGAGTTATAAATACCCCCTTTCCCCCTCCATCACTGCTGGTGTCTATTCTAGACCCAGCCCACCTGCTAAGTTTTCTCTCATTAAAGCTTTGTTTAAACTAACCTCAGCTCGGGGTCTGACTTCTTAAAACACCTCCCTTCCTCGGCTTCCCTCTGAACCTAACATTTTGGTGCCGAAACCCGAAAGCTGAGATCAAGGGAGCCCACTTGTCTGGTCCCTTTTCCATCCACATGGGCAGGATTGTTCAGGTGGACACCCTCCTCCGTTCTCAGTTGTCCAGGCCAACTCTCACAAAAACCCAGGTAAGGAGCTTCACCCTCTTAGCGCATGTCCAGCTCCCTCTTCCGTTCTGTTTTCAGTTGTCCAGGACAACTCTCTCGGAAAACCTGGTGCCCGGTAGAGGGCTGCCCTGGGTCCTGGACCCTCCATTCCATGGAGCAACTAGACGGAGGAACACCTCCCTCTGGTCCTCTGCTCCATATCAGGCCCTACGAGACTCAGGGTGGGGCGCACCCTGTGATCCGTCAGCACCTTGGAAACTTGGTGAAATCTCCTTAAACCCACGGGCAACAGCCAATTAGTCCTCCCCTAAAACACCCCCCTGGGGTACCTCTTCCAAAATCTTAAAGACCTTGGTTCATCTGGCCAGAAAATGGGACCTTAAACCCCCAAATTCCTACAGACCTCAACAATTATTGTCAACAGTTAAATAAGTGGAGCAAAATCCCATATGTTCAAGTCTTTTTTGAGTTGTGCAGGCACCCCTCCCTCTCTCAGTCCTGTCCCACTTTTCAAATTCTTCTTCTTCACTCTCCTCTCCCAAAAAATTCTCGCTCCCCTCCTAATACCTGGTCAAAAACATCCTCCGATCTGGTGAACAACTCTATTCTCCCTCCCTATGCGCCCACTCCGGCTGCTGCTCTGGGCCCCTCTGCCCCTCCTGCTTTTCTCCCTCATCCAGAAACTCACTTGGCTGCCAGTCCCACAACCATATGATAACTTGCCTAGTTGCAGGACTACAAACAGCCGCTTATAAAGCCGTAAATTATGATAAATTCAAAGAAATCTCACAGAAAGCTGACAAAAACCCCGCTGCCTTCCTTGCAAAGCTACGGGAAGCCCTCCTGCGTTATAACAATCTAAACCCAGACTTGCCGGAGGGCCCCCTCCTCCTTCACATGTATTTTATCTCCCAGTCAAGTCCTGACACTCGCCAAAACTCCAGAAGTCAGAAGCGGACCCCAGACTAGTCAGACTGAGCTTGCTAACCTGGCCTTCAGAGTTTTCAACAATCAGGAGTAGAGCAAGCCCTATGGGAGGGGCAAAGGGAAGAGTCTATAAACAAATCTCATAATCGAGCCTACCAGCTACTTGCCTCCTCCTTCCAAAGTTCCCAACACCCACCCCATTCCAGGCAGGTGGGAAAAACCCACTGAGACCATGCTTCAAATGTAAAAAGCCTGGGCACTGAGCCAAGCAGTACCCAAACCCACAACTCCTCTGGGGCCATACACACTGAGCAAGCAGGAAATCCACTGGAAGTCCAATTGTCCCCAGCCTCTCAAAGCAAGAGGGCATCGGTTACCCAGTTAGACCCAACCCAGGGCTTCAACCTCCCAGACCATCTGGGACTGGCAATGGACAAGTGAAGGTGCCCAGGTTCCACGCAGGCCCCCACTCCCACTCCAAAGCAGAACCTCAGGTAACTGATGGTGGCAGGCAAGCCAATTTCGTTTCTTATTAATATGGGAGCCACTTACTCTGCCCTTCCCAAATTTCCTGGACCCTTAACTCACTCCTTGATCTAGATTGTGGGGGTCGATAAAATAGTTTCATAACCCCTCGCAACCCCTCTTTTACAGTACTCACTAAAAAGCCACCTGTTCACCCATTTTTTTTTTTTTTAGTGCTCCCCACCCCCCCACCCCCCCGTCCAACTCTAATCCTTAAAGGAACATTTTAACTAGGCTCAGAGCACAAATATTCATTCCTTCTCAAAGCCCACATGGCAGCTTCCTTCTTTCTCTAACAAACCAATCCCCAGGCCCCCCCGGGGCCCCCCCACTCTCCCTTTTTCCGTCAAACTCTGTCAATCCGGAAATCTGGGACACTGAAATTCCTATCATTGCTGCCCATCACAAACCAGTCACAGTTCAACTCAAAAATCCTACCCACATCCCATTCAAACCCCAATATCCTGTCCCTCTTAATGTTTTGCAAAGTATCAAACCTACAATTACTTGCCTCTTACAAGTAAGCCTTTAGCTTACTCCTGAATTTTAAGACTAACTGTACTCCTAAAGAGTAATAATCCAAAATACGTGTATTAAATGTCTGTCTGTCTGAACTGCTGAAATGGTACTTAACTGCATTTTACTGATCAAGTGTTCCTAACTGATTGCTGATTACTAATAAAAGTATTTCCAAGAACAAGCTTGCATATTACAGGCAGCACTGATTCCAAAAGAAATCTTAAAACCAGTAAAATCAGAGATGTGAAATGATGAAAAGCTTAGAAAAGCCATACCAAAGAGTAAAAATTATAAATCAAATTAATGAGCTTTATGTTTCTGTTGGTGTCTCTTAACTCTTTTTGTGCTTGTCTGTTTGCTCCTAAATAGAAATGAATAGTTTATTTTTTTCACAATATGGAATGAGAGATGAAACTTAAATGAATATAAAAATAAATAGAAAGTTGGTGGAAATGCTGACTAAACTTTGATAAGTTTGTTTAAAGGAGTGTGTTTTGTCCTAAAATAAAATGGCTGGTTTTCATAAAAGCATAATGGAAGTATGTAGGACAAAACCTATAGAAAGTATTGCAGAAACTAGCATTAAGTAAGAAAATGTGTTTTGTGAAGGTAAAATTTGTCTTAAGATGAAATAACTATAGTCCATATATATGGTTATGGATAGTTCTAAGAAGTTTATAAAAGCATTGTTTAAAGTGAAATATTTAAATGGCTAATTCCAGAAATTCATTATTAAACAGAAACTGAATTGATACTAATAACAAAAAGTAACTTCATAACAGAAAAACCTGTCAGAAACCACCTCAATCTGCATATTAAGGTGGTAGTAAACATACAATAATCTTGATTCCATTGAGAATCTTAAGTTTTCATAAAATAAACAAATTACTTTTTCTTGTACTACTAAAATATCTGTTAATTAATGGAATCATGGTAAAGGTGTAAAAGTGAAAAATAAAGTAATAAAATGGTTAAGTTCATTTGATATGTTATAAATTGAATGAAAAATATTTAAAATCTGTTATAAAACAAAAAAGCCTCTTTAACCCTCTGTTAATCAGATATATGAATAAAATATTCATATGAATACTTAGACTGTATAAAATTCCTAGAAATTTAACAATGTTTCAGTGTAATATTACATAAAAGCATAATGTTGTTAATCAGGGTTTAAATTAATTTTAAAAACAGTATGTGTCACAGAAACAACCTCTGCTCTTAGACATCAAAAAGTGGATGCTTTGGCTCGTAGTCATCTGATTCTCCCCACCTGTGCTGAAAAAGCAGCTCTATGGCTGCAAAAGAGAGTGGCCATTGAGGGCTGCCAGAGGTGGTACATAAGAGTAGATTATCGTAAATTAAAGTAACACCACTGCTGTATGCAGCAGTCCCAAATATTGCTAATTTGTTGCAAAAAATTAATATCCACTTATATCACTATCACTTTGTTTTAAAACTTGCTAACGCTTTCTTTAGTATCTCCTTAAACAAGTCAAGCCAGCCTGCATTCACCTTCACGTAAAAAAGCCAACGGTGGATTTTGCAGTGCTTCCCAAGGCTATGTGCAGAGCCCACATCATCTGTCCAGGCCTGGAGGCAAAAAATCTGGCTGTGTGAAAGAAACCTGTGGCTGTAACCCTATTTCGTTATATTGATAATATTGTATTAACCAGTAATTCTTTTTCAGAATTAAAAGAAACATCAGACACAATGGTATCTTAAGAGCCAGAAACAGGCAAACAATTAGAACAAGCTGCAAGGTCCTTACTGCTCTGTCAAACTCTTAAGTGTTGTTAAAATATAATAAATCATCACAAACTAGCCCTTTGTAGTCTAGCCCCAGAACGAGTTATAAATACCCCCCTGTCCCCCTCCGTCACTGCTGGTGTCTATTCTAGACCCAGCCCACCTGCTAAACTCTCTCTCATTAAGGCTTTGTTTAAACTAACCTTAGCTCCCAGTCTGATGTTCTAAAACATCTCCCTTCTTCGGCTTCCCTCTGAATCTAACAGATAATTAAAGGCATATAGTCTAGGATTGACTCTCCAGCCTATAGCCACTCACCAGATATGTGAGTGAGACTATCCCAATCCAGACAACCTTCAGCTGATCTCACCAGCCACCAGCAGATATATGAGGGAATCTAAGGGGGATCAACCAAGCCTGGTCCCAATCAACAGAAGCTCCCAGAGGACCTATGAATTTATTGATTTAAGACCCTGAGTTTGGTGGTTAGCAATAGCTAAATAAATGCATAGGATAATAGGGAGGAACCTAAAAAGAGGGTGGTCCAGGAAGACATTATTTAAACCAAGACCTGAAGGATTAAGAAGAGTCAACACTGCAAACAGCTGAGTGAAATCTATTCAGAGCAGGGGCACATGGAAAGTCCATGGTATGTGCAAGGGGCTAAAAGAAGGGCAATGTGACTGGGGCATGGTGGGCAGAAGAGAAAACGAAATGAGATAAGATTGCAGAGGAAATCAGGGGACAGATCTTACAGGATCTTGTAGGCTCAGGTAAATCAGATTCCATTTGAGATGCAATGGAAAGTCACTGAAAAGTTTTAAGCAAGAGAATACATATTTGATTTAAAAATATATACTAACACAAGCTCACACAGCTATGAAGAAGTCAGTCCAGGATTTAAACTCTGACCTATATAACTTAAAAGCCACACTCTTTTTCCTGGCCCCTGAGTACTTGTTAGGTTTCTATCCAAAGCAGTGGTTCTCAAAGTGCGTCCCTAATCAGAAACTATGAGGTTGGAGCCCAGCTACCCTTGCTTAACAAGCCCTCCAGGAGACTGTGATGCACTCTAAAGTTGGAGAATCACTAATCTAAAGAGTCATTAAGTAGGAAGTTAATTTTTTTTCGTGTGTTACATGAGGTTTTACAGTCATATACAGTACTATGTTACAGTTTTCAGCTTTCCTTCTAGTAATATATATGACCTTAGACCTTCCCTTTCAGCCACTGTCATACCCATACAATAGCACTGCCAGTTACAAACATCATGATGTGCTTTCACCATTTCTGTGCATTTCCAAAGATTTACAAACAACCTTTTTACCAATTCTGCGCAGATTAAACCTCAGCTTTCTGTTCTCTAACCTCATTCTATTTTCTGGTGACCTATATTCTAATTATTAACTCCATGAGTTTACACAATATATTTAGTTCATAACAGTGCAAGCATACATTATTTGTCCTTTTGTGTCTGGCTTGCTTCACTCAACATAATGTCCATCCATGTTGTCATATGCTTCACAACTTCATTTCTTCTTACCAATGCATAATATTCCATCGTGTGTATACACTACCATTTGTTTATCCATTCATGGTTGATGAACACCTGGGTTGGTTCCAACTTTTGGCAATCATGAATAACGCCACTATGAACATCGGTGTGCAGGTGTCTATTTGTGTCCCTGCTTTCAGTTCTTCCGAATATATACCTAGTAATGGTATTGCCAGGTCACATGGCAAGTCCATATTCAAGGAAGTTAATTATGGATCAGATCTTATAATGTGTGGGATCGTTCTAAAGACTATGGGAAAACCCTAATCACATGTCCTCTATGTCAGTGCTATGTCAGTGAACGCAAATTTGAGCCTTTGCACCTGCTAAATCAAACTCAATGAGAAAGCATTTAAAAATTTATAAATTTCTAAAACCTACAGTTCAGATTCTCAATGAGTGGATCTAGGTAGGACAGGAATTTGTATTTAAAGCCTCCCCAAGTGATTTTTATGTCTGTCCAGGGTTAGGAACGATTCATTGCCCTTTGTTATAGACCCAAGGTCCCAAAGAAAAGCCCAGATTCAGATTAACTAGCTACAGAACAAGAAACACAGCATTACATTAAAAGTGTCATTTTGGAACTGAGACACCTGGACAAATTTCTGTTGATTCTTGGAAACATGAAAATTATATATATATGGATTATTACCCTGAGAAATCATGTCATGCTTTTTTGTTTTGTTATATTTGTGATTTACAAAGGATTTAAAGCAAATTATAACAAACACCTGTGAATGCACCACCCAGCTTAAGAAATAAAATATTATCAATATAGTTGAAGCCTTCTAGGTGCTGGTGCCTAATTAAATTTCCATTCCTTCTTCTCACAAGTAACCACTATTTTGAATTTAGTTTTAATCAATCCCATGCATTTATCTTTTTACTTGAGTGAATGATACAGTAAAAGATTGTTTTGAATGTTTTAAACATATAGACAGCTCAATGCTGTAATTTTCTTCTACTTGCTTTTTCAAACTCAACATTACGTTTGCAGTTCATTCACGTTTATTCAGTCTCACTGCTTCATACAGTCATACTGTTTCTTTGTATGACTCTACCATATTTCATTTAAATATCTCCTATTGATGAACAATTGGTTTTATTTTTCCAAATTACTAAAATTACAGAAAGATGCTCCTATGACCATGCTTGCACATATCTCCTTTGGCACTTGACCAAGAGATTCTGCAATTGTTTACAACGAGGGGTTGGATTTCTGTGTCATAAAGTATGCAAAGTTCCAATTTTATACAAAAACTCCCAAATCTCTCTCTAAAGTGGTTCTACTGATTTAAGTTTCTACCACAATCCCTCTTTCCCACACTTAACAATGTCAGATGTTTTTGTTTTTGCTTTTTAATTTTTGCCATGCTGATGGGTAAGAAATGGTATAGTGGTTTTAATTTTCATTTCCCAGGTAACCAGTGAACTATTTATGTTTCTGCTTTGGGGGATTGCCTTTTCATATCTTTTGCCCAATTTTTCTATTGAACCATAAGTACTTTTCTTATTGGTTAATAGCAATTCTTTAATGGATACTATTTCTTTGCTAAAAAAATCTTGTCAAGATCTTTGATGAACAGAACTGCTTTTTAGTTTTCTATAGTACGATGGTTTGGAACTGTATGTACCCCAGAAAAATATGTTCTTAAAGTTAATCCATTCCTGTCGGTGTGAACCCATTGTAAGTAGGAGCTTCTAATAAGGCTACTTCACTTAAGGTGTGACCACTTCAATCAGGATGAGTCTTAATCCTATTACTGGAATTTTTTATAAGAGAATGAAATTCAAACAGAGAGAGAAAGCCAGAGGAAGCAAGAAGCTACATCAAGGGCATCCGGAAGAAAAGGAGAGATCAGGAGATGCCACCATATGCCTTGCCATGTGACAGAGGAGCCAAGGAGCGTGGGCAGCCAGCCCCAGAATGCCACCATCTTCGAACAGAAAGCCTCACCTTGATGATGGACTTTCTTTTGGCCTCAAACCTTAAGCTAATAAATTATTTTCGTTTAAGCCAAGCCACTTCAAGGTATTTGCTTGAGCAGTGTAGGAAACTAAAACATATAGTAAACATGAATATTTTCAATTTTTTTGCATTTTATATCTTTAAAAATCTTCACTACCCTGATATCATGAAGATACGCTCCTATGTTGTTTTCTAAAGCTTTCAAAGTTTTGCTTTCACATTTAGGTATTTAATTCAATTATAATTTATTTTTGTGTATAGTGTCAGGAAAAGCTCCAAAAATATGTGTGTGTGTGTGTGTATGTGTGTGAGTATGAAATATTTAAATAACTTTCCTAATTATTTATTGGTGAGTCCATCCTTTTTCCATTGACCAGGAATTCCACCTAAGTTATGTATCAAGTTTCCCACACATGATGAAATGGTCTCTTTTGGCCTCTCCATTCTGTCCTCTTGGTCTATATATTGATTCTTGCACTGATATTACACTCTATTGACTGCTGTAACTTTATGATATGCCTTCATATCTGACAGGGCATGTTCCCTACCCCCTTATTTTTCAGAAGTGTCCACTCTTAATTTTCCATATAAATATCAGTATTAGCTTGCAGATTCCACCAGAAAATAAAACCCTGTTGGGAATTTATTAGAAGTTCGTTGAATCTAGGCTCATAATGGGAAAAATTGATATTTTTATTATTTTAAGCCTTTTTTACAAAAAACATGGTATATCTCCCCCCTATTTAGGTCTTCTTTAATGGTTTTCAATAATATTTTATAATTTTCCTCATAAATGCTATGCACATATTTTGTTTGATTTGTTCTTAAGCACCTTATATGCATTGTCTCTCTTTTTTGTTATTATAAATAAAATGCTCTATTTAGTCACATTTACTATTTTTGTTGTTGTTGCTACTGCTGTTACTTCTGTTTTGCAATGAAACTGATTTTATCCGTTGGTTTTATATACAGCACTCTTTCTGAACTCTATTGGTAATTCTAATAATTTGTGGATTCTACTTACTATTTAGAAAATTACATAATTCATGAATAATTACATTGTTCTTTTTTTAATAATCCTTATGATTTTTACTTACTTTGCTGGTAAGGACTTCCAATATGTTGAAGAGAAACAATGATAATACGCATTCTTGTATGATATCTGATTTAAAGGGGATTTTCTTCATATTTCAGCAATAGGTATAGTGTTTTATGTATGTATATTTTATATACTCTATATCAGTTTAATGAAGTGTCCTTCTATTGCTCATTTGATAAGATTTTTATTGTGAGTCAGTGTTGCATTTTAGCTGGTGCTTTTTCAGCCTCTTGAGATGATCACAGGATTTTTTTTCCTCCTTTTGTCTTTAATGTGATAAGTTATATTAATAAATTTTTCAAAGATGCAAACATTGCATTTTTGGAATAATCACCTGTCTCTTTCTCTCTCACAAGTATACACACATTCCTGGATTTAGTTTACTATTGTTTTATTTAGAACTGTTTAATCAGTGTTAAAGTGATATGGACTATATATTTTCTTAAGAAGTTCTTGTCTAGTTTGAGGACCCAGGTCACACTATTCTCATAAAATGAGATAGGTAGCATTCACATTTTTTCTTTTCTCTGGAAGAGTTTATATAAGATTGGAATTATTTCCTTGGGTGTGTGGCAGAATTCCATTGGTAGGTATTTTCTCTCAATACTTTGAAAAAACACTTTCCAGTGTCTTTTGGCTTCTGCTTTTTCTGTTTAAAATCCAGCTGTTTAATCTAATTGTTATTCTTTCGTAGAAAATTTGCCTTTTCTCTCTATTTGTAAGTTCTTCTCTGTGTCTTTGAGGTTTTGCTATTCTGCCAATATATCTAGGTATGGATGTCTTTTATACTTATCTTAATCTGTGTAGTAGATTATTAAATGGTAAAAAAATTTCTTCCCCTCTTTGCATCCAGATCCTTGCAAAGTGATATTGCAGCTTAGCCTTTCAAGAGATGGAGTCTCTTTCTTCCACTCTAGATTTGGCCAATAAAACATCAGAAAGTATGGAAAAGAAGGCAAAACTTCAAAAGTACTTGTGGCTTCATCACAATGCCACAAAATAGACCTTTATGTCAGACAATGCTAGAGACTCTCTATTCATTCTTCCCTATGTCCATACTGATAACCCCTGGTTGTGCTCAGGGAAGTAACCAGCTTCCTGACCCAGACCTGGCCAGGAAGTTGGATGCAGAAGTCTAAGGATAGGGCCTCTGCGTAAGTTATATACCCTGATTTTTTTAAAAAATATTCAGCTGGCACAAGCCTTTTGTCCTTTGCGTTTTTTTGTTGTTTTTTTTTTTGGTCCTTTCGTCCTCCCTTCCTTTCTACCTAAAATAGAGTTGCCCAGAGATGGAGCAGCCATCTCATAGCCTTGAGGAAGAACCCCACAGGCTGCTGATGGTGGGGCAGGAAGAGTGCAGGCACCTCGTACCTTGAGCAGTTGTACCAACTCTGGTCTCTCTATCACTGGACTCCTGTATAAGTGAGAAAAATAAACACCTTACCTGTTTTGTTTTGTTTTTAAGTAATTGTACACCAGGGTTTGCTCGCTTGTTGCATTGGAATCCCAAGACCACCATGTGAACAAGTCTGAACTAGGCTGCTGGAGAACAAAAGAACATATAGAGGAGAACTGAGGTATACCTGTCAACAGCCAGCTACTACCAGAAATTTGAATGAGGCCATCTTAGATCATCCTACTATATACCAACCTGCTATTTGACCACAGACATGAGAGAGAGCCCAGGAGATTTCAGCTGAGCCAGAGCAGACCAGAAAACTCATCTAGTCAACACAAAGATTGTGAGCTAAATAAAATGGCTACCATTTTAGGTCTATGCATTTTGGAGTGACTTGTTAAACAATAGTCACTGATACACATTGAGATCATTATTCTTCCTATAATGAGAAATGATGTCTTTTTTCAATTTTTGAAAACTTTTTACCATTATACTTCTAATATGGGTCATAACCTCTTTCTATTATCTTCTGGACTTTCCAATTTGAAATATGTCCAATATAGATCTTTTCACACTGTCTTTTCTATATTTTAACATCTCTTTCCTATTTCCTTTTCTTTACCTCTACACTACAATTGGGGTAATTTCTTCAAAAGTATTTTCCATTTTATAAATTCTCTCCACATATTTGTATAATCCATGGTTTCACAGGTTCACTGAGTTTTCTTTTTTTTTTTTTTTTTTTTTAATTTCAATGGTTATATGTTTTCATTTCTAGAAGTTCTTTTTGGTTCTTTTTCAAATCTCCCTGGTCATATTTATTTTCTCTATCACTCAAATTTCAAATTGTTTTAAGCATATTAAACATAGGGTTGATTTTTTAGTCTTTATCTTGTCATTCCAATTTCTGCAGTCCTTTGGTGACTAATTTGGCAATTTGTTGTTTCTTCCCACTCTCACTCATTATGGCTTAAAAATTCATTTGTATGAACTTAATCTGTAAGAATTCTGTAATGTCTGCATTAAAGGTGACTTTCTCCAAAGATAATTTGCATTTTCTTCATCAGGAAACCGAAAGTGCTACCATAACAGAATCATTTTAAGATAATTTTTTGTGATTCACAGGTAAAGTAAATCCAAATTTCAGGCCTACAAATTCTCAGGGAAGTATTATTTTTTCTTATCTAGAGATAAAATGGAAAAAAGCTAGTTACCAGATTGCTTCCCTTTGCTAAATAGTAGACTTTTTCATCTTACTTTTTCAATAAAGGTATAGTATTTGAGAGACCTGGCTTTATTTCTGAAGCTTCTGTTCTAATTCTCAATCCTGCATGGATCTAAACAATTTCTCCCATCTCGCACAGACTCTCGGAACTTTCACACACCATTGACGGGAATCAAAAATGGCACAGCCACTTTGCCCGTTTGGCAATTTCTTACAAAGTTGAACATACATTTAACATACAACCCAGCAATCCCATTCCTAACATATTTAACCAACTGAAATGAAAACCCTAGTTCACACAAAAACTTGTATATAAATATTATAGTGGCTTTACATGAAAAGATGCTCAACATCATTAGCTATTAGGGAAATGCAGATCAAAACTACAATGAGATACCATCTTACACCCATTAGAATGGTGGCTATTAAAAAAACAGAGGACTATAAGTATTGGAGAGGATGTGGAGGAATGGGAACCCTCATCCACTGCTGGTGGAAAAGTGGAATCGTCCAGTCATTGTGGAGGACAGTTTGGCAGTTCCTCAAAAAACTAACTATAGAACTGCCATATGATCCAGCAATTTCACTGCTGGGTATATATATCCAAAAGAACTGAAAGCAAGGACACGAACAGATATATGCACACCAATGTTCATAGTGGCATTATTCACTATTGCCAAAACTTGGAATCAACCTAAATATCCATCAACAGATGAATGGATAAACAAAATGTGGTATAAATATACGATTGAATATTACTCAGCTGTAAGAAGGAATACAGTGCTAAGACATGGTATCCCATGGTATTCACGTGGCTGAATCTTGAGGACCTTATGTTGAATGAAGCAAGCCAGGCATTGAAGGACAAATATTACATGACCTCACTGATATGAATTAAGCAAATTGAGCAGTCTCAGAGAGCTATTGTCTGGAAGATAGGTTTACAGGAAAAAGAAAGGGAGAAAAAGGTTGTGAACCAATACCCATATGGGCAAAATCTATGATAAGGTAGAAGAGTATAGTTGACAGCGAAGGGATATGACAGGAGTATAGTGATACTACTGGGTTAGGCAGTGCAGGTTTGATAGAGGGGTAGAGTGAGAAGGGTGGATTGGATAGTCCATGAAACTGGGGGGAGGTTTGGGGGAGGGACCAAGTGAACACTGGGGATTGGCAGTTATGTGATTCAAAGTACAAAACTAGGCATGCTCTTATGGCAATATGACAAGGAAGGGTTACTGGTTTAGAGTATTAGATGGGGGGGCATTCAGGACACAGCGCTTCAGGGGCAGGCTTCTAGGGAGTGTGCAAGTGATCATTTTGTCATAATGTGTTATATCAGTGGATGGAGACCCACATAAGGAACAGGAAGCAGCTGGACTCCCATCCTGGGGAGGACCAATATGTTCTCAAACAGAGGGGCGGGTGTCTCTTGAGAATATGGGCAGTTCCTAATAGGGGAGGACAAACCAGTGTGTCAAGACCTCAGTGTTATTGCAAGTAACTATGAATCTTGTCATCCAAGCAGTGGTGCTAGGTGGTTGTCATGGGCCCATTGGGGAGGGGGAGGGAGGAATAGAATAAATGGAAAAGGGGGTATTTAATGGGCAATGGAGGTGTTCTACATGATCTTGCAATGATGGACACAGGCCATGTTAAATATCAAAATTTATAAAAGTGTACGATCTAATATGTAAACCATAATGTAAGCCATTGACCATGGTTAGTAACTATGTTTCACTATTTGTATATCAGTTGTAACAAATGTACCATCCACATATAAAAAAGTAGTAATACAGGAAGGGGGAAAAGGGGGAGGATGTTGGGTATATGGGAGTCCCCTGCATTCTGTATGTAACTTTAATGTGACCTGAAACTTCTTTGAAAACAGAATGAAAAAAAGTAAGACACTGGAGAATAAACAGAAGAAACCGTCACTGTACAGACAAGACAAACAGATATTACAGTGATGAAAGGCAAAATATCAAAAAAAATTTTTTTTTAATATTTTTCATTATTTTACTATCCCAATTTTTTAAATTTTATTTAATTTTTAGTTTTTAAATGTTTATGTATTTTACTTCATCTATTTAAGCCTATCATTATTATTTCATTTTCCTACTAATTGTATTTAGCTATTTTATTGGCTTTATTTTTGGAGAAGATTTGTATCACAGAAGGGTAACAACTGGGGCAGGGGAGGATAATTGTTGTGGGGTGTCAGTGATGGGGGACACATGGGAATAAGTTCACCTGGACATAAATATAAGGTATATAAATGTGTTCAAATGCTCACGGGGCATTGTCACAGTGGGTGGAGATCCACACAATAAATGAAATTTTGAATTCCCATCCTGGAAAGCTCTGCTATATTCTCTAATGGAACAGCAACAATCCCCCAAGTACAGGGGCAATGACTAGCAAAAGAAGATGGTCCATTGATGGGCCCTTGATATTGATGACTATGCTTATGAGTCTTTGCTCTTGAAACTGAAACTTAGCCTAGTGTTGTGGGGTGCCTAAGAGTTACCTCCTGAGAGCATCCTTGTTGCTCAAATGTGACCTCTCTCTAAGCCAGACTCAGCATATTAATGCATTACCTTCCCCCCAGCATGGGACATGACTCCCAGGGATGGGACTCCCAGGCACCAAGGGATTAACTACCAAGCACCAACTAACAATGTAACTGGAAAAAGACCTTGAATAAAAGGGGGAAAAGGTAAAGACGAATAAGTTTATTTGGCTAAGAGACTTCAAAATGAGTCAGAAGGTCATCCCAAAGGTAATGCTTATGCACATCTCAACAGGATCTAATAGATTGCCAAAGTAGATACCACCCCAAATAGGGATGGATCCTTGAGGGCTCTGGAGACACCCAGTTCCTATGGTCAAGGAAGATACCTCCAGAGTTTGGTGCCTTCTCAGTGGGCCCTACTTTGGAGTTTGTGCTCCCAAGTATGACAGAGTTGGACTCAGTTATGGCTTCCCTACATATGGCTCATCTGTCCCTTCTATTTGAACCTATAGTTGGTGCTGGAGTTGGTAGGTGTAGGTCCAAGAGACTTGAATCTTTGGGCTATCCATGTGCCAGCTGAGCCCTGAGCCTCAGCAGAGATGCAACACCTACTCTTCAGTTCATTGGACTCACCCAGGACAACAAGGAGGTGAGGATGGACAACCACCAAACCAAGGAAATGAGAGAGCCTACAACTGCAAGTAAGAAAGTCCCATCCATCGGCTGTATGGGATTGAAGCCTCCTCTCAATTAGAGGTGGAGTGGACATCACTATCCCAGAATCCTCAGGATTGGGGAATAAACTATGGACTAGAGTGGACTTGCTAGTATTCTACTACAGACTTGTTGTGATTCTAGCAATGGAAGAAATTACAACACTGATGTGGAGGCAGTGGCCACTGGAGGTTCTGGGGGGCAAGGGGAGGGAAAGATAGGTGTAATGTGGGGGCTTTTTCAGGACTTGGGAATCATCCTGAATGGCATTGGAATGACAGATATATGCCATTATATATCTACCCATAGCCTACAGAATTGTGGGAGGGAGTGTACCTACAATGTGAACTCTGGTCCATGCTCAATGGCAATGCCCCAGAAAGCATTTATCAATTGCAATGAATGTGCCACACAATGAAGGATGTTGTTTATGTGGGAGTTTGTGGGAGGAGTGGGGAGCGGGGCATATGGGAATCCCTATATTTTTTATGTGACATTTATGTAATCTAATTATCTTTAAAAATTAAAAAAATATTTAATAATAAAAATAAATATTTATAGTGTCTTTATTTATAATTGCTAAAAAATGGAAACCCAAATGTCCATTAAGTTATGAAAGGAAAAAACAATCTGTAGGATATCCATACAATGCAATTAGAATGCTACTCAACAATAGAAAAAGAACGAACCACTAATACATACAATAACATGGATGAATCTCAAATATATTATATTAAGTAAAAGAAGCCAGACTCATGTACTGTATGATCCCATTTATATGACACTATAGGTTGCTAGGGACTGAGGGTAAAGAGAGGGTTTGAAGACAAATTGCCCAGAGGAATTTGAAGAGGTGATGGAATGATTTTTATCTTGATTGTAATGGTGGTTATACAACGAAAATATTTGTCAAAACTCACAGAACTGTACATTAAAAGGGGTGAATTTTACTGTATATAAATTATACCTTACTTTTTAAAAGGAAAATAAACTTAAGGCTTTAAGTTCTGGGCAGACACCCCACTGTTTTTCACTTCCCTCCATATATTTTACCCCCTAAGCATTTTCCTTTTTTGTTGTTGTTGTTGTTGTTATAACATTTATAATCATTTTTAAGCAAAAAGGACTTTTAAATATATCTAATCTGCCATACTGCCAGAAGCAAATGTCTCCCCTTCTTTTGAAGAACAAGACTATCTTGAAATTCCATGGTATTTTTAACTTTTCAATTCATTTTATCACCGTATCCTCATGTTTCTATGAAGCACAATAATGCAGTTATATTACTCTCTTTTTAGGCAAGAAAGACAAAGCTCATGAAAGCTGAGGTTCATATAAGTCTGTATCTAGACATCTACCCCAAACTGAATTAACATATATTCTTGGAATAGAGACTAATTTAAAATTTATATTCAATTTCCTAGGGTTAGGAGGTGAATGACAATTTCAGAATCATTTACATCCTGCATTATCCATGCCTGGCAGGAGAAAGAGCTGCATGATCTTGGGCAAATCTCTTAACTCTTTATCTAGTTTCAAAGGACCTACTTCATAAAACTGTTGTGAGAAATAAATGAGCTAATTCATGTAAAGTATGTAGAAAAGTACATGGCACACAGTAAGAGTCCAATAAGCACTAGCTATTATTATGCCATCATAATAGTCCTGCCCACTAAAATAATTATATACACATCTCCAACAGCATGGAAGATCCAGCATTGCCTATACACATTAACAGGAAAGTTAGTACTTACTTTGAATAAGCCATGCTTCTGGTTGCGCTGACCAAGCCATAAATTGCTTCCTGGGGGTAGGTTGGTATCAGGAGGGTCTATCACACGTTCATAAATCCTGTCAGGGCAAAGAACACAGTTGTTGATACAGAAGCTCAAAGCAGAACCAAAAGGTAAATGTGCTATTTGAAGTACTCATTTTATCTCATTGTATAGAAAGATGAAGCCACATGAACGTAGAGATTCGTTTTTTGTTTGTTTGTTTTTTGTTTTTTGTTTTTTAATTTTTAAAGAAGTTTTAGATTATATAAATGTTACATCAAAAATATAGGGAGATTCCCATATACCCAACCCCTCCTCTTCTCACACTTTCCCACATTAATAACATCTTTCTTTAACGTGGTACATTTTTTTTACAATTGATGAACACACCCTGAAGCATTGCTACTAACCATGGACTATAGTTTACATTATACTTTACAATTTGACCAGCACAATTTTATAGATTTTGACAAAATATATAATGACTTGTATCCATCATTGCAATGTCATGCAGAACAATTCCCAAATGCCCCCATGTTACATGATTCTTCCCTCTCCCTCCCCTCAGAACCTCTGGTGGTCACAGCCTTTATCTCAGTGATAGAAATTCTTCCATTGCTAGATTAATAATAAGTCTATGATAGAATAATAATAAGTCTACTTTAGTCCATTATTCATTCCCCAATCTTGAAGATTTTGGGATGGTGATGCCCACTGTGTTTCTAATTGAGTGAGGGCTTAGAATCCATGAGGCAGATGGATGAGCTGTCTTGCTTGCAGTTGTGGACCCTCTCTGTGCCTGGGGATGGGTGTTGTCCATCATCATCTCCTTGTTAGTTGTCCTGGGTGAGTTCAATGAACTGTAGAGTAGGTGTTGCAACTCTGCTGAGATTCAGGGCTCAACAGGCATGAGAACAGACCAAATATTTAAGTCTCTGGGACATATATTTAATAAGTACAATGTTAATTATAGGTTCAAATGGAAGGGGCAGAAGAGCCATGTATAGGGAAAATATAAATGAGTCTAACTCTATTTACACTGGGGAGCATAAATTCCAAAGTAAGGCCAACTGACAGGGTACCAAACTCCTGAGATGGTCCACCCTACTTATACTATCCAGCTGTCTCTAAAGGCATCAGGAGCCCCGCTATTTGAGGCACTGTTTCCTGTGGCAGTCAATGCTGAGCTGTGCACAAGTGTAACCTCTGGAATGACCTCCTAACTCACTTTGAAATCTCTTAGCCATAAAACTCATTTGTATTTAATATGTCCCCCTTTTGGTCAAGGTCTTTTTCCAGATGCATTGCTAGTTGGCACTTGGTAATAATCCCTCGGTGCCAGGGAAGCTCATCCCTGGGAGTCATGTCCAATGGTGGGGGGAAGGTAGTGCATTTATATGCTGAGTTTGGCTTAAGAAAGAGGCCACATCTGAGCAACAAGGAAGCTTTCAGGAGGTAACTCTTAGGCAATATATAATACTAAGCTTAGTTTAAATTTCACAAGAGCAAGGTTCATAAGTACAATCATCAATATCAAGGGTATCAAGGGCCTGGTGTAATGGTCTGTCCTCCTCCACTAGGCACGGCCCATGTACTCAGGGAATTCTTGCCACTCTATTAGAAAATGTAGCAGGATTCCCCAGGATGGGAGGTCAATATTCTTTTGGTTATTGTGTAGGTCTCCACCCACTGAGACAATACCCCAGGAACACTTGAACATATTCATATGCCTTAGAGGCATGCCCCAGGTACACCCCTTCCCATGCATTCCCCCCATCACTGACACTCTGCACCAGTGATCCTCCCCTGCCACAGGTATGAACCTTCTGTGATCCAAAATCTCTACAATGCAACTGGAAAAAGACATCAAATAAAATGGGGGAAAGGTAAAGACAAATGAGTTTATATGGCTGAGAGACTTCAAAGTGAGTCAGGAGGTCATTCCAGAGGTAACGCTTATGCACATCTCAGCAGGATCTCACAGACTGCCAAAGTGTATACTACCTCAAATAGTGAGGCTCGTGAGGGCTCTGGAGACACCCAGGTCCTATGGTCAGGGCAGACAGCTCCAGAGTTTGGTGCCTTGCCAGTGGGCCCTACTTTGGAGTTTGTGCTCCTGAGAGTGACAGAGTTAGAATCAGTTATGGCTTCCCAACACATGGCTCACCTGTCCCTTCCATTTGAACCTATACTTGGTGCTGGAGTTGGTAGGTGTACTTCCGAGAGACTTGAATCTTTGGGCTGTCCATGTGCCAGCTGGGCCCTGAGCCTAAGCGGAGATGCAACACTTACTCTCCAGTTCATTGGACTCACCCAGGACAACTAACAAGGAGGTGAGGATGGACAACCACCATACCAAGGAAATGATAGAGCCTACAACTGCAAGCAAGAGAGTCCCATCCATCAGCTGTATGGGATCAAAGCCCCCTCACAATTAGAGACGGAGTGATCATCACCATCCCAGAATCCTCAGGATTGGGGAATGAACCATGGACTAGAGTGAACTTACTAGTATTCTACTATAGACTTGTTATGATTCTACCAATGGAATAAATTACAGCATTGATGCAGAGGCAGTGGCGACTGGAGGTTCTGGGGGCAGGGGGAGGGAAAGACAGGTGTAATGCGGGGGCTTTTTCGGGACTTGGGAATCATCCTGAATGGCATTGCAATGACAGATATATGCCATTATATATCTTCCCATAGCCTACAGAATTGTGTGGGAGAGGGCATAAACTACAATATGAACTCTGGTGCATGCTCAATGGCAATGCCCCAGGATGCATTTATCAATTGCAATGAATGTGCTACACTAATGAAGGATGTTTTTTATGTGGGAGTGTGTGGGAGGTGTGGGAAGCAGGGCATATGGGAATCCCTATATTTTTTATGTGACATTTATGTAATCTAAGTATCTTTAAAAAAAAAAAAAAAAAAAAAAAAAGAAGCAGAATAGCAGATATATAGAGCAAGTAAAGTATAGAGAGATTGAGAGGTGATTATTTAGGAGTAGAGGTTTTTGTTTGTTTTGTTATTATAATTATTAGAATAATGAAAATGCTCTTATAATGACTGAAGGATGAATGTACAACTATGTGATTATACCAAACACCACTAATTGTAAACTTTGGGTGGATTGTACTGTATTAATATGTATCAATAAAGTTGAATTGTTTAAAAAAAAAAACTTTACAAAAACAAAGCCCCCCCCCAAAAAAAAACAAATAAAATTAGTAAGAAAATAAAATAATAGTAAAATAATAACAAATAAAATATAAATATTAAAAATATAAAAAAATTTTAAATTAAAATAAAATTTTTTTACATTATGTCTCTCATCATTGTAACATCTGTTATCTTTTATGTATAGTGACAATTTCTTCCATATGTTCTCCCAGTATCTTAGTTTGTTGTTGTTGTTTTATATTCAAAAAAGCTTTAGGTCACAGAAAAGTCACATAGAAAATATAGGGGATTCAAATATAACCAATGCCCTCCCCCTCTTCCACTCTCCCCTATTAATAACATTTTATATGTGGATGGTACACTTGTAACAATTAATGTACATATACTGAAGCATTGCTACTAACCATGGTCAATGATTACATTATGGTTTACATTTTGCACAGTACACTTTTATAGGTTTTGATGAAATTTAAAATGGCCTGTATCTGTTATTGCAAGAGCATGCAGAACAATTCTAATGCCCTAAAAAAAATGCCCTATGTTCCATCTATTCTATTCTTCCTTCCCTCTCTCCTCAGAACCAATGATAACCATTAAGTTTCAATTTTTGAAGAATAAGGTTCATAGTTACGTGCGATAATACTGAGCACTTGAAATGTTGGTCTGTTTTCTTTTATTAGGCACTGCCTATGTTCTTGAGAGATTCTTGCCCCTCTAATTGAGAACAAAGCAGGACTCCCCAGGATGGGAGTTTAATATTTTCTTGTGTATTGTGTGGGTCTCCACCCACTGACATGACACACTATGACAAGATGAACATTTTCATATTCCATAGAGGCATGCCACAGGTGCACACTATCCCACATACCGCAACCCCCCTCCCCAACCTCAACAGCCTATACCAGTAACCTTCCCCTGCCATACTTACCAAAAGAACATTCCCACCATTGTAGTTTTTTTTTAATAATAATTTTTTAAAAGATACTTAGATTAGTTACACAAAAAATATAAGGATTCTCATATGCCCCACTCCCCACACCTCCCACACCCTCCCAAATAAACATTCTTCATTAGTGTGGCACATTCATTGCAACTGATAAATGCATCCTGAGGCTCTGCCATTGAGTATGGGCCATAGTTCACATTGTAGTCTACACTCTCTCCCACACAATTCTGCATGTTATGTGATGACATAAAATGGCCTATTTCTGTCATTGCAGTATCATTCAGGACGATTCCCAAGTCCCAAAAAATCCCCCATATTACAACTGTTTTTCCCTCTTCCTGCCCCCAGAGCCTCCAAAGACTACTGGATCCACATCAATATTGTAATTTCTTCCATTGCTAGAATCGCAATATGTCTATAGTAGAATACCATTAAGTCCACTCTAGTCTATAGTTCTTTCCCCAATCCTGAGGATTCTGGGGTGGTGATGTCCACTCCACTTCTAATTGAGAGGGGGCTTATATCCCATGGGGAAGATGGATGGGATTATCTTGCTTGCAGTTGCAGACTCTTTCTGTTTCTTGGGATGGTCATTGTCCATCATCATCTCTTTATCAGTTGTCCTGGGTGAGTCCAATGAACTGGAGAGTAGGTGTTGCAACTCCGCTGAAGCTCAGGGCCCAGCTGCCACATGTACAGCCCAAAGATTCAAGTCTCTTGGACCTATACCTACAAACTCAGGCACCAACTATAAGTTCAAATAGAAGGGACAGATGAGCCATGTGTAAGGAAGCCATAATTGAGTCCAACTCTGTCAAACTCAGGAGCACAAACTCCAAAGTAGGGCCCACTGGCAAGGCACCAAACTCTGGAGCTATCTGCCCTGACCATAGGACCTAGGTGTTTCTAGAGCCCTCAGGAGTCCCACTATTTGGAGTAGTATCCACTTTGGCAATCTATGTGCTCCTACTTAGATGTGCATAAGCGTTACTTCTGGGATGACCTCCCCACTCACTTTGAAGTCTCTAAGCCAAATAAACTCATTTGTCCTTATCTTTTCCCCCTTTTATTCGAGGTCTTTTTCCATTTGCATTGCTAGTTGGTGCTTAGCAGTAATCCCCTGGTGCCAGGGAGGCTCATTCCCAGGAGTCATGTCCCACATTGGGAGGAATGTAATGCATTTATATGCTGAGTTTGGCTTAGAGAGAGGCCACATTTGAGCAACAAGGAGGCTCTCAGGAGGTAACTCTTAGGCACCCCACAACACTAGGATAAGTTTCAATTTACAGAGCAAAGGCTCATAAGCATTTTAATCACAGACCTTCAAATCCCCAGAGTTCATCTGCTCCTTCCTCTAACCCTCCCCCCAGTTCCATGGATCATTCAACCCTACCCTCCACCCTATTCCCCCTCACAGTCCAGCACTGTCAAACCCAATCACATCACTGCACCACTGTCACTCCCATCCACTGCCCAACCACGACCTTCCACCTTATCATAGATTTTGCCCATACTGAGCATCAGCTCACCATCCTCTACTCCCTATCTCCCATGACCAGGTTCTCCTCTTGGCTTTCTAATCTCTCCCTTTTGACACCAGAGGGAGGGAGAAAGTATACTCTTAGCAAGGAACTTTATATAAACTCTTTGAGGAAAGTGGTTTTATCCAAATGTTACCGATGAGAAAGCTGAGGTTCACAGAGGAAGAATGGGTCAACCAAGTCAAGAGAGCCAGCAAGTAGGGGAGTTGGGATCAGAACCCTCAGTTGCCTGACCCCTGAGTCCACATACTTTACTTTCCACTCTACTCCTCCTCGGCTTTGGTTTTAGTTAGCTACCTACTCATTTCTATAGTAACCTCACCAGACCCTTTAAACAAGGATGCAGCAGCTATGTAGATGGTAATGTGCTTGGCTGACAAAATCAATAAAAGAAGTCATTATCCAATCAACAGATATTTATTTTGCACTTTTTATGCTCCAAGTTCCCCATGAGACAAAAGGAGATAGCACAATACACCAGACACACAAATATCCTGCCCTCATGAAGCAAAAGGAAGATAAAATTTTGTACATGAAGAAAATCTTCATAAGGTACACAGGGGCATATGACTAATATAGGGGATGCATGCACCCCATAGTCTTTGAAGTTTCCTACAGAACCTACAGAACAACTGAATGCCCACAATGTTCTACTCTGCTAAGTGTCCAATTAGTCACAAATCACCATCCTTTTTAGAAATGGTTCCTGCAACCACCAGTTCATCACAAGCCTCCACCTACCCCACCCTGCCCCCAGCAAGTTACCTCTTCACACCTGAGTGCTCACAAGGGGAAGGGGAAGGAATATCTTACCTAAGAACTGCCTGTCTCCTCAGAGGCTCAGAAGATTCCGGGTGCCTTTGAGTAGGGCCATTATCAGCAGATTTCAATGCCCCAAGAGAACTCTTCCCATTCCTTGCATTCCTCAGTACTCACTTAGAGGAGGTGCTGGGAGTTAAGTGTGCCCAGAGATCTGAAAAACTAATCAATCTTCTCTGCTGTGAGGGAGCTGACACCTCCTGCCAAAAGGTGATATATTCCTCAGGTGGCTCTCAGAAGAAAAGTGCAGAAGAACTGAAAGACTGTCCAGCTGTGTCAAGGAAAGTGAATGATTGTAAGCCTGTTGCAGTTGGGAGCTATCATGCTGCAGCTTTATATCTTAGCCACATGTCCATTACTCTACTTTCCCCAGTAGAAATATGCTGTTTCCTAACAATATGTGCAAGGTATTCAGCTGACAAAGCTCTAAATACATCAGTTCTGTCTCTACTAGTTATCTTTCCATTATAAATGGAGGCATAAAACAAGCAAGGAAGAAAAAAAGTTTCCCGAAAAAGATAGGCTGTGTTTCCTCCTCAGGGATCCAACCTTTTTTGTATATCAGAATGAACCATTTTATATGAAATAATTTGTCAAAACTGCTTTAATACAAGAAGCTACTACATACTTTCAAAAAAAGCTTTGTCCCAATATTAGTGAAAAACTAGAAACAAACCAAATTTACAACAAGAGAAATGCATCTGTTATAGTAGATCAACTTGACATAATTTACTACAGTCATTAAGAGTGATAAATATGCAGGTTATGAAACATGGAAAAGCATATACAAAATAATTCTCACTGGAGAAAAGTGGAGTGCAAAAACATTTATGCACTACAGAGATAACGATGCAAAAATTATATTCAATTTTGTGCGTAAATACCAAAATAGGCCAGAGAGAAATGGAAATTGCTATACTTAGGTGAAGAGGCAGAAGCATAATTTTCTATAAGTTTGTCTTGCTAATAAATTGAAAATGTTGTCAAAGTGTTTACCTTAACCTGCATTTTAAAACATTTGCCTCTCTCATAGTGAGGGAAACTTTCCATTCAAGAGTTTTCTTTTTTGATTTTCAACATGCTAGGAGGTGAGTTCCACTGAGCAGAGTAGGCACTTAATCAAAGTTTATTAAATGCATTAATGAAGACTGAATGAATGAATGATTAAAAGGATCAACTTCGCATCCTCTCAAAAGGTTCAAAAATAATAATAATATGTGTATGTACATAAATATACATATATAATTTAGAGAACGATAAAGCAGAATCTGGGTGAAGAGTATAGGGATATCCTTTTTACCATTCCTATCACTTTTGCATAAGTTTAAAGTTATTTCACAATAAAAAATTGATAGAGTAAATAAAAACAGAATGAGGTCTATAGTGTATGTAAATTATAAATATACAGACATGCAAAACAATATTAACTATTATCCAAGGATACATACGAATTTAAAGACTTAAATCAAGCATAGCATAATGTTTTCCAAAGGGAATAGAGAAGGGGGGAAGCTAATTAATTAATTAATTAAACAAACACAAAAAGGGATATTGCACAGACTAATGCTGATAACATATTAAAAAATAACAAATAGGATTATCACATCCCTCAGTATCTGATGAGGAGGGGAGTAAATGCTTAGGTAAATAAACTCTGATGCCTATATACATTAGAAAAATAGACAGCCATAAAAAATATATTGAAGAATGTTCAATAAAATTAAAAGATGGCCATAATTAATTTTAAAATCAACTTAAAAAACAATATGGACTATAAGAACTGTATACATATACATACATTTTTACAGATATGGAATCATATTCTATATAATTTCTATTATATACGATGAAGCTATGTATATCTGGGTGTTTTTATTCTCTGTACTTCCTAAAATAAAATGAATGTGTATTGCTTTTATAGAAACAATAAAATCTAAGTAATTTTCCCAAAAACTCATAAAAAGAGTCAATTCCCCATCCTATCTCTCTCCCTGTCATGGTCCGGTCAGTCACCAGTTCACCTCGTCTGTGCTGCCTACATGCCAGACAAATAAAACCAGAATCATGGCAAAAAGGTTGCCAGTCCCTGAGGTACAGTTTGAAATGACTGGCTTCTGTAAAGAGGCAGGTAGGGCACAGTAATCTGTCACTTAAATCTAGTATCCCCCAAGTCAAGTGAAATCAAAAGTCAAAGCAAATACAGTGAACTCCTTGCTTTCCAGTGTGGCTACATGAGTATTCTAGTTAATGAGGTTTCTTTCACATCAGCAGATATCTGACTGCCTACAATGTGTGTGACACTGTGCTGAGCTATGGGGCAACACAGGCAAAATTAATATGGCCACGTCCTTGCCCTCAAGTCAAATGGCTGATGCAGACAGATAATGTGCTTGCATCCACCTTATAATATGATGCAATAAATGCACCATTCTAAGGAAGACGAAAAGAAAAAAACAAAACAAAACAGAATTCTGCCTGCAATAGTCAGAGAAGACTTCCCCAAAAAAGGAGACACTAGAGCTGAATTTTGAATGAAAAATAAAGTAGAGATCACACAGCAGACGATGATAATGGCCAGCCCTTTTAAGGCACTTAGTGTGTGCAAGCATTGTATTGAGGGCTTTCCATGTTAATCCACTTAGTCTTCACAGGACCGCATTAGGTAGGTGCTCTTGGTTTACCAAGGTCAAATAACTTGTGCAAGATTATCAAGCTTGTGCATAGCAGAGCTCATAGTTGAACCCTGACCCCAGGGTCTGTGCTGTTAAGACACCTTGCTATACTGCCTCTCTAGGCAAGAAGGAAAGGCAGCTCCATTCAGGAAAACCCCATCAGAGTTATCGTTCCAAAGAGTTAAAATACAGGAAAACAGAAACAGTAAGTACTTGCAGAGCAAATAATGAAATAGATGTTGTAATCTTTCCTGGATGTCAGAGAAAGTACTTCAAGAATTGACAGTTTTAAAATCTGTTCTGAACAGGAGAATATCTGATTTGTATGTCCTGGAACATCCCCATATTGCACACAGTCATCTCTTTTTTTAATAGAATAATATGAACACCTAACTCACACAAATAAAATTCCTAACTTCACTTACTCATCAGGAAAGAAAAGTGGAAACAAGTTCATATGCCAAAGTACATGGCCAAGAAGTAGTTATTTCTCCCTGAACCAACTTCATCTTCCTTCTGGGCTCACAGCTGCACTACACTTACCTGCTTCCCAAGCAGTTAGGTGTGGCCACAGAAAGTGAATGGAAGGGATGTACATCACTTCCATGCCTGCACCCAACCCACCCACACACAAAAAAACTCAAACACCTTCCTCACTCTCTCTTTCCCATAATCAGCTAACTGGAAAAGACTCTGAGTGTTAAGAGGTAGGCAGAGCCACAGGTGGAGAATCCAGGACCCCTAAATGACGTTGGGGAAGGCCATCCATTATTAGACACACCCAAAGAATAAGTGAGCGAGAAATAACACTCTGTTATTTAAAGCTATTGAGATACAGAGGATTTTCTATGGTGGTGGCTAATATTATTTACCCTAATAAATACACCTAATGAAAAACAGAAAGGTTAGTAACTGCCATGTTTTCATGCCCACAAAGCCCAGATGTAATAGAGAGGGTATAGTGTCACAGAGAAAACATGAATTTAGGAGCAAATAGATTTGGGTCCTATTTCAGTTCTGCATCCTTAAGTTATTTAATTTCTCTAAACCTGTTTCCTCATATTAAAAAAAAAAAACAAAAAAAAAACAAAAAAAAAAACGGGGCTATTACTGCTGACTCTGTGTTGTGATGAGTATTAAATGAAGTATGTTTCAAGTACTTGGCACACAGGAAGGGCTGACATTCTGCAAAGCCCACAGGTACCTGAGAATGCAGGGCTACATGACCTAATCCAGCCCACACACTGGTACATATACTTAACTACAAAGGGCCCATGTGTCTTAATTTGCCAGAGCTGCTGTAACAAAATACCACAGATTGGCTGGCTTCAACAACAGGAATTTATAATCTCACAGATTTGAAAGCTAGAAGTCCAAAATCAAGGTGTAGCCTGGATCATGCTTTCTCCAAATTCTGTAACATACCAGTGGCAGCCTGCCAGCATTCCATAACTCAGTCTCTGCCTCTGTCATCCGCTCTCTCTCCATCAGTGTCTTACTGCTCCTACTACCGTGTCCATATTTCCTCCACTTATAAAAACTCTGGTCATATCAGATTAAGGCCTACCTTGACTCAATCTGACCTCACCTTAACTGATGGGCTCTTCAAAGATCCAATTTACAAATGAGATCATATCCAGAGGAACTGGTGTTAGGACTTGAAAATGTCTAGGGAAACATGATTCAATCCATAACACTAAGTCTCTCACCAAATGATTTCACTGAGGTGAGGTTATCAATGCCTTTAGATGCTTAGGGTATACAGTTTAAAGAAGTGGCATCGATGTCACATGGAATACATTTAGAGGCATAAGATTCCAAGGCTGAAATACAAGAATCTAGCATCTATTTTGTCAAAAGATTCCACAACTTTGAAAATCTAAAAGTCCTAAGTTTCTTTTCACTTTATACAAATTTTAAAAGCTAGAACAAGTGCATATGTAGCCATAAAGAACAAAGGAATTACCAGTATTAATTTCTGAAGATGTTCATTCTGATGCTAGGGAGCAAGCTGATGATCTATTTAGATACTGAACTTTGGATTAAAAAAGGAAATTTCAGATAATGTATATTTTCTCTGACACCAAAATATTGTGATTTTTAAAATTTTAGTTTTAAAGTATTATTCTTTAGCTTCTTTTAATTATTTTAAGCTCTAAATCACAAACTTTCCTATGTGAATAACTCAAAATTCTAAGTAAACATCTTGCTATTTAATTTCTTTACATTCTTCTAAAAAGGTAATTCTCTGACATTTACAAAAAAGCTTGATTTTTGTTCAGAGTTCATATAAACTCAGACAGGATGGGAGAAGGGTTCAGGAAAAAGTAAGAGGTGGAAGAAATATTTTATGATTTATTAGATTGTGGTTTTGGACATATAATTTTATGTCTAACCAAAAAAAAATGCTTTATACCTAACCATTGATGCCGAGCACCAATTACATGTCTAAGACTAAAATATGACAGGACACTATTCCTAACACTTTTGCCCAGCCCAATATTAGACACTTTCCTAGTCCATTCAGGACCATTATCAGGATTTAGAGAATCCACAGAAAATATTTCTGGGAAAATGAACATTTCAGCAGTGACCAAAGGCTCCCAACCTGAGCTCTTCCTTCAGACTGCCCTTACACATCATTTTGTTATGTTACAAGGTTCTATACAATTTACTGCACTTATATAGCACACATATGTTTAATGAACATATGTGATTTACAGCTTTCTGGAAGAAAGTTTCATTAAAACACATTATTTTTAATACATCAATTTTTTAATATATCCTGACCATTCAAAATATCAGTTCTTTAGTGGTATCTAAGACTGTCCTCATTTGGATGATCCATTTGGACACACCTTTCCAAGCTTCAGAACACAATACTGTACCCTCCCACTACCCACTAAGATGCTAAGATTCTGGTCCTGGATGGGTCTGCCTTCCAAGATCTCTTTGCCAAGGAAGTAAGGAACTGGGCTTTCATAGAACCCCTGGGTCCAGCACTGTCACCTCAAGTTGTGCCTACACTTCCTAACTACTACTGCCACTGGTCATCTGTTGGCTCTAGAGCAAATGGAGTCCTATCAGCAGCATGCCTGAACTTACTCAGTTGACTCCGACACTGAGAGACCTTCCCTTACCAACCTATATAGAGTGGCTCCTAGGCACATGGTCATTCTCCATTACCTAGCTTGTGTATTAGTCAGCCAAAGGGGTGCTGATACAAAGTACTAGAAATCTGTTGGCTTTATAAAGGGTATTTATTTGGAGTAAAATTTTAGTTACAAGACCCTAAAGAGTCCAACCCAAGACTGCTTTCTCACCAAACTCTGTTACTACATGTTGAAGCAAGATGGCAGGCAATCTCTGCCTCCTTTGTGGCCACAGGGTCAAAGTTCTCTCCTCTGTCGTGTCTATGTAGTGCTCTCTCTTTCTCTTCCCAGGGTTTTAGCTGTTTGAGCCATCTCCTTTCTGTCACATGGCAGGACCAAAATGACCAAGTTCTCTCCTTTTCTCTGTATCTTCTTCTGTATGTTTTCTTGAATGAGTGTCCATTTATATCAGCCCACCAAGAGGGCAGGGACTCAACCCTGAGTCATGCCCTACTGATGTGGGTGAATCAAAACCCTAATACTAACAGGTAATTTAATCAAAGACATCTTGGGTGAATCTAATACAATCAAAGGGGATCACACCCATAGGAATAGACCAGTTTACAAACATAACCCTTCTTTTTCAGAATTCATAAATAAAACCAAACTGCTACAACTTGTTTCACTGTTATCAAAGCAACCGACTCTCCAAAATCATCTTAGCTTTTTGCTGATTAACAGTCTCCTCCTACCAGACAGTAGGCACCTTAAGAGCAGGGAACTCACCTGTCATTTTCATGTCCACATCTCCAGTGTTTGGATGAATGCCTAGGTGAAGTACATGCTTACTTCATATATTAATTGAATGAACAAATGAATGGCTGTTCCCTTGTCACTGCCTTCAGAATGAAGGTGCTACACTCAGACAGTTATATAAGCCCTAATGTACATGTATGGCAAAGACTTTATGAAGAACAATTAGTAAAATTTTGAATAATCCAGACTGAGAAATCAGATGGTCAAACTTGGCACTTTACATTATTAAGATAATCCTGACAAAATGAACTCAATAAAAAATTAAATGCAATAATTCTTTTCAACTGTCTTCTTCCACCATCCTGAGCTCAAAAGAAAAAGCAAGTTGAGCCCCTCTTACTGTTGTTATACCAGAAAAGAGAGAGTGATACCCCATTAGAATATGTCAGGCAGACAACTCACTAACATGAAAGTCAGAAAGTCAGAAAGAGCAAGAAAAATAGCCACCAACTTGAAAATTAATTAGATCAAGCACAGTCCTTTTTATAAGTGCATGATTTACTGCTTAAGTAGATGGTGTTATAATCAGCCCTAACTTATCATAAATTCCCATAGGCTTTCTGATAGAAATAATTCATTTGCTCTAAAACCATCTAAAATCTACCGCTTCTTAAGACCAATGAAAACCCAATTCCCACTTAGTCATGTTTCTGGAGCCTTGTGCTCACTTGAGCCATTAAACAAGGTGCTGTCTATCAAGCTAGGTTTTAGAAGAATTATTTGTTGGGGAATTTTGTGTGCCATTAGTCTATCAATATTTTCAAGTATAAGTATCTCATTTCTGGTACAACACCTTGCAAAATTAAACATCCAGTCAAACACAAAAACTGTTTGAGAGCAATGAACAATAATGCAAAGAGTAGCTGACATGCTCCTTGTGAAAGTCAGTCGTTGAATTAAGCTCACATTAGGAATTTTCTTCACAAGGTACAGCCTCTCTTTATTCGTGACTTTGGTTAATAATGCCCTCTCTAGCAAGTGTCCCATCTGCTTAAAAGACCAGTCAATATTCTATGAAGAATTTGATTTTCTGTTATAGATAAAGCCCTCAGAGCTCTACACAAAGCAAGGCAATGATCTGACAACACTACTTATGAAGTAATATCGGATTTTTATTTACCTGGATGAAGAAAGGCCTCTGAAGGGACTCCATGGTACCTTTGCCAATTATATAAGAGAATAAATTTCCAATGTGAACCATGTGAATTGACATGCATTATGCCACTGTTCAATAAAACAATATGAAGCCAAATGAAGCAAAACTTGGAGGTCCTTGTGATAAATCCTAAATGAAGGGGTTTATCTTGGGCTTTGCCTAGAATTGAAGAAAAGCTCTCACCCCCTCCCAGAAGAGGGAAGGTACAATGGCCTTCCTTTGCTAAATAGAGACTTATCCTCACTGCCTTTTAGCTGGGACTACTGAATATCAAGATGCCTGTCTTAGTTTGTGAGAGCTGCTATCACAAATACCACAAATTGGTTTTGGCTTAACAACAGATAAGTATTGGCTCACAGTTTTGAGGCTAGAAGAAGTCCACAACAAGAAATTGGTAAGATTTGATTTTTCCTGGAATCTGAAGTGTTCTGGTGTTGGCTACTAACAATCCTTGGGATCCCTGGCTTATATCTCTGTCTCCGCTCATATGGTTATATCCTCTCCATTCACTGGCTCTTCCAGTTTCTGCTACCTTCTGGCTTATTCCAAGGTGACCTTCCCCTTTCAACTTCCAGTTTCTTCTCTTTATAAGGCCTCTATTATTATGGACTAAGACACATTCTCACTCAGTTGGGCCACACCTTGACTAAAAATAATGTTTAAGAGGGCTTATTTATAATCGGTTCCCACCCACAGGAATGCTGATTAAGATTAAAGACAGGTCTAAACTGGAGTTCATAATTCATTCTACCACAGTGCTCCTTAGCAAAAGTTTTCTTATTCAGAACACAAGATATTTCCTTTCCAAATCCCCTTCACTAATACGATAGTGGGTGACTTTGCACATGTGGCTAAACCTCTCTTTGGTCTTATGCTAAAAGGGGCATAACACAATCATCCCCCTCAGCCTCAGTGGCAAATGTGAGAATAACTTGAAGTTCTTGAGCTTAACTAGAAAAGCAAAATACATTGATGGTGTTGATAGCATTATTCTTGGTACTGGAAAATGTTGAACATTCATTCTATAGGTCTCTGTACTCTACAAAGCAGTGCCTCAAAGCTTACTCACTATAACAGGAGTGTTTTGCAACTGTGTACACTGATGAACTACCTGTTGGATTTCCATGTCAGGTTGCCTGGCTGTTGCTAATTATTTGCCAATAAAGTATACACAGCATACAGGGCTTGTACTAGAAAGACATGAAAGGAATGTCCCCAAAGAGGAACTTTGCAGACACCTCCTACCAAGCTGTTTAACAAACCAAGATGACACTCAACAAATGACAAGATTAAAAAATGCATCTCTGGCATTGTGCAGCAGAAAGCAGACTGTAATTGGGGAGAAGGATTATAGGAATAAACACAATACGCCCCCAACATGTAAGAACTGATTCTGGGCCAAATCGACACGGAGCACTGGAAGGAGAACCTTAGCCGAGCTCAGTGCGTATCCAAACTGTTCCTTAACAGCTGGCTGCAGAGTAAATACAAATACAAACAATAAAAGAGGGAGCAAAGTTGAAATATGGAAGGAGATGCTTTTGTTGTAGTCAATGAGAAGCAGCAGTATTCAAATGAGATTAATACACATTGCTGGAAAGACTGCCAAAGCAGGATGAGAACACCTCAAAGAGAAAAGAAACCTTCTCAGAGAAGACCAAGTCCATGCGTTATCCGCCCCATCCCCTTAGAAAACACTCATCAAGCCCATGTTTTTCCTTGTCTAGCAACTAAATTTTACAGTCTCCCTTTTCTTGCCTCATCTGGCTCTCAAAGAACACCAAGGGCTGTTTCCACTCTTAACCATATTTTATATCCCTAATATCTCTCTCCCACCGCTATTTCTTCACATCCTCCCCAACACTTATTATTTTCCATTTTTTAAAATAAGAGCCATTCTAGTGGGTATGGAATGGTATCTCATTGTGGTTTTGATTTGCAGTTCCCTAATGACTAATGATGTTGAACACCTTTTCATGTGCTTATTGGCCATTTGTAGACCTTCTTTGGAGAAATATCAATTCAAATTCTTTGACCATTTTTTAATGGAGTTATCTTTTTGTTGTTGAACTATATGAATTCTTCTTATATTCTTGATATTAAACGATTATCAGATACATGATTTCCAAAGTGTCTCCCATTCTGTAGGTTGTCTTTACTTTCTTAATAACGTCCTTTGATGCACAAAACTTTTTAATTTTGATTAAGTCCAATTTGTCCATTTTTTTTCTTTGTTGCTCATGCTTTTGGTATAAAATCTAAGAATCCATTGCCTAATACACAGTCCTGGAGATAATTCTCTGTGTTTTCTTTTAAGAGTTTTATAATTTTAGCATTTATATTTTGGGTTTTTTAAATAAAGTTTGAATTAATTTTTGTATATGGTGACAGGTAGGGGGTCCAAGTTCATTCTTTCGCATGTAGATTTCCAGTTGTCCCAGCGCTACTTGTTAAGAAGACTATTATTCTATTATTTCCCATTTAATGGATTTGTTATCCTTGTCGAAAATAAACTGGTTATAGATGTGAGGGTTTATTTCTGGACTCTTAATTCTATTCCATTGGTCTACGTATCTATTCTTATACCAGGACCACACTGTTTTACTTATTGTCACTAGGTAGTAAGTTTTAAATCAGGAAGTGTGAGTCCCCTAACTTTGTTCGTCTTGTTTAAGATTGTTTTGGCTACTTGAGACCTGATGCAATTCCATATGAATTTGAAGATCAGTGTTTTCATTTCTAGAGAAAAGGCTGCTGGGATTTTGAAAGGCATTGCATTGAATTTGTAAATTTCTCTAGGTCATATTGACATCTTAACAATCCATGAACAATTGTACAATTGAAAATGGTTGAAATGATTTTTATGATATGTATATTTTACAATAACAAAAAATGGAGGAACAAAATCAGCTTCAAGACATTCCTCAAAATAAGACAATTGGATACACACAAAAAAAAAATAGTTTTCTGTTTGGTCAAACAGTGTGCTAAGATAAGGCTGTAAAAGAAAAAAAAAAAAAGATATTGTGATCTTAAACTATACCATGAGAAAAAGGGAATTATCTCATTCTAACATGAGTATCTGAACAAAGATAACCACATTTAATTCTAGGAATTGCTCAGATACTAGACACACTCCAGAAGGAATCCAGCAAAACTTTGAGGTCCTTCTGAGCCAATCAAGTGATGAATGGTTGAAGGAATAAAGGATGTTCAGTCTGGAGAAGTAAAGATTCAGGGAGGGCATGATGAGGTCTTTATATATTTCAAGGTTTGTAATGTAGAAGAGGAATTGGACTTGCTCTATGTAACCAAAAGAAATATAATGTGTACCAACAGGTAGAAACTACAAGGAGGCCATTTGGGGCTCAAGATAAGGAAGAATTTTCTGTCAGAGCTGTGCATAGAAGGAAAAGGAAGTTTTGGAATGCAGTGAGCTTAAAGTCTGCTTTAATTTATTATAAGCTGCCGGAAGCAATGTACTGCAAATGGGTTGGCTTTTATGAGGGAGGTTTATTAGGTTGCAAGCTTACAGCTCTGAGGCCATGAAAGTCCAAATCGAGGCATCATGAGGAGATCCTTCCTCCCCAAAGACCAGCACTGGATGGTCTCTCCTTTCTTTTGCAGGTTTTGTTGCTTCAGCTTCTGAATTCCTCTCTCCTTGTTCTGTTGATTACAGCTCCTTGTTGTGCTCATGACTTTCTCTGTCTGCTCCTGTGACTTTTTCTCTTACTTCTGTGGGTCTCTCTCTCCTCTCTCTCTTCTCTCTCTCTCTCTCTCTCTCTCTCTCTCTCCATATCCTTACTGTTTATAAAGGACTCCAGTAAGAAGATCCATCCTGGGTCACTCCCTACTGAAGTAATCTAATCAAAAGTTCCCACCAAAAATAAGTTTACACCCACAGGAATGGATTAGCTCCAAGGACACGATTTTCTGGGGTCCACCCAGCTTCAAACCCTCATACAGTCTCTGAAGGGTGTTCCAGTAGATGAAGGAAGTCCACTTGGCAGGGATATTAAATCTCACACTCAGAAAAGACACTATACCTCAAAAATTATGAAAGCCGCCTTTAAGTGAGTACCTACAATCTTCAAGATCTTCACACACTTTATAATCCTTGTGATAACCCTGAAAGGCAGGCATTACTACACTCAACTGACAGATATGCACAGAAGACCAATGTCTTGCCTAACACTATTAAGTAAGTGGTAAAGCCTAAATTCAAATGCAGGTGTAAATTTCTGCTACGCCATACTGCCTTTTTAAAAAATTCTGATTCCATCTTTGTAAACTTATATATATTTGCATTTTATCTAGTACTTTGTGTCTAGTCTCTTTCACTTAGCATAATTTTTATTTTACAATTAATGGGAAAATATTAATATATTACTATTCACTACAGTGCACTGTTTGCTTTAGGCTTGTTTTTGCCCATATACCACCCTATTATTAAGATCTTGTAATATTAATATACATTTGTTCTAATTCATGGAAGAACATACTTATATTTGTACTATTGACCACACTCATGCATAACAGGGTTCACTATGCTATACAGTCCCATGTTTCATCTTCTAGCTTTTCTTCTAGTGACATACACAACCCTAAACTTCCCCCATCAACCACAATCACATCCACATATCAGCATTATTAATTACACTCACTATAATGTGCTACCATCACCTCTATCCATTTCCAAACTTTACAATCAACCTTAACAAATTCAACACAAATTAAGCATCAGCTCCCCATTCTCTACCTCATTCTATCTTCTGATGACCTCTAGTCTAGCTATAAACTCCATGAGTTTGCTCATTTAGCTCATAATAGTGAAATCATACATTTGTCTTTTTGTTTCTGGCTTACTTCATTCAACATAATTTCCTCAAAGTGGATCCATGTTGTTTTATGCTTCACAACTTTATTTCTTCTTTTAGCTGAATAATATTCCATCACATGTATAAACCACAATTTGTTTATCCATTCAGCAGCTGATGAACATCTGGGTTGATTCACTCTTTTGGGAACTATGAATAATGCTGCTATGAACATTGGTGTACAGATGTCTGTTCGTGTCCCTGCTCTCACTTCTGCTGGGTATATACCTAATAGTGGTATTGCTGGATCACATGGCATATCTATATTTACTTCTTTAGGAACTGCCAAACACACTTCCACAGTGACTGTACCATTCTACATTCCCAACAACAGTGGATAAGCCTTCCTATTTCTCCACATCCTCTCCAACATTTCTGGTTGTCAGGGTTTTTTTACACTGGCCATTCTAATAGGTGTGAAATAATATCTCATTGTAGTTTTGATTTGTATTTCCCTAATTGCTAGTGATGTTGAATATCTTTTCATGTGTTTTTTTCATCATTTGTATTTCCTCTGTAAAAAATGTCTGTTTTTGATTTGCATTTCTCTAATTGATAGTGATGTTGAACATCTTTTCATGTGCTTTTTTTTCATTGTTTGAATTCCTCTTTGTAAAAATGTCCATTCATGTCTATTGCTCATTTTTTAATCAGGTCATTTGTTTTTTTATCATTAAGTTGTAGGACCTCTTTATATATCATGAATATTTAAACCTTTATCAGATATTAAAAGGCAGGAAAAATCTAAAATCAAAGACCTAACTGATCACCTAGAGGAATTAGAAAAAAAAAAAAAAAAACACAGCAGACTAATCCTAAAACAAGCACAAGGAAAGAAAATAATAAAGATTAGAGCTGAAAAAAATGACACTGAGAACAACAACAACAAAGTGAGAATCAACAAAACCAAAAACTGGTTCTTTGAGAAGATCAATACAGTCAACAAACCCTTAGCTAGACTAACAAAAAAAGAGAGAAGATGCAAAAAAAATAATTAAAGAATGAAAGGGGGACATTACTACCAGCACCACAGAAATAAAATGGATCATTAAAAAGGATATTATGAAAAACTGTATGCCAACAAATTAGACAACTAGATGAAATGGACATATTTCTAGAAATGCATGAATAACCTAGATTAACTATAGAAGAAATACAAGACCTCAACAAACCAATCACAAGTAAAGAGTTTGAATCAGTATTTAAAAACCTCCCAACAAAGAAAAGACGAGGACCACATGGCTTCACAGGTGAATTCTACAAAATATTTTGAGAAGAATGAATACCAATCCTGCCCAAACTCTTCCAAAAAATTGAAGAGGAGGGAAAATTATCTAACTCTTTTTAGGAAGCCAACATCGCCCTAATGCCAAAGCCAGACAAAGAATAGAAAATTATAGACCAATCTCTCTAATGAATATAGATGCAAAATTCTCAACAAAATACTTGCAAATCAAATACAACAGCATATTAAAATAATTATACACTACAATCAATTGGGTTTTATTCCTGGTATGCAAGAGTGTTCAACACAAGAAAATCAATTAACTAATATACCACATTAACAAATTGAAGGAAAAAAATTACTTGATCATGTCAACAGATGCAGAAAAGGCATTTGACAAAATCCAGCATTCTTTCTTGATATGAACACTTTTAAATATAGAAATAGAAGGAAACTTCCTCAACGTGATACGGGGCATATATGAAAAATCCACAGCCAATATCGTACTCAATGGGGAAAGGTTGAAAGCTTTCCCTCTAAGACCTGAAACAAGACAAGGATGCCCACTGTTCTTCAACATTGTGCTAGAAGTTCTAGCTGGAACTATTAGTCAAGAAAAAGAAATAAAAGGCATCCAAATTGGAAAAGAAGAATTAAAACTCTCATTACTCACAATGACATGATTCTTTATGTAGAAAACTCTGAAATATCTATGACAAAGCTACTAGAGCTAATAAACGAGCAAAGTAGCAGGATACAAGATCAACATGTAAAAATCAGCAGTATTTTAAAGAGTATCTAAATCTGCAAGCAAAACAGTTACTTCCATCTGCTCCACAAGAGCTAAGCCCCCTCTCAGTCTGAAGCAGAGTGGGCAACATAATCCCAGAAGCCTCAAAATTGAGGAATAAACAAATACAAGGGGGGATTGCAACCATGGACCAAAGTAGATTTATTAGTATTGTAGTAAATGGAAACTTGCAAGATTGACATAAGATAGTGGTTACCAGAGGTTTTGAGGAGAAGGGGGGCTAAGAATAGATAGAACATAGGGCATTTTTAGGACATTGGAATTGTTCTGCATGATATTGCAATGACAGATCCAGGTCATTATACATTTTGTGAAAACCTATATGTGCAAAGCGTAAACCATAATGTAAACTATGGACCTTGGCTAGTAGCAATACTTCAATAATGGCTCATCAATTGTAACAAATGTACCACACTAATGTAAGATGTTATTAATAGGAGAAAATGTGGGAGGAGAGTGGGTGGGTTATATGGGAATCCCCTGTAATACTTTCAATGTAACTTTTCTGTAATCTAAAATATCTCTAAAAATAAAATGCTTTAATAATCAGAAGTGTTTTTATATGCTAATAATGAACAATCTGAGGGTGAAACCAAGAAAAAAAATCCATTTATAAGAGCAACTAAAAGAATCATATATCTAGGAATTAATTTAACCAGGGATGTAAAAAACCTATACTCAGAAAACAGTGCTAAAAGAAGTCAAGGAATACTTACACAAATGGAAAGACATTCCATGTTCATGGATTGGAAGACTAAATATCATGAAGATGTCAATCCTACCCAAACTGATTTGGAATTCAATGCAATTCCAATCAAAGTCCCAACACCCTACTTTACAGAAATAGAAAAGTAATTACCAATTACTTTTCTAAGGGAAAGAGGCTCTGAATAGCTAAAAACATACTTCAAAAGAAAAGTCAAGTCAAAGGACTCATGCTTCCAGACCTTAAAGCATATTACAAAGCTACAGTGGTCAAAACAGCATGACACTGGCATAAAGATAGGCACTTTGATCAATGGAACCTAACTGAAAGTTCAGAAATAGACTCTTAACTCTACAGTCAACTGATTTTTTTTTACTAGCCTAACAAACCCACTTTACTGGGACAGAACAGTCTCTTCAACAAATGGTGCTGGGAGAACTGGATATCCATAGCCAAAAGAAGGAAAGAAGACCCTTCTCTCACTCCATATATAAGAATCAACTCAAAATGGATCAAAGGCCTAAACATAAAAGCCAGGACCATAAAACTCTTAGAAGATAATGTAGGAAAACATCTTCGAGATTTCGGGGCTAAAGCACAAAAAACAAAAGAAAAACAGATAAATAGGAACCCCTCAAATTAAGCATTTTAGCACCTCAAAAGACTTTGTCAAGAGGGTGAAAAGACACCCTACTCAATGGGAAAAAATATTTGTAAGCCAAACTGCCTTTTCATCACCTATTGACCTCACTCTTAAAAAGTCAAATATTAGGGAGCAGATGGGGCTCAAGCAGTTGGGCTCCCACCTCCCACATGGGAGGTCATGGGTTTGGTTCCCAGTGCCTCCTAAAGAAGACAAGCAGATGCAATGAGCTACCGCAAAGAGCAGACACAACAAGCTCCCACCACGAGCAAACGCAACGAGCAGGGAGTAGATGTGGCTCAAGCAGTTGGGCACCAACCTCCCATAGGGGAGGTCCTGGGTTCGGTTCCCAGTGCCTCCTAAAGAGAAGATGAGCAAACATTGAGTGGATACAACGAGCAGACAGATAAGGAAGCCATTTCGGGGAGGAAGTCAAATATTCAACCAATGGATTACAAAAACAATGCGAGAAAAAGATCATTGGACTAGAATCAGAAAATTTCCATTTGTTGTCCTATCTTTACTATAGCTCAATGACTTGGGGCAAGTTACTGATGCTTTCTGGGTCCTCAGTGTCTCCACCCATCAACCTTTGATAATAATACCCATTGTACAGGTTTTCCATAAACATAAAACAGATAATCTACATAAAAGTACTTTGTAAATTCTAAAATGCTTTACAAAACTAAGACATTATTAATGTTATTAGGTAAGATCAGTGTTCTTATTTTCATAGAATAATCTAAAAAAATTTTTAATTTAAAATATTTCCTGAAGAAAATATCTAGAAACCTCATCTGAGCCACTTGGCTCAACTGATTAAAGTGTCAGCTTCACAATTTCTACAAAAGAGGTTCTTAGGGGCAGAAATCTAAGAGGAAAACTTGGATACTGCAAACCTCCTAAAACACTCCTTAGGTGTTGCCACTGATGGCACATTGAGGCTATACTCATTGGTCCCTTCTTTTCCAGAGGTTTAGACAAAATGCCCTGCCTATGGAGTACAATTATACACTATACTAGCTGCCTCCAAAATATTTGCTGATGCTTACATGCATGGGTTATAACTTTGTGCAAATCCATTTTATTATTCACCTAGATAAAGATTTAAAAGATGATAAATCAAAGACCTGCTGCTTATATAAAACAGGTAACCAGGACTCTCAGGGTCAAAAGGGACATTGAAGGTCTTCTGACACAAATTCCATCTGCTACTTGTCATATTAATATACAAACATCCAAACGCCATCTGTCATGCAGTGAGTGTATGTGACACCCTCTTGAAACATTTTAAAGCTTCCCAGAGCAAATGGATGTCTCCCCAGAGACCTGATGATTGACCATTTCCAAACAATCCATGTGAAATATATCATAGTCTAGCAATTATGGTAAGAGACAGGGGAAAGATTTTGCTTTCTCTCCATAAATTCTTGATACAGCCACAGAATGCTTTTGCCCCCTGAATACTGGCATCCCCAGGATTCAGAGAGGAATCCAAGGTCTGACTTCTTGACTTTTTGGGGATTTTAAAAATTATTATTATTTTTTTTTTTTAAAGAAGCTTTAGATTATAAAAAATATAGGGGATTCCCTATGCCCCACTCCCTCCCCCCGCCCCACACTTTCCGACATTAACAATATCCTTCATTAGTGTAGTACATTTGTTACAATTGATGACCACAAATTGAAGCATTGCTACTAACCATGGACTACAGTTTACATTATAGTTTACACTCTGAACCAAACAATTTTGTAGGTTATGAAAAATATATAATGGTCTGTATCCATCATTGCAATGTCATTCAGGACAATTCCAATGATCTGAAAATGCCCCCATATTACACCTATTCTTCCCCCTCTCTCCCCTCAGAACCTCTGGTGAGTTATATCAATGATAAAAATTCTTCCATTGCTAGAATAATAAGTCTATGATAGAATAATAATAAGTCTACTTTAGTCCATTGTTCATTCCCCAATCTTGAGGATTTGGGGATGGTGATGCCCACTCTGTTTCTAATTGAGAGCGGGCTTAGATCCCATGTGGCAGATGGATGAACTGTCTTGCTTGCAGTTGTAAACACTCTGTTCCTTGGGACGGGCATTGTCCATCATCATCTCTGTGGAAGTTTGATACTGTTTATTAATTCCAAAAATAGATATTGGATTAAGTTTGCAAACTGGTCTGTCCCTCCAGGCATATTAGATTATATTGGATTCATAGGTATCACTTTTTAAATAATGATTAAGGCTTTGATTGGGCCATATCAGTAAGATGTATACCATCCCCACCCCCCTGGTAGGCAGGGACTCACAGAGAAAAGACATGGCAAAGGACAAGAGTTGGGAGTTTTTGAGCTGGAGCCCAGGAAGTAAGCACACAAGGAGCAGAGCAGCTGAGCCCAGAGAGAATCGAGCCCTGAGAAGAGAGGAACCCAGGAAAACTGAACTCTTGACAAATGTTGGCAGCCATCTTGCTCCAATATGTGGCAACAGACTTTGGTGTGGGAAGTCACTTATGCTTTATGGCCTGGTAACTATAAGCTTCTACCCCAAACAAATACCCTTTATAAAGGCCAACAGATTTCTGGTATTTTACATAAGTACACCTTTGGATGACTAATACAATCTCCTTGTTAGTTGACCTGGGTGAGTCCAATGAACTGGAGAGTAGGTGTTGCAACTCTGCTGAGTTTCAGGGCTCAACTGGCACATGGACAGACCAAAGATTTAAGTCTCTGGGACATATATTTAACAAGTATAATGCCAATTATAGGTTCAAATAAGAGGGGCAGAAGAGCCATGTGTAGGGAAACTATAAATGAGTCTAACTCTGTTACACTGGGGAGCAAAAATTCCAAAGTAAGGCCCACTGACAGGGAATAAGGTGCATCAGCAGTTCCCAAACCCGGCTAGGCATTTTAAAAAGCCCAGTAAAATTTTTGGAAATACAAATTCAAATTTACAGACTGAGAAGCTCTAAAGAAGAAGCTAACTCAAGGGTTAGGTGGCTCCTTATTTGCTATTCTGGCCCCACTGTTGACTAGAGTCTCTGGAGGGGGGCTTGATTTAACACTGTCTGTCCTCAAGTAGCAAAGTCAGGCTTGACTGAGAGCTCCTGCCCCAGCCATTCCACCATACCCAAGTTGTTACAATGCAAGCAGCTGAGACTCTGATAAGGGCATCGCCAACACAGAGGTAGAGGCATAGGGAGAGCATGGCAGGTATTCTCCTCAGTAGGAATGTTTCTAAACATTTTTCTATTTGAATAAAAAAATAAACAGGAAAGCAGTAAATAAAAAAAAAAATGCTTCAGCATGCCATCTTTTTGTGAAGCATATAAAGAAGTGAAAGATAAGATGGACAGACAGGTAATATACAGGCAGGCATAGATAAATGTATATTATTTGACAAAAATGATGTATCTCTGCCTCCTAAAGTCTGCATTATAGTGTGAGTGAATGGTGATAAACAAATAAATAACTACAATTAAATTCAAATAGTGGTAAATGCAATGAAGAAATATAAATCAGGGTGATCTGAACATTCTCCATTTGCTCCCTCCAGATATGCTCTCTGCTGCTCTGTGCCTTGCTTTGTGCCAAGGAGACTGACCTTTGACTCTGTATCAATAGTTCCTTCTCCCTTTTGGTTCCAGTTGGCTTCAGCCAATGGGCAGCACTAGCAGGAGGGCAGGAAGAGATTGAGGTTGGGATACTAATTAATTAATAGCTAAAGGACTTAGCACAGTGCTTGGCACACAGTACAAGTCCAATAATGGCAGCAGCTCCTATTAAGAACAAAAAGAGAGTGTAGAAGGTTCTTGCCTATGAAATGGTGCTTTCTTTTTTTCTCTCTCTCTCTCTCTCAGCTGCTCTCTAAAGTCTTCCCAATATATGTGTGTCAGTACAAACTTGATTGTTTTTTAATAATGTTTACAGAAAGGACAACTTGTGTGCTTTGACTTCTGTTTTGTAGCAAGTATATTGAATTATTCATTTTAGTTTGGGTCTTTTCCTTTTAAAAAGTAATCATCATCTTCTTGAGAGAAATTTTTATTTTTTCATGCTATCAGTCCTGACAGACTTTAGAAGTTCACAGTCATTGAAGAAGAGCAAAACAATTTAGACAAAATTTCCTGTTCTGAAGGAAGACTTTTGTTATTAAGTGTGAGGTATTCAATAGTAACTGCCAGCTGTTTAATCAAAAAGTTATTGTTCATTGTGGAGGAAAAATTGGAGTTTGGAAAAACAATGGGGCAACAACTCCAAGGCAGAAAGCGTCTGATGAAGTTTCAAATTCTTTTCAAACTTTGTCTCATCATTTAAACTATAATGGCCCATTTTTGATAAAGCATGTCATGGATGACAATAAGAAAATCACCAAGACAACTGAGATCTCCTACTCATCTCTTTAATTATTCCTTTTCTTGATGGCCTCTTTATGTTCAGGTTGCAGGGTATAAATTATAGACAGTTCCCAGAGATGACTTAAATAAGCCTATTATTAAGGATACACAAGTGATTCCTTTCATTCTACAACCAAAATGAGTAAAAGAAAAATTAAGAAGGTGTGGGGAATTAAAAGAAGGAAAAGGATTTGCATACTAATAAGAGGGGAAGGTTTTAAAGAAGACTAATGGGAAAAGAATAGGCCCAAGGCTCAGAAGGTATCTTATTCTAAATTCTAGGCTTAACCACTAAACTTGGTATGTGGCCTTGAGCAAATCATTTCATCTTCCTAGGATCATTTCCTCACCTGTTACATGAACAAAATGATACTTGCCCTATTTACCTATTTGTTTTAGGATCCAATGAGTAGTGCACAGCAATTGCATTGAAAAGTATTGCCCAAGACTAATGTGAAGGGGCAGAAGTAAAGTGGTATTGAACCACCTGAGCACTTTTTGGCTTTCCAGCCCTTTCCAATACCTTTTCCCTACATTTCATGAAAAGATCTGGTATCCTTTTAATAACTCTGCCTTTTTTGCTCTGGTTATTCAGGTTGATTTCTGTTTCTTACAACCAAAGTGTGTTAAGTAACATAAAAGTGTCTAGGAAGACATTCTGAAAGACACACAATTACACACTCAAATGAAGCACTCCAACAAGTCTTGGAATTCCCACTCACCAGTGCATAACATTCAGATAAGAACTGCAATCTTCTCACCCTACACCCAACCTGACCCCCTATGATATAATCAGCAATTTATCAATTTAGGCAACTTGAAAGCAGAAACCAGCTCTTATTTGCCTGAGTATCCCTAATGTATAGACCAGTGCCTGGCACAGAATATATGCTCAAAAACAGTTGTTTCTGATTTCATTTATTTTTGCACTTATGCATACAAATTGTGTCAGTCTGATTAGTTCTTGTACACTGATTGTGTAATGATTATCCAGTGGATAAACTGACTCTCCTCTCTCTGCCCCATAAGTGGATTCACTGTCTACCAGCACTTCCAATGCTAGGTTGATGAAAAGGTTGAAATGTACATTTTTTAACAGAAGGAAGATATTGGAATAACTGAAGAATTAGTCAAATGAATGCCATGCTACATTTCCATGCATTAAAAAAAGTTTATATACTTCACGTCTCTATAACCTATCCTTCATCTCTTCTATGTAGATCTCATAAACAACTCTCTCAATAACACATAACTGTCTTGGAACTCTTGGGTACTTAGTATTCATAGTCAAAAAAATATCAATTATGTGAGTGAATGAATGACTTGATAAAATCTAAGGCCTAGGAGTCTCCGCGCTTTACCTTACAGAGACCCCAGCCATACTGAATTATTTGCAATTCCTGGAAGTTTCATATGATTTCTTACTTGCCATCCATTGTACATTCTGGTTCCTTGGTTCCAGACACCTTCCTACCACTTCACTGGTTATATAATACACCAAGTCTCAACTCAGCTGTCAATTTGGGAAACTTTTCTCACACTATCATTCCCTAAGTTTTATTAAAAATGCTGCTTTTGTCTTGCTTTGTATGTTGCTGTCAAAATGTCAGATGCCAACCTGAGTTTCTTTCCTTTGTAAGTGACATGGTCTTTTTGCCTGGAAATCATGACAACTTTTTTCTTTTATTTAAAATTTAATCATTTTACTAGGCTATATCTCAGTTGACTTTACAGGTCAATTTTCTCAGATACATAATGGGCCTTCTCAATATGTAGATTCAGGTTTTCTTTTATTTTCTAGCATTGAATTCTAAATATTAGTTCTATTCCATTTTCTTGTTTCTCTTTTTCAGGGACTTCATATGTGTCTGTCTGTCTCTCTCTCTCTCTCTCTCTCTCTCTCTCTCTCTCCATACACACACACACACATACACGTGAGCTATCTTTTTATTGATCATTTTTTCTCTGATTCTTTTTAACCTCTTATTCACTCTCTTGATTATTTTAATGTCTTTTCTCAATGTCCCTTATCATTCATTCAGTTGAATCTATTACCCTTTGGGGTTTTGGTAATTCAGTCTTCATTTCTAAGATGATTTTGTTTTTCTCTTTATTTCCTGTATTTAGTCAACTCATGTTTCAAATATTCCCATTTTTTAAAAAAAATACTTCTGCGTTGAGTTTCTGGATTTCTGATTTTGGATGGGTTTTCTTATGTATAAAGGTTTGTTAAAGGATATTTAGTTCAGGTTAGGAGTATTGCATTATAGTCTTTTTTACTTTTTGGCTGATTTTTGGGGAGAATTTGCATTACCTGAAATATTTTTATTCTCATTTTCTGTTTTCTTTTTATAGTAGCTTTGTATAGACGCTTCTGCTCTTTTATGTTCATTTTGTAAACTTTTATATTTAGTTAATTTAAGTTTACAGTACTCTCTGCCTCCAGTTTTACTAAAAATGTCAGTCAGGTATAGTTTGATTTGCTCTCCTTGTTGATCCATAGGTGTTTCTGGAAAGTATGTGGAGAGATTCAGATTTTGGCAATGACCATTTTCCTAGAGGAATCCTGACAAAAAGGAAACTTTCCTTTATCCTTCCTAATGACCCCCCAAGTTAAGGTGACAGCACTGCCTCTGTGTTCTTGTAACAGCCTTCTACCACACTATGGTAGCACCTACCACACTGGTACAGAATCACTTAACTGTTTGTCTCCCAACCATTTCCTGGGCTCCTTGAGAACTGGGACCTTTTCTTCAGTATAGGGGGTTAAAAAAATGACTGGAGCTGATACCCAAGCATGCTCTCTTTTGAAGAAGGTGCCATTGTGGTTAGTTCATGATTGCTCCTCTTATAAATATCAGGTCACCTTTTTCATGTGGCACAAGGCAAGGATGAGCTTTAGGGCAGAGCTCAGTCACATAAACTCTGTCTTTAACAGCTTTGTGGATGCATTTCTCCTCCAGTGAAATCTGAATTCCAGATTTCAGAATTATTCTGAAGCAAACCTAAATGCATTCTGCAGATGTTGATCCTATTGCTGCATGGCTCTAAATCAGGGAGGTAAGCAGCATCCCTACCAAGCCATTCAGGTTCTAACTAGTAGTTCAAGTAGGGCAGGAAAATTCTAAAAATCAAGGTTCAGCAAGGAGTCTAGATCTGGGAGATCAGCAAAGAAAACGTCTGAACCTCCCTTGAGGATAGGAAGGGGCTGTGGAATAGGGCTGGCAGAGGGAGCTATGAAGCTCTGAGGTCAGTAAACAGAGTAGGAATCCAAACAAGTTGCCAAACTGAATAGGCAAAGAAGCAGGCATCAAAAGCCAGGGATGGGTGATCCAAGAAGGCAAGAGCTGAGAGTATCAGAGAGTGAGGGTCAGCAGAAGAGCATGCCTGGGTGAAAAATGCAGTCGGCCACTGGCTTAGATGGGCCTGCCATGGCACTTTATATGAAAGGACAAGTTGTGTTTACAGGACCTGCAAGAAGATTCCAGGAGTGGCAGTTAGAGGCCAGGTTTCCCAAGGTCAGGTCCTTGCAAGAGCTGTCCCTGCTGCAAGGGTTATGGAGTTGGGGCAGGACCCAGGCCTGGCCTCTAAGATCCACTCAGATTCTTTATCTTGTTTGAGCATGGCCTTGGGCCTTTTGAAGATGCTATGATGGCAGGAACAGCCAAGTATAAAAATAATACCTAATTAACCAGATACTGATATTATGTCCAGGGATCTGTCCCACTGTTAACTTCTGCTCTGCTCAGATACAGATCATCATTATCAGATTCAGCATGGCAGCAATTGGCAAATACGTACCAGGCGTGGTGCTAAACTATTGATGAGCTATAGCGGACACTGACAGCTCACCCAATAACCACTTCCTCTTATTCCTTGCTCAAAGTTCATCTGTTTGTTGAGTCAGCAATGTGTCAGCACAGTGGAAAGAGGGATGATTGTTCTAAGTCAATCATGGCGATCTCTTTCCATTTTGCTAAGGATTGATCAAGAGATAATGCCGAGGATAGCAGAGTCAAAGGATGAAAAAGGCCTCAGTCCCAGATGACGTGTCTGAACTCCCAAATGATCCCAGGCACTGCCCTCCATCTAAACTTCTTATTTAAGTATACGTTATACATCCTTAGAGGTTAGGCTATTGTTGGCAGAGGTATCTGTTATGTGCAGCCAGAAGCATCCTGCCTGATACATGTGTATTGCAGCAGTTATTTTTCACAATCCCATGAGGGAGGCACTTCTATTATCCCTATCTTACGGTTGAGGAGATGGAGGCTTAGGAAAGTGAAAAAAAAAACTTCCCGCAGAGTCACATAGCTAGTAAGCAGCAGAACTGGAGTAGAACCCAGGTCTGTCCAACTCCAAAAGCTTGTGCTCTTAACCACTAAGTTACACTCTCTCTCACTGTGTCCACCTGATGTCTGACTCCAGCCAGCACCAACCCCACTTGTCACACAAAATAAAATTTAGCATCAGAGCATCTGACCCTCTTCTCATTCCCATGTCAATCTTATTACTCAGTGCAAGCTAATACCGTGTTCTCACCTAGCTACAAAGCTGAGCCAGGACAGGCTGATCCAAGGACAGCAGCACTTGTGCCTTGCCCTGATTCTATCATCACAGCTACAGGTGAAGGCCAAAGAGACAGATTACATTCCAAAGCGGGAGGCTGGAGGCCTGCAAGTGAATCCTGCTCCACACCGTGCCAAGGCACAAGGCTGCCCAGATTATCCTACAACAGACAAAGCAGCCTTCATTCCTCCTGAATGTGTTCCCACTGCAGACCAATGGTGTGTTGAGTTTAAGTTCTGTTAAATGAAAAAGCAAATTGAAGAACAACATATATAGTGCTGTTTCATTATTGAAATCTCATTTGTGATCAGTTTATGTATGCACCCTGTCAGTAAATTACCTTCTCCTCCACTCCTTCACACATGCCAGAGCTCCCACTGACACAGGCCACATGTAACTTGAGAGTGAGACACAGTTCACCTTGTACTGTGAATCAGACCAGGAAATCAGCACAAGCCTTGTATAGATTAACAGCCTTCCTCGAGAAGAGCATAATACTCAAAAGCTCAAAACAGGAATGCTAGGATGACTTCCCGTTTACCGCTCCTTCTGACTGATGTTTTAAAAGTACCTTAAAATGTGCTTATTCTCAAGTAAATAGCGGGTGTATGAATCATCTCTGAAGACATATAAAATACTAACCTCAAATCATTAACAACTGAGCAAAAAGTGTGAGTATTCCCTAGCAAGATGCTGGCTGGCTGAGGCTTAAATGTCAAAGAATTTATGCAGCTTATATCATGTATTTCCCCAGTCCCTAGCTTGTTTGTGCTTTAGTCAGAAACAGCATCAGACCTGGACAGCTAGTATTAACAAAAGTTCATGTAGTGACTAAGTTAGTAAAATGCTTTGCTAAGGATATGACAAAACTAATCACAGCCTGGAGCTGTTTACCTCCAAAAGAAATAAAATCCCACTCTGAGTAATAGAGGCCAAGAAGCCTGCTGATGGACCCAATTCCAAGCCTGTAAGTTTCTATGTGTGAAATTTGCTGTCAGGAAAGTGATACCCTCAGACTAATAGACTCTAATGAGCAGGGTGCAGCACAACATTCCTGAGGAAGAGGTTGAGATAGCATCACACAGGCCCTTTAAGGAGAAGAAAAATCTTTCCCACTCTAATTGCCAAGGAGACTCTCAGGTGAGGGCCCAGGTACATTAACCTGGCAAGGCAGCTCTGGAAACCCTACCAGAAGAAATAGTCACAAAAAGTTGAGGAGGATGAACTGGGGGGCAAAATCAACTGAATTTGGTACTGGGACCTGGAAAAGAATCCATAGAAACCTTTGTCTTCAAGTCTCCTCATCCGCATTCCTACCTCCATTACAGCCTCTGAAAGAAGAACAGCAGAATAGGTGCAGCTATAGATCTGTTTCCTTGCATCCAACTGCTCCAGCAGCTATTGTTTATAACATTAGTTTAATTAAAGTTTCCAGGGAGATAGATTAATTTCTTTACAGTAATATAGAAAATCAGTTTTTGTCAATGACAGTATCAGTATCCCTGGTCTAACTACGAAACTAATTTAGTACTTAGAATACTTTTTTTTCAATTAAGAATTCCTCTTGGCTCATGCATTTTTCATTCATTAGTGCTCTTTTCCAACAAGAGAAGCAAAAATGGAATACAGACCACTAATATATAAATGTATATAAATTTCAAATAGGGTTCCATCACATGTACTGTTCTGTTTTGAATTTTTATTTTCTCCTTGCTTTTCCTTTAAAAAAAAATCATCCATATCCATCAAAAGCACAGAGTAAATTATAACAATAAAAGATGTAAGCATTGATATTTTTTTCCTACAAGAAATCATTTACCTCTCTTGCGGCCTATTTCCCCTTCCATTCTTCCTGTATAGACCCGTGTCCATGCAATACAATGACAACTCAAGATGTGTATGAAAGCATGCAGCTAAATCACTGTGAGCTGGAAATGAGGTCTTATTTTCCTCTCTATTCTAATACATCTTTGGGTTCCACATATGCAACAATATGCTTTCTTGTTAATCTATCAATGGCTTAGGTAGCCAACAAACCACCATAAAGTGACAAGTCTATTGTATTTATTTTTAGAACTTTCCATTTGCAACTTTGAAAGCCCTGGAGTACAGGTAGTAGAGGAAAATGGAGGCCACTTTCTCAACATTCACTTCAATTAATCCTTTCACCTCCTACCTCTCTCTGCCAGTGAGGCCATGGTTAACCAAAGGCATGTTTAAATCCACGGGGAAACAAGACAAAAACATGAAGGTTCTTGAAGAGACAAAATTAGAAATAGGTCTGCTCCTAATGTCATTAGAGGACAGGACAAAGTTAAACTTGGAATCCAGACAATGAGGTTGGAATGAATAAGCCAGAGGGTATACTCCATGGGGAGAATTGTTGTATGGGGGGGTGGGTTCAATCAGAATGAGACATCCAACACTGTAATGTCTGAAGCTGCCTTAACAATTAGACAGCCACTCTGTTTTGTCAATGAATCTACAACTTTGCATGTATTACATTGGCCTCGTAGATCTTTAAATTCACTCTCTTTCCCATTATTTAAATTTGTACAGCTTGCCAGCATCAAAGGTTTCTTTCCTTCATATTCAGAAGATGTGTTGTCTTTCAACAGCGCAGCTATCCATCATCTGCTTGCTACAATACAATGCCAATCTTGTAGGTCTCCAAGCTACCAAGGCCTCCATGGCCAAGGCAGCCCACACACTGCCTCCCCTCCCCCTGACACAGGCTGTCCACTGTCACATGCCTCGGGAAGTACACTCTGGAAGAAAGAAAGGGCACCACAGAGCCAGAGGCCAGCATCCCTCATCCAAAAATTCATATCCAGCATCTACTCCAACAGGGTGGGAAGCAACTGAGAGAAAAGAGAGTGGTATTAGCAAGCTCACTAGTGCCATGAAGCATTGTCAACCTACCTACCAATTCAAATGACTGCAATCCCCCTTCTGCGCCATTACAAACGTGACCCTAACAAGAAAGCAGGCTGAGGTGCTCTCCAAGGTTCTGCAGGCAAAAAATACAAGGCCTGAACTAAGTATTGTGATGAGAGAGTCAAAGAGAGATGCCCAGAAGACAAAAGTTGAAAGGGACTTAGAAATCATCTATTCCTGTCCCCTCGTTGTATACTTGGGAAGCTAAGACCCAGAGATTGTAAATGACTTGCTTAGAGTCATACAAGTTCAGGTATGCAATCCAGAACATTTTTTGTGCTAAAAGGACAGATTTTCAATGTAGAAATAAATGACATATATTTTGTTCATTCACTTCAGCTTTCAGGAGCTCCAGAAAGAGATAACAAATTATTTCACTGAATAAAACTCCACCTGCTTTACCTTTGTTATAAAAGCTGTGATAATTCTGGCTCATGATTGGGAAGGGAGGACAAATTTCTGAACTCCTTCCCCCTCAATGAGACTAAAAAGGGGAAGAGGTCATGCCACGTACTCAAGGCCCTCCAGATCCCAAGAAAAAGCCTTATTACATTCGAGGGGCTGCTTCCTTCCCCGTTCTGCCTCACATATTTTAAGGGACTCTGCAATTGCATAGTTTTAAAGCGGATTTTGTTGACATAAAAACCTTGCACCATTGTACCACACTAAATACCACAGGGACTCTAGAATTGCATAGTTTTAAAGGGGATTTTGTTGACATAAAAGCCTTGCACCACTGTACCACACTACAGACCACAGGACTAAAAGATAAGCTATTGGAGTGCCTTGCCTAGGCTGGAGTTCCTTGCCTAGGACCTGGCAGTCGGAATAACATCAGGGTCCTGAATGTGACCTCAAACCCCATGTTGCATCATGGATTCATATTACATATCAGGTCCTAAATCTATGGCACATAGTTACTGTTTTTATACAGGTGAAAATTTGACTAAACTGTATTCATTTCCAGTATGATAATTTAAAATCTTTCTATATGATGGCTCATGTCTACAGAACTTAGTGATGCTATATGTGCATATAGTAGCTTGAAATTTTCAGAGGACTTTGTGTACACTCTCTGCTAGATTCCTACAACAATGCTATGATAAAAGAGTTACTATTACTTCTCTTTTACAGGAGCAGGCACAGTCCCTGGCATATGAATGAATGAATGAATTAATTAATTAATTAATTAAGAAACTTAAAGACAATGAGTGTCTTACCTGACTTTCACACTCTTGCCTCATTATATGTGAATCACATTTGGTAAATGGCAAAACCAGGGCAAAGGGCTCAGAATTCTTTTCAGTCTAAGGTAAACCAGAGTTTACATGCCTGGTCCTGCGGAAAACAGTACTTATTCCCTTTTCACCCCAAGGCCCCCACACTTCTCTGCCTCACCCTGCAAGTCTTCACTCACTGCCAATTTGATATCATTCATCCATATACAGTCTTCTCTCATGAGCATCACAATTGGCCTTGTAATACTTATAAGATGACCCTCATTCCAAGCCCTACTCTCATGTAACTGGGTATAGAATCTAATCACACAGTGGCAAAACTATAAAGCTGCAGAAATTGTCATGCATTATCAGTTGGTATGATAAGAAATTGAGATGCTACCCCACGTCCCCAAGAGCTCTCCCTCCTGAGATCTCCAAGACCTGATTGTCTCTACGAGGAATCCAGCAATCCATCATGTACTGCCTTATATGTCTTATACTGTTGCCCTGTGCTGTTAGTTAAATTTTCACATGAGATGTCCTTCTTCCTAGCTCACTTGTCATCTCTTCCTAGTCAGATGATTTGAAGCGACTAGGTTAGTTGGACATGAGGTATATGCTGACTATCCAAATTTATTTTAGTTAATTTTGATGATGAGTTTTGTGCATGTGTTTTTGTTTGTGAACTGAATATATCAATCTGGGAAATGGGATTGAGATTCCAGGCCTGGCTCTCTTGGCAGCCGTGGCCTTTGATAGTCATCTCCTAATTTCCCTTTCCATACTATAGCAGGAAATGTTTTGTATAAAATCAATGTATTATCATTGATGTGAAGGCAGTGGCCCCCAGAAGTTCTGAAGGCAGGGAGAGGGAAAAACAAGTGTAATATGGGGGCATTTTCGGGACACTGAAATTGTCCTGAATGACATTGCAGTGACAGATACAGGCCATTATATATCTTATCATAATTTAGAAAATTGTGTGGAAGAGTTTAAACTGTAATGTAAACTATAAGCCACACTTAGTGGCAATGCTCCAATATGTGTTCATCAATTGCAACAAATGTACTGCACTAATGAAGGATGTTGTTAATGTGGGAAAGTGTGGGAGGGGTAGTGAGCGGGGCATATGGGAATCCCCTACATTTTTTATGTAGCATTTATGTAATCTAAGAATCTTTTAAATTTTTCTTAAGTATTTTTAAAAAATAAAATACAGGATTCACATAATTTTTTTTAATCAATGTATTATAGTATACATGTGGCTTAGCTACCTTAAGGAATGTGAGGTTTAATGGGATAATGTTTGTAAATACTTTACGGGCTCTCTGGCAGGAAAATGCTGTATGAACATTTTCATTAGGAAATTCCTACAGTTATAAAAAGATGCTCAGATCCTGAAGTTATTCTGAAATATTAGACAGAAACCTTGAATTGCTGACTTGATCAGTGATTTATAGTAGGTTTACTTTCTGATTCTGCATCATTTTCAAGATCAGGAGTTGTATGAAAAAATTGGATGTGCTCTGCAGTGAATAAATAGCATGTCGTAAAAATAAAGTCTAAATATGTTTATTGTCTAGACTATAATCACTGAGTTAACTCTGTCAGGGTGACAATCGGGCTGCAGCTGTGTGTGTGCACGTGCACACTTGTACAAGTCTGAACAAAAATTGAGGTGCGAATTCAGAGCTCTGTCACAATGTGATTAGACTGTGCTTAAGAGGGAAATTTTCCAGCAGTGAGGCAAGAGGGATTGACTTAGGATGAGGACATGTGCATACTGCAGAAAGTACTAGCCAGATGAATGTACCATTTGAATGGAAAACCCTGTTGACTCCACCCCTAAGCTGCTGAGAAGCTCAGCTCCATCGTCTCTTCAAGCAAGATGCTGGGAATGACTATGTTCAGCCCTTTCCTCTGCTAAGCTGCTATTATGAGTTCTCAGATCAGAATGTTCCCAGGGCTTCAGACTGAGGCCATGCTTCCTCTGATATCCAGGGCCCAGGGCCCATCACTGAGGGGAGGTGGGAGTCTGGTGGTTTTGCACTGAATTAAAAATTACTAAATGAATAGCCATGAATTTCCCAATGGCAAGGACTCACTGATTTTTATTTCTTTGTATCCTCCATAGCCTGGCAGAGATTTGATAGGCAAACTAAAAACCAAGTTACCAAGTAAAGAGAAGGAAAGAAAATCCCTTTTATCATAAATGGGAGAGAAAGCTTATGCACTAAATCCCAGATGTCAGTGGATTCTGTGCTTTGGGAAATGGGGCAGACTGCCAGGCGAGCTGAGAATGGAGCTGGAGAATCTGAGGGAAGCTGGTTCAAGCACCATTCTCAGCTTTGTTGTCAACTGTTAATATAAAGACAGATAGAGGGAGGAAAACACAAGGCAATGGAGATAATCTGGAAGGCCACCTAACTGAATGGCTCCTGTATGTTTCCAGCTTGAGGTAATCTGCTACACACACTGGAAGCTTCCAACTAGGCCCAGATAAACAGCTGAAGCAAGGGAAAAAGTGCAAGTCTCTGTAGCAAGAAGAAAGTGTTAAACTATTGACTAAAACAGCAGTCTCTTTTTTGTGACAATTTGTGCAATTAGGTCTGAAAAAGCTCCCATTCTCAATTCTAACCTAAAAAATAGTGGGAAATCCTGCCACACTAAAGTTCCTTAGAACAATAAAATTGTCTGGGAAATTTTCTCTTCCTGATTTCAGATTTTTAAGGCCCCTGAACATTCTGTAGCATCTCTCCCATGGGAAGACTTCCCTGGTGTGGTTGTGACTTGTCCAGGGCAGTACACTTCATTGGCACAGTAGGGAGGTGGTATGGAGAACGGGGTGAAAGACAAAGGTTTGGGAGCTGGATCTCAGCTCAAAGTTTTGGTTGTGGTGGAGACCAAGTAACTTATCTTCTCTGAGGCTGTTTCAAAATCTGTAAAATGAGTCTAATAAATCTGTTCCCATATGGCTATCCTGGGGATTTAAGGATTTAATTAAAATAAAATGCCTAACACATTACCTGGCCTGTGGTAGACGCCCAGTTAATGTAGGTCCCTTCCCTCATGCCAGTGCAATGGGTTCCACTAATACGATCCTGCATATTACCAAATAACTCTAAGGATCTGCAACATAAGATATGTGGGGAGGAAAATGGTAGAGAGGAGCAGGCTGCTCAGACTGAATCAGACTCATGGCTTTTCTTCATGTTCCAAATCCAGTGCCAATGGCCCCACTGTTGGGCAGAAGAGTCTAGTAGTTAGAAGAAGATGGTCACAAGTCAGACTTGAGTTTAAATGTGGCACTGCCACTGAGTGACAGCAGGATTGCTGACAAAAAAAAAAAGTAACCTCTGTTCCCTCATCTTAAAAAGAGAAAAGTAACAGCATGGCTATTCAATGAATTAAACTACATAAGGAGCTTAGCACTGTACAAAGCACAGTAAACACTCAATATGTGTTTTCTATTAACACCCCCATCATCGTCTAATCAGCAGAACTCTAGTAGGTGAGAGGCTGAGGAAATAAGATAGCATAACTCTAAGGGTAAAAGGTATAGAAATCTCAAGGTGGTAAGAAGTGCACAGCTTTGTCAGTAAAAATCATCTTTTGAAATTCATTCTCTGTGAGGATGGCCTAGATAGGAAGTCATAGACCAATATCTTGATATACTGGATAGAGCCTCTGAAGCTCTAAGATCTAGCGGTGGCTGGAATGAAACTTATGAAGAAGTTTGTTCTGTGCATTCAACATCATCTCTGCCTTAGTCCTCCTCCTTAGAGCCCTATCTCAGACCCCTCGTTATCCAAGGCCCCTTGTTTATTTGTTGCAATGTAGCCAGTCTCTTCTCCAGCTTCCCCTTCTATCAAAACCCCACTGGTTTTAAAACACCACTCAATGTACCAATTGCATTAGTGCTTAGCTGACCCAGCGAGCACTAATTACTTCCTACACAAGAAGTAATTAGTGAACTTGTTAAAACTATACCTTTTCAGATTCGACATTCAGGGACTCTGATCGAGTAGATCAGACATGGGGCCTGGTTATCTATGATTTATTTAATAAAATTTTATTAGAGAAGTTGTGGTCTACAGAAATATGCAGAAAATACAGAGTTCCCATATACACTCCCCCCACACACACAGCCTTCCCCACTATCAACACCTTGCACCTACAACTAATGAAAGGATATTAATATAATTGTACTATTAACTATAGTCCATAGTTTACATTAAATACACTGTTTGTAGAGTCCTATGGTTTTGTTTTACTTTTATTCTAATTACATATATACAAACTAAAATTCTCCCTCTACCCATATTCAAACATACAGTCTAGTGGTAGTAACTGCACTCACAATGATGTGCCACCATCACTACCATCTACCACCAAAACCTCTCCATTACACAAAACAGAAACCCTGCAGCAATTAAGCATCAACTCCCCACTCACTACCACCACCCCTGCCCCTGGCAACCTCTATTTTCTGACTCCATGAAGTTGTCCATTCTAATTATTTCCTATGAGTGAGATCATGCATTACTTGTCCTTCTGTGTCTGGTCCTTTTCCCTCAACTTGATGTCCTCAAGGTTCAACCATACTGTCGGAGGTATTAGAACATGCTTCCTTTTTATGAATGAATAACATTCCACCGTATGCATATACCAGATTTTGTATATCCATGTATCCATTGATAGTCACTCAGGTTGCCTCCATCCTTTACCAACCGTGAATAATGCCACTATGAACATCAGTACGCAAATATCTGCCTAAGTCCCTGCTTTCAATTCTTTTAGGTATATTCTTAGAGGTGTCATATTGTCATATGGCAATTCCATACTCATCTTTCCAAAGGAATGCCAAGTTGTTTTCCACAGTGGCTGTACCATTCCACATTCCTACCAAAAACAAATGAACATTCCTATTCTCTCCACACCCTCTCCAACACTTACCACTTTACATTTTTTTAATAGTGGGTGTGACGTGGTATCGCACTGTGGTTTGATTTGTATTGCCCTAATGGCTAATGGTGCTGAGCATCTTTACATCCACTCCCTGGTTGTATATCCTCTTTTGAGAAATGTCCATGCAAGTTTTTACCCATTTTTTAATTGGGCTGTCTGTCTTTTTGTTGTTGAGTTGTAAGATTTCTTTGTATGTTCTAGAAATTAAACCATTATTACATATATCATTTCCAAATATTCTCTCCCGTTCCGTACATTGTCATTTAACATTATGATAAAGTCTTGTGATGCACAAAAGTTTTAATTTTGATGAAGTCCCATTTATCTATTTTTCCTTTTGTTACTCGTGTTTTTGGAGTAAAGTGTAAGAAACCATTGTCTAAAATAAGGTCCTGAAGATGCTTCCCTGTATTTTCTTTTATAAATTTTATAGTTTTGGTTCTCCATTTTGGGTTGATTTCTATATGGTATGAGGTAGTGTTCTACCTTCATTCTTTTGCATATGGATATCCAGTTCTCCCATTACCATTTGTTGAAGAGACTATTCCTTTCCAGCTAAATGGCCTTGGCATCCTTGTCAAATATCAATTGGCCACAGATATTAGCATTTATTTCAGGACTCTCAATTGAATTCCATTGTTCTGTATGTCCGTCTTTGTGCTAGTTTTAATTACGGTAGCTTTGTAATAAGTTTTAAAATAGAAAGTGTGAGTCCTCCCATTTCATTTTTCTTTTTCAAGATGGTTTTGGCAATCAGTGCACCCCTTAACTTTCCATATAAATTTGATGATTGGGTTTTGTATTCCTGCAAAGAAAGCAGTTGGAATTTTTATTGTGAATGTGCTCAATCTGTAAATCACTTTGGGTAGAATTGACTTTTCTATACTTAGAGAAGTTGTGGGTTTACAGAACAATCATACATAAAATACAGGATTCCCATATACTACTGTAGCAGTTTGGCATTATTTATAAATTCAAAAAATAGATAATGGATTATGTTGTAAACTGGTCTGTTCCTCTGGGTGTGATTAAATTATGATTAAATTGGGCCACATCAGTAGGGCATTGAGCCCCGCCCCTTGGTGGGTGGGGTCTCAAAGATAAAAGACATGGCAAAGGACAGAGTTGGAGTTTTGAGCTGGAGTTCTGATGCTGAGTTCTGATGCGAGTTTTAAAGCTGGAGCCCAGGGAAGTAAGGGCACAGAGGAGCTTGGTTATTAGGAAGGAGAGAAGGCCCCAGGAAAAGAGACAAGCCGTTCACCTGATAGTATACAGCTGGCCTTGTGGAGAGAGGCAAAGCCTAGAAAACCTAATAGTCTACAGCTGACCTTGTGGAGATAGCAGCGGCACTGAGCCCAGAGACAAGCAAGCCCCAGGAAGAGAGGAACCCAGGAAACCTGAACCCTCGCAGACATCAGCAGACATCTTGCTCCAATCCATGGCAATAGACTTTGGTGAGGTAAGTAACTTATGCTTTAGGGCCTGGTAACTGTGGGCTTCTACCCCAAATAAATACCCTTTATAAAAACCAACCGGGAAGCGGCTGTGGCTCAATCAGTAGGGCTCCCGTTTACCATATGGGAGGCCCCGGGTTCCGTTCCCGGGGCCTCCTGGTGAAGGCAAGCCCGCCCACGCGGCGAGCACAAGCAGCAGGGGGGGGAATACATGAATAAATAAATAAAATCTTTAAAAAAGAAAAATGCTTAAAAAAAAAAAAAAAAAAAAAAAAAACCAACCGATTTCTGGTATTTTGCATCAGGACCCCTTTGGCTGACTAATACAACCACCCTATTAACATGTTTCATTGGTGTGGTATATTTACTACAATTGATAAAATCACATTTTTATCATTGTGCTATTAGCTATAGTCCATAGTTTAGAAGTGACATCTTAACAATATTTAGTAGACTTCTAATTCATGAACAGGGAACGTGCTTACATTTAATTAGGTCTGCTTTGATTTGTTTTAGCAATGATTCATAGTTTTCCATATAGAAGTCCTTTGCGTGCTTGGTTAAATTTATCCCTAGATATCTGATTTTTTTCAGTTGCTATTATAAAAGGAATATTTTCAATTCCTCTTCTGATTGTTCATTACTAGTGTATAGAAACACTACTGACTTTTTCATGTTGATGTTGTACCCCACTACTTTTCTTGAATTTGTTTATTAACTCTAGTAGCTTAGTTGTTGATTTTTCAGGATTTTCTGTAATAGGATCATGTCATCTGCAAACAGGGAAAGTTTTACTTCTTCCTTTCCACGGTATATGCCTTTTATTTCTTTTCCTTGCCAACTGCTCTATCTAGAACTTCTAGTACAATGCTGAATAACAACAGTGGCAATGGGCATCCTTGTATTGTTCCTGATGTTAGAGGGAAAGCTTTCAGCTTTTCACCTTTAAGTAGGTTGTTAGCTGTGGGCTTTTCATATATGCCCTTTATCAGAGGAGTTTCCTTCTTTCCTAGTTTTCTTAAGCGTTTTTATTATGAAGATGTGCTGGATTTTGTGAATGCCTTTTCTGCATCAACTGAGATGATCATGTGGTTTTCTTCCTCCATTCTATTACTGTGGTGTATTACATCAATTGATTTTTTTTTTTTTTTTTTTTTTTAAATGTTGGAACACACTTGCCTACCTGAGATAAATCCCAGAATACTTCTAGGGAAGTATTCTGACATTATTTCTTTGAATGCTCCTTCTGCCCCTTTCTGTCTTTCTTCTCCTTCTGGGACTCCCAGAATGCATATATTGGTATGACTGATAGTATCCCACAAGTCTCTTAGCCTCTGTCTTCTCTTTCTTTATTCTTTGTTCTTTCTGCTCTTCACCTGAATCATTTGAATTGCCTTGTCTTTGAGTTCCCCACTTCTTTCTTCTGCCAGTTCCAATCTCTGTTGAAACCGTCTAGGCAGTTTTTCATTTCATTTATTGTGGTCTTCAACTCCAGTATTTCTGTTTGGTTCCTTTTTAAAATTTGTCTCTTTATTGAGATTCACATATTGTTCTTTCCTTGTTTTCCTTATAAGCCTTAGTTCTGTGTTTTTTCCTTTATCTCCTTGAACATATTGAGGACCATTTTTTTTTAATTCTTTGGTATGTCCAAAGTGTGGTCTTCTTCATTAATGATTTCTGGATTTTTATCTTGTTCCTTTGGACAGGATGCTATTTCTGTTTCTTTGTTTATCTTGTAATCTTTTGTTGTACACTATACATTTTAATATTTTTAAGTGTTAACTCTAGGATTTAGTCCCCAAGTTGTCTGTTTCTTAAGTTTGTATTCAGCTAGTGACATGATAGAGGTTTCCTTAAGTGCCAGGAGCTAAGAAAAATAAAAGGAAAAAAAACACCTTTCACAGACTTTGCAAATCAACTGTATTGGCTGGTATTCTCCTTCGGAGTTTAGCCCTCCTAGCAAGATCAGCCTGAAGCAACTGTGAAGGGTAGGGTCTTTTTCATCTTCTCTGAGCCTGCATCTTGTCTTGGTCTTGTGCTTCCTCATGACTTTACTCTGCTCCCTCCAGAACAGGACCTGCAACCCACAGTGGGAGTGCAGGCTGACTCTACACTGTGCTGGGAAGGGCTTGGGAAGGAACCACCAAGGTGCCACAAGCTTCTCCTACCATTTTTAAAGCTTTGCTTGCTTGGGAAGCAGCTGTGGCTCAATTGGTTGGGCTCCCATTTACCATATAGGAGGCCCCGAGTTCGATTCCAGGGGCCTCCTGGTGAAGGCAAGCCGACCCGCGTGGCACAGTAAGCTGATGGCCAGGCTCAGTGAGCTGACGCAACAAAGGCAGACAAACAGACACAGAAAAACGCAAAGCAAATGGATACAGTAAGCACAAGCAGCAAGGGGGGATAAATAAATAAAAATAAATCTTTTAAAAAAAGCTTTGTTTTCTTAATTCAGCACTTGCCCAATTACTGCAACCCTTTAACTGTTTTAAGAGTTTTGAAAATGTCTTTGCCTGTTTCTGCAAGTTGTTCAAAGATTCTATGGGGGGAACAGCATGCTGGAGCATCTTATACCACCATCTTGGTCAACAGGAGCCTGAATCCATGATTGTTTATAAATTCTCCAGGTAATTCTTCTGTGTAGTCAGATTTGGGAACCATGTTTCTAGACTTCTCCTATACCAAAATCAAAATTTTCCTCTCCTGTGGCCAAGTCTTTCAGGGTCTTTCTTTCCCCTGACCTATCTGAAAAACTGATTTGTGTTTAGGTCCACAAATTATTAAATGGCAACAACTTCATATGCTCCTCCTCCAAGATCTTATGTTTACTCCACAAGCAAAGTATGGCTAATTACAACAGAGAGGTAAGAATTTTTAGAGTCCCCTCAATCCATTCCTTATAAATGTGGCAAACCCTAAAGAATACTGCAGGCTCCAGATCTCCCAACCTCTTCCCACCTTCCAGATAAAGACACCTTGGTAGACAGAAAGTTATGCACAGTGGATAAAATTTTGGAGATGGGGTCAAAGACACACCATAGAGATGCAGAATACATCATCATAATAAGTATTATTATTATCATTATTACTGTAACAACAACAAAATCAAATATGAATTAGGCTCCTAAGACCAATCACCACCCTAAGCTCTTTACATGGATTAACTCATTTAACATCCACAATCAATGAGTATTATTATTACTGTTTTACAATTGAAGAAACTGAGAAGTCCAATATTACTCAGCTAGTAAGTGACCACAGATGACAAAACAGAATATTTCCCAGAGACCGAGAATTTATACAGGCATGAATCCCTAGATGAGCAGAGACAATAAATCCTCTCTCCTGTTCTTTTTCTTCTCCAAAGAGAAGAATATCAGGAAATAGAGGGTAAAAGTTTTGGAAGTAAGAAGAAAAAAATTACAGGGCAAAAGAAGATCAGTGCCTCCAGCACTTTTGGGCTAGGAATTACTTAAACTGAGGCTTTGAAGTCTTTTTGTGTCTTATGGCATATAAGGACATTCAGGGCTCTTCCTTTGTGTGTCATAAGGGGACTGGAGAGCAGGAGTGCTACCTGACAAGCCACTTTAACTCTAGAGAAGTGGAGGAGCCAAAGAGCTCTTGACAGTGGAAATGGAAGCAGAAGCTGAGGGCTGGCTTTATACAGGCTAATTTAGCAGTCTAAGTCTCTGGAATAAAAAGGAGTCAAAGGTTCATATGGCAACTGTCCAGGGACATAGATTATATCTAGCTAGAGCCATGATTCTTCAGAAGTCCAAAAAGCACCTTAAATATATCATATCAAAGTAGACCAAGGCTCACTTCAAGATGGCTGACCTTCCCTTAAGCCTCATACCAGTCATCTCCTGAAAGAGCCTGCAGAGCTAGAATGGAAAGCACATTCAAATATAACTGCATCAGAAATGTAGTCCAAAATTGACTTATCTTGTAACATCCTTCATCCTGATAAGTCCTGGAAGGGAGGCTGTCCTCCACATGCCTACTTTTAGCCTGGGCCCAAGAGAGCAAGTCCTAAGGCTGAAAAGTCATTTTTGATGGCAATCATGAAAGAGAACTCAACAATGCATGGGCATTGTTTGGAATGTAACAAATTCTTTGTAATTGGACTCAGCTCACTATCCATAAGGATTTTCAGTGGATTCTGGAGAGATCAAAACATTCTCCTTGATCACCATTGTTTTAGTTTTCCAGTTACTAAAACAAATCCATACAATGGGTTGACTTAACAACATGAATTTATTGGCTCATGGTTTCAGAGGCTAGAAGACTTGCTTCCTCCCTGGGTTGGTATCTTCTGGCTGGCCAGCAATCTTTGGGGTTCCTTGGCTTTTCCATCTCATGGCAACACACATGGCAGCATCTTTTCATTTCTCTTCATGTTTCCATTAACTTCTAGCTTCTGGCTGTGCCATGTGGTTTCTCTCTCTGCAAACTTGTCTATAAGGTTTCCAGTAATAGAATTAAGACCTATCCTGATTCAGTTGGACAACACATTAACTCAAGTATCCTCATCAAAAGGTCATATTTGCAATAGTTCGTACCCACAGGAATTGATTAAAATGAAGAACATGTTTTTCTGGGGTATATAACTTCAAACCACAAATGACCCGATAGAGACCAATGGTCTCCTCCTTTCTTCATCTGTCAGTAAACCTGCCTCCAATGATAGGCATGGGGCATAATATCTTCTTCCCACTGCAACCTAGAGCCTCCTGTGAAATGCTCCAGACTTCACAAATAGTCCTACCACCCTCTCACAAGTTGGAAAGTTCATTCCTCTACAGAGAATGGGTGACATCAATTCCAAATTATTCAAAGACCAGTGTCTTTAAGGAGCTTCCATTTGGGGAAGATATATAAGCAAAGCTGCACTTGATAAAGGAAGTGAAACAGAATTAGCCGCTTCATTAGCACAGGCTTTTCAGATTCATTCTAAGGTAGCTGGCTTATTCGCTTCCAAGTGGAACAAACTCAACAACAATATATCACAGTTAACTGTGATCACAGCTCCATGGAATTTCAGCCAGTGCCTGGAGTACACCGAGGTGCACTTAATATTCCCCAATCTGTAATAAACCTTTTGTACGTTTGCTCCTAATCAAAGGATACCATTTCATCTTAATGGACTGTTTTCTTAGCATATTACAGTTGGTCATTTCAGCAAACCTAATAGCCCATTTGCTAGGTTAAATTATAATTAGGGTCCTTTGGTTTTTGTTTCTAAGCCAGGCTTGGAGGGGTTCATTTTTTTTCTCCTTTCTACTGCCTGATCTCAAGGGCAGACTCACCAAAGATCAAAGGTAAACACATACCTGTTGCAGTCAACGTGGAGCAGGAGATGAGAGGCACTAACCGACAGTGCAACCTTGTGCCACTGTCCATCTGCCATCCGATAGGGAAGTGCTTCTGTCCTAGGCTTCCCGTTGTGTATGTAGTGATATCGAATTTCATCCCTCAGGCCACTGCTCTCCAGTTCAAAATAGCTGTATATAAAGTAACAAAAATTGGTCTTATTTTATATTTGGATATCATAGCTATTATCAATCCCTACTACCAGATTTCTCAATCTAAACATAACAGGAAGAGCCACAACCTGAGATCAATTGTATTGCATGGAACCCAGCTAATCTATTGTCTGAGAGCACTCCTGGCAAACACCTTGAGCCTATGAAATGGAGATCAACCAATCCATGCAAAGCTTGGTACAGTCTCTTTTAAAAGTCAGTTCGGAACCCTCCTTCTATTGTCTAAATAAGCCCATTCATGAGGAATGGAGTTATTGATGTTTATTTTCAGAACATCCATTTTTATTTTTTTAAAGAATTTTAGGGAAACAGAAGTCATGTTGAACATCTGAGATTGAAGGAAATAGTCTGAGTAAAGAGATAAGTAAAGCTTATTTTTAAAATTTTTCTTCACCCTGGACAAAAAGCTATAATTGGACAACAATTTCTAGACAATGAATAGGGGAGTAAAGGTTGAACCTACTCACATTTATTATAGTATTTCAAGTCACCATGGAATGAAACATGCAATTGAGTTTTCTTTTTTCCCAAATTTTTACCATATTTTCCAGATCTATGAGAAATTCTTAGCATCACCACTGCAACTTCATAAGCAATTTTGGGACCCTCTTCAGCAGGGCTGGTACTTCCAAGGATGGAGGACCCATTTAGTCTTCTACACCTTTCCTCAGACATGTGTCATCATCATCATGAACATTAATTTCACTGCCAGGCATTGCACTAGGTATTTGGCATATACTGTCTAATTTATCACCCACAAAACCCTACAAAACTGATTTTATTATCTCATTCTGAAATTTTAAAAAATTAAATCTCAGACTAAATAACATACCCAAGCCAGGATTTAAACTTGGATCTAAATTTGACAGCCTGTGAACTTTCTGTCAGTTTACTGTCTCTCCCAGATGAAGCCATGGTGACAAAGGTGTAAGGAAGGCCTCAACTGGCACTAACTCCTAGCAATTCACTCATAAAGATAACTCGATAAGTATTCGCCCACACAGGAAGCCAGGGTTAATGCCTCGATTTGGACAGACATGGAGCTTCTCTAATCTGTTGAGTTGACTTGACTCCAGTAGCCAAATCATATTTAATCTAAAATACAAAATGTATCTTCTATTAGGACTGAAATGAGTATATCAGGAAACTCAGCCTCTATTATGCATGACTCCTAAAGCTCATGTTAGAGAACAAATGCATATTTCTTGCTGATCTTTCAGAAAGGATCTTCCTAAGAGAGCAGTACAGGGGAAATAGAGTCAAAACCAGCCTTTGTACCACTACATTCATTTGTACCAGTACAAAGAATCAGGTCCAAAGTCATAAACTGAAGAGGTTACCTACACCAGAGCAGCCAGCTTCTGGGCCCAGGTGCATACTTATGAGTTAATATAATGCATATTTTATAAGATTGCAAAGGAGGAAATCCCTCAACCTAGAAGACATTCATTTTAAATGAATTCTCCAAATTTCTTCAAAGCAGCTAGAGCAATGGAATAATCAAGCCATCAGAGATCTTAAGGGTCAAGAAGACCTTTGAGATTATTTGGCCATTCATTCATTCATTCATTCAACACATCTTTACTGAGCACATACTAAAGGGCAGGAAAAAAAAAAAAAAAAAAAAGTATTTAAATACCCTGCTCTCAAGGAGCTTTGAGACTGGTGAAGAAGGAAATAAAATACGTGCCCAACCCTCTAAAAAAGAAAAGGAAGCTAGGAAGTGGCCTAAGAGAAACAAATGAGAAAGCGAAGGAAACTCATTCAATGAGAGACTGCCATGTGCCAGAATGTGCCAAGCACTTTCATAAACATCATCTCATTTTGTTCCTTCAAGATAGATATTATTACCCCCATTTTACATAAGAGTTCAAATATAATCAGAAAGATTAAGTACCTTGCCCAAGACAACACAGCTCCTATAAAGAACAATAGTATGACCTTATAGTTGAGATCTTACCAAGGCTCACACATTATGAGGCACATCTCAGTTACTTTATTTTGACCAAGAAACTACTGTTAGGGAAGAGACATTAACTTGAAAGGACTTCAATGACAATTACAAATGCTCAGAGAGATCACCTTATGGGATCATTTTTAAGAAGGAAGCAAATACATTTAACCAGACTTAATCATTATTCCTAGTATTGTGGCCATACAATTTCAAGTTTTCAGTGTATTATAAACAGATGTTTTAAAGAAAATCACTTTAAAAAGCAGTAGAGAGCCTGCCCCGATCAAGATGGCAGAGTGAGATGCTGCAGGGCTCCATTCCCTACAGAAGCTTTTGAACAAAAATTAAGAATTGTCAGAAACAACCTTCTCAAAGTACCAGAAAACAGTTAAAGGATGGTAATAATAGGGAAATCACCAAATCTAGAAAAAGGCAACTTAAAAATGGTAGGATCTCCTGGCACTCTTGCAGGGCCACCTGTCCTCCCAACATCCTCTACCCAGCTTGGTGCAGAGCCAGCCATCATTCCCTTTGCGGGCCCCTGGTCCCAGTTTGGAGGGAGCAAATAACCCTTGTGGACAGAATGGGAGCATATATGTCTGGACCAATCTGTCTGTTGGCAGCCTGAAGAACTGAACCAGGACAGGCATCACAGGCTCACCTTCCCAAAACCTATCTGGCATATAGAAGCAGCTCACAGAGCTCTCCTATAGAACTGTGAAGTGATCAGTCAAATTGCAGCTGCCTGGGGTAAAGATTTGCAGAGAGTGGGACATACAGTGTAGTACCTGGGATCATGAGAAAACCCAGTTTCCTAGAGTAGAGGGGGCATTCATATCCATGTATATGGGGAAATTCTTAGGACCATGTATATATGCCCAGGACAAGATGCATGTGGTGGTTTGGAGCTGTGCATACCCCAGAAAAATATGTTCTTAAACTGAATTCATTCCTGTGGGTGTGAACCCATTTTTAAGTAGGACCTTTTGATGAGGTTACTTCAGTTACAGTGGGACCCAGGATAGGTCTTAATTCTATTACTGAAGTTGTTTATAAGCAGAATGAATTTCAGACAGATAGAAAGTCACAGGAAGCAAGAAGCTGAAGGTCAACAGAACCCAGAAGAGAAGTGAGAGAGCTGGAGAGGCTGCCGTGTGTATTGCCATGTGACAGAGGAAGGAAGGACCAAGAATCACCTGCAGCCAGCCCCAAAACACCAGTCTTCAGGAAAAAAGCATTGCCTTGATGGCACCTTGATTTGAAATTTCTCTTAGCCTAAAACCATGAGCTAATACATTCCCAATGTTTAAGTCAACCCATCACATGATATTTGTTTGAGAATCTGTGCTGGTGTGGGTCTTTTGTGGACCCCAGAAAATCCTGTGCTTAAAGTGAACCCATTATAGATGGGACCTTTTGGTTAAATTTAGTTAAGGGATCTTTTGATTAGACCACTTTTGATTAGATCACTTCAGTTAAAGGTCTTTGATTAGATTGCAGGACCCAAGGGGGGGGGGGGTCTTAATTCTTCACTGGAGTCCTATATAAATGGAGAAAGGAAAGGAAACTTTCCATTTTTACCTTGCCATGAGAGAAAAGGCCTCCAAGACCGCCTGCAGCCACAGAAAGACAGAGAAACCTCAAGAGGCTAAGAGAGAGGCCGGAGACCGGAATCAGTGGAGCAGATGAAGCTGAAGCAACGAGGCCCATAGGAGAGGGGAGAGATGAGCCATATGCCTGATTGCCAACAGCTGAGCTTGAGGAGAAAGTGAGCCTGGAGGAGAAGGCAGAGACCAGCCTCCATTTTGTCTTGCCATATGGCAGGAGTCTGGGATCGCCAGCAGCCAACCTTTGGTGAGACAGCATCTCTTATGATGCCTTGATTTGGACATTTTCACAGCCTCAGAACTTTAAGATTTTAGCCTAATAAATTCCCATTACAAAAGTCAACCCATTTCTGGTATTTTGCATTGACAGCCTGTAGCAAACTAAGACAGCAGTCAAGGAAACTAAAACAGACAGAAAGGATGCTATGCCTCAAGCTATTCTCCAAACTCATGGTATGGCTAAACTCTGAAGGAGAGCACTTGCACAGGCTGGTCTACAAAGACTGGGAAGGGTGTTTTCTTTTTTTCCTTATTTTTTTCCTTAGCTCCTGGCTTTCAAGGGAAGCTCTGTTATTACACTAGGTGGATACAAGTTTAAGGAATGGATGTCTCAAAGCTTAAATTCCAGTGATAACATATTAAAATATCAAAATGTCCAGGTTTCAACAAAATATTACAAAACATACAATGAAACAGGAAGCAATGAGCTATGCAAAGATTAAAGCATTAGAAACCATCAATGAGGAGGACCACATGTGGGGCATACCAAAGACTTTTAAAAATGGTCCTAAATATGATCAAAGAGATAAGGGAAACATGAACAAAGAACTAAAGGACATTAGGAAAATGACAGATGAACACAAAGAGAATATCAATAAAGAGAAAAATTATGAAAAGGAACCAAACAGATCTGAAGATCAGTGTAATGGAAATTAAAAATTACCTAGAATGTTCAACAGCAGATTGGACCTAGCAGAAGAAAGAAACACCGAACTTTAAGGTAAGATAATTGAAATCATCCAGTCTAAGGATAAGAAAGAAAAAAGAATGAAGAAAAATGAACAGAGCCTGAGGAACTTGTGGGATACCATCAAACATACCAATAACATATGCATTGTTGGAGTTGCAGAAGGACAAGAAAGAAAGAAGGGGGCAGAGAGAATATTCAAAGAAACAATGGCTAAAAACTTCCCAAATTTAATGAAAGACATGAATATACACATCCAAGATGCTCAACAAACTCCAAACAGGATAAACCCCAATAGGCCGAACTGCAACATATTATAATCCAAGTGTCAAATGCCAAAGATAAAGAGAGCTGCAAGAGAGAAGCAACATGTCAGATATAAGGGAGCCTCAATAAGATTAAGTGCCAATTTCTCATCAGAAACTATAAGGCAAGACAGCAGTGAGATGACATATTTAAAGTGATAAAAGGAGAAGAAATGGCAATGAAAAATTCTCTATCCAGCAAAACTGTCTTTCAAAAGTGAGGGAGAGATTTCACACAAATGCTATGCAGGCAAATCTTTCCCAACCTATATGTACATGGCTGAGTTTTTTAACCTTGTTTAAGTGTTAGGCAGACTTTATCCTTAATGTGCATGAATAATTCCCCAAATCTCACACTTGAGTATTAGGTACAATCAGAGTTACCATGAATTGAAGCACCTGGGGGTACCATTGCCCAAAATTCTGAAAAATTCCAAGGGCAATAAAAAATTTTTTTAAAAAAACAATTTCTTAGCATAGTTTTTAGCAATTTGTAGGCCCTTAGGAAAGGTTAATTCTACCTTTATGAGTGATAAAAAAACAACAATAATAGCAAAAACAACGTAGCTAACATTTATTTAATAATAACTAACGTGTATTGAGTGCTTACTGTTGGCAAGGGCTGCTTTTAGACCTTTTTACTTCATATCACCATAATCTCTACCACAACCCTATGAGATATATATCTATTTATTATTTGTTTTAACAAACATTTGTATAGCACTAACTATGGGCCGGGCACTATTTCACAAATATTTATTCAATTAAACCTCATATAACAATCTTATAAATTATTTATTACCATCCCTATTTTTCATAGAATGGAACTGAGGCATAAAAAGATTAAATAACTTGCACAAGGCTACACAGCTAGGAAAGAACAGAACTAGGATTCAAACAAGAGCAGTCCGGCTCCAAGGTCCATGCATTTCTACAGCATCCAAAGTCCATACTTTTAACCATTATCTCATTTTGAAGATAACAAATTTGAGATTTGAACAAGTTTAGAAACTTCCCAAGCTCATATAGCTATAGGTGGCAGAACTATGACTTAAACAAGAGTCTGGCAGACACCAAAGCAGGTGCCCTCAACTTCAACATCACATTACTTTCTGCTCTACCAGGCACTTTATATATCCTCAAGTTCTCCCAATAACCTTAAATGGTGGTTATTATTATATTCATATTATATTATTAAATGTGTGAAAACTGAGGTCCAAAGTGACTAAATGTCTTACTCAAAGTCATATAACTTCTAAGATTCAAATCTAGGGCTGCTTAATCCAGAACCCATGCTCTTTCTACCACTCCATGCTCCTCTCTGCATATAGTGGCATGATCCTTTTAGGGTCTATGAGAACAAGAGAGTTCAGGTGAACACAAGTAGCTCCCATTCCAGGTCCCCATGATACCCATGCTGCCAAGAAATCCTCCTGCAGATGCCCTCCCCCTACTCCTCATGCCATGGGAAGATCACTGTGGAAGGAAATCCCACAGCTGTTCATGTAGAAGGCCTTTTCCATCTCCTAGGCCTTTGCCCAATGCTAGAAAATGAAGAGAAGAAGCCAAAAGCACCAGACAGGTATTTTGTGTCCTGACTCAGAACACTAGTCTCAAGGACTATGAGTACTGAAAAAGAGGCAATGGCACAATTTAAACTAAGTAGTAGGACAAAGAGCACTGGCCTGGGAATACTAAAACTTGAGTAACAACCTTAAACCTGCCACAGATGAACAATGTAATTTATGGCAAATCTTGTTCCTGCTTCTCTATACCTTAATTTCTCTTGTCTGTAAAATAAAGGGATTGGGTTTGATCCATAGAGCCCTTGGATTCTTTGGAAGGCCTTAGGGTCTACTATAGAGTGAATGGATGGAAGTGCAACCTCTTTTAAGCAGAGTAGCTTCATTTTCATCTGTTATATAAATTGGAGTTTCTCACAGATTTCATTTGGACAAAAGAGATGCACTTCCAAAAATAGTTTTAAACCACTGAACTAAATAGTCTTTAAGGTTCAGCTCGGGTCTAAATTCCTATAATCCATATAGTACTTTGCAAAGTAGTAAAATTGAAAAGAAAATGAGTTAGTCTGTCAATGACTTTTCTGTCAATGTTCAAATTCCAAGCTCCATGGCAGTTTGGAGGAGAGAGGACAGGAAATGGCAGATGGAGCAGACACAGCTAACAGTCATGACTTGGGCACACAGTAGACCACATTTCCCAGATCTCTTGAATCTTGGTGGGCCCATGTGACTAACTATCACCAAGAAAACATTAACATCAGTTATATCTGTGACCTATACAGGCCAAGACAGTTAAGAGAAGGTATGCCTTATCCATGTCAGTTGCAGAGGAGCCGATGGAGAACTTAGAGGCTTTAATGGATGATAGGGCCACTAGATAGAATAAACCTGAGTCCTTCAATGACTACCTGGAGCAGAAACACCATTCCTCATACAGACCAACGTCGAACTGGGACATAAACAAGAATAAAACTTCATCGATAATGATCCATTGAGATTTGAGGGTTGCTGGACTGCATTGACTTATTAAAGACAGGAACAGGAACATGAAACTGAATAAAGAGAATAAACTGACAAGTAACCATGGACACAAAGCAGATGCAAGTCTATAAATAGAAAGAAATGGCAGGAGGCATGAATACAGCCATCTCTGTCCTACATATGACAGCTAACCTGCATTATATGGCCTAATATTGTTTGTCAGATTGTATTTTCAAAAGATAAGCACAACTATATATCTTCCCTCTCACATGTTCTTCAACAATGTGATCTTAACACTTCTCCCACTGAAAAATGGGATCCACGTCCCCTCCCCTTGTATCTAGGTGGGCTTTTCAGTGCTTTAACAGCAAAGTAATGCTTTGTGATTTCAAGGCTGGTTGTAAATGTGGTTTCTACCTTGCTTGTCAGAACGCTCATGCTTGAAGCCCTAAGTCACCATGTAAGAAGTCCAACTATTCTGAGGCCACCATGCTTGGAGAAAGCCCAGACCTCTTGGAGAGGTCACATGTAGGTGATCTGCTTGGCAGCCTCAACTGGGATCCTAGCCAACACACAGGATGAAATACCAGACATGTGAGTTAAAACACCTCCAGATGGTTCCTCCAGCTGTCTACTCTTCCCAGCTTAAACTACAAACATTATGGAGCAGATACAAACCGTCTCTCCCAGTCTCTGTCCAAATTCCTGACCCACAGAGCCTGTGAACAAAGTAAATTTAGGGGTGCTTTGGAAGTGGTTCGTTACACATCAATGGAAATTAAGAGCACTCTAATTTCAGGTATACAAATTTTACCTTTAAATCTTAAAACCGTATTTGAGGTATGTCTCTACTAACTGCCTGGGGTCATTGGCCCCGTGAGCAAATCTCAAAGTGCCAGCTTTCTGCTTGCAGTCTCACACATTTATATCTCTGCATTTTCTTCTAACTTTTAATAAAAATGGAATTCCACAAAAAATGTAACCTAATATCAAAAAACCATTGTAGCTTTTTAAAATGCATAGTTTTTAGCAGCTACTTAAAAAGAAATAAATACCTAAGGAATATTTTGTCACCTTTCTCGGTAATCTATTATTTTCTTGTATCAAGGACCAATGTTTTGGACTCAAACTTCATGTTTGTTCAAATGGAGGTAGCCACCTTGGTAGTCCTTTTGTAAATCAGGTAAATACTCTGTGTTCCAGCCCCAAGTACTCACCTAGCTATTTGACTAAGTTAAAGCAAAGTCCTAATTTACTAGGTCAAACTTCTGGTACTCCCAAATTCTGTTTCTTTTATTCAGAGCAAAATGATGTAGTAGGAAGAGAGCACGCACCAGAAAAAAAATTGACTGTTATACAAAGGGCACAGAGTCTAGCTAGCTCATGTTGAATCCCTGCCTCTGCCATTTAATACTTGTGTGAACAGGGGCAAGACACCTAACTTCCCTAAGGTTTATTTTTTTCATCTACTAGGAAATAATAACACTGATTTCACAGGCTCTTTTTAAGGATAAAATGGCCTCACATTTATAAATCACCTTACAAAGTGCCTTGTGTTCAATATTGATTATTATTTCCCTTCCTTATCTTTCTGTACACATGCAGATAAATAGCCTCACAGAATATAATGCTGCTGAAAGTGTCTATATCCTGCTTTTTCTCAGAAAGAAGTATTTCTCTGCCTTCTCCTTTCTCTTGTTTAGACTTGACCTGGTGATCTTATTTGTAGTTGCAAAATTACATATTAGTTCCGTACTCAATCCTCTTAGCAAACATCTAGAAAGAGATGAACAGCAACAGAATTACTAAATGCCTCTGTTATTGAAAATAAACATTCATTGTTAAATGAAATGTAAAAATAAAGTTATGTTTTCAAATAAATTGATTGAAAACATTTGCATTACAGTCTTAGAAATCTATGTGGTAGTAGCCACACTGTTCTTATGAAGTAAAGACTGGCTTCTAACTTCCCCAAATACTGAAAACTAGGAGAAAAGACATGGAACCTTGGAACAGTTAAGATTAAAAAAAATTTAATTGGGAGAAGAAATTTAAAATACAAGCAACAAATGAGCTAGTTTACTAGGACAAAGGAGAGAAGGGATAATTAGTTTTTGACTGCCAAGGTCCCCAAATAAAATAGAATAAAAATATTTATTACACAATCAAGCTCAGGGCATTGAGCTTAGAATCACATGATTACATCTTATTTTAAGCTTAAAGTACAGTGCAGACCTCCAGGAACTCATTAATATATCTGCAAAGATAATGAGTAAAAAGTTTCCCACCCAACCTGTACCCCATCTGCCAAGTACCCACCATTCCCCATAGATAATCACTGTTATTGGTATCATGTGAATCCTTCCAATTTTTTTTTCTGCATTTTCCAAAAAATTAATGAATTTCTTTAGAATAGTTTTTGATGTGCAATTAAGAGTGTATAAAGAGCTCCCATGTATCCCACACCCAGTTTCTCTTATTATTAATATCTTGCATTAGTATTTGTCATCATTATAAACTGAAGCCCACACTTCAAATTTTCTTTGTTTTTACCTAATGCCCTTTTTCTGTTACAGTAACCCATCTGCAATATTATATTACATTTAGTCTTCATGTCTCCTGAGACTCCTTTGACTGTGACTGTTTCTCAGGCCTGCCTTGTTTTTTATGACTCTGACAGTTCTGAGTAGTACCTGTCAGGGATTTTTGTAGAATTTCCCCCAACTGGTATATGTCTAATATTTTTCTCACTATTGGACTAAGGTTATGGATTTGGGGGAGGAAGACCACAGAAGTAAAGTGCCATTCTTATCACATCATATCAGGGTATATATATACTATCAACATGACTTACCACTGTTGATGTAAATCTTGATGTTAACCTTCCTGGCTGAGGTAGTAGTGTTTGCCAGGTTTCTCTCCTGTAAAGTTACTCTTTCCCCTCCTCTTTCTACACTGTACTCTTTGGAAGGAAGTCACTACGCACAGCCCACACTTGAGAAGTGGGTAGTTATGACACACTTCCTTGAGGATATAGTAGTTACATAAATTATTTGGCATCCTACTGCAAGGGAGATTTGTCCATTCTCCCCATTTATTCAATAATTATTTATACCAGTATGGACTCACTGATGTTCATTTTATACTGGGAATTATAATCCAATACTCATTTATTTATTTTGTTGCTCAAATTGTTTCACTTGGCTCCTATGTCCGTGTGACATCCTCCCATCACTGGTAGGCTTGGTTTGGGTTGGGTTGGGATGTTGGGTTGGGTTAGGTTTATAAGCACTCCTTTACTTTCTGGTACTACAAGATGCTCTAGGCTCACCTTGTATATTTCCTGGCCCCAGTTCTAGAATCAAGTTTATCCAAGGAGACCTGGGTCCTTTCATTGGACAATGGTAGAAATATGGGCACTCAGTGTGCTCCTTGCTACTGGGGTGTCATTGCTTCTAGGCCCTCTCAGATAATAGAGCAAGTAAATGCATGTGTACATAATAACATGTATATACTAGTAATATCTATAAATATTTCTATATATCTCCATCTGTATCTAAATTAAGCTAACCATCAGTTCATACTGACATATTAAACTCTATAGATTACCATATGGATGGTTCTAATCTCCACTCCTTGCTTATCTGTACTTCCCACAATTTACCATCATTTACTTAATTCAATTCCAGTATACATGCATAGTAATTTTTTAACTGGTTAACTCATACATTCATGGAAACATTATCAACTAGAATATAGTACCTATGTAGAGTTTCTTTTGCCTTTAGGCTTAAGAATTAAGAACTTCACTCATTTCCAAAGTTACTTAGGTCAGCACCTTTTTCCCACACCTCCTTTAGTAGGATCATTTCACACATGTGTAATACAGTTAGACTGCGCTGTCACATTTTGCATTCCATCCTGGGATCCCCCTACCTCCTATGAATTTTTTTAATTTGCATACATTAAGGTTCACTCTTTGTGCCATGAAGTTCTATGGGTTTTGACAAATGCATAGTATCATATATCTACCATGACAGTATCATACATAATTTCACTGCCTGAAAAATTTCTCTAACCCTCCCTCATCCTCAAACCCCTGGCAATCACTGATCTGTTTATTCCCTCTATAGTTTTGCCTTTTCCAGAACATCACATAAATGGAATCATATAGTGTATAGTCCTTCCAGATTGGGTTCTTTGACTTGGCAATTTGCATTTAAAATTCTGTTTATCATTGATAAGTGTTCCATTGTATAAATGTACCACAGCTTGCTTCTCTACTGACCTTTGAAGGGCATCTTGATTGCTTCCAGTTTGAGGTAATTATGAATAACACAGCAATATAAACATTTTTGTTCAAGCTTGTATGTGAACATAAGTTTTCAAATCAGTTGGGTAAATACCCAGGAGGGCAATTGCTGGATTGCATGATAAGACTATGTTTAGCTTTATAAGAAACTGCCAAACTGTCTTCCAAAATGACTGTACTATATAGCACTGCCACTAGCAATGAATGAGTGTTCCTGTTGTTCCATATCCTCACCGGCAATTGGCATTGTCAGTTTTTGTTTTGTTTTGTTGTTTTATTTAGCCATTCTATTCAGTGTATAATGATATCTCGTTGCTGTTTTAATTTGCATTTCTCTAGTGACAAATGATGCTGAGAATCTTTTATATGCTATTTGCCATTTGTATATATTCTTTGGTAAAGTGTCTGTTTAGATATTTTGTTCATTATTGAGTTGTTTGTTTATTTTTTAGAGAAGTTGTTGATTTACAGAAAAATCAGGCAGAAAATACAGATTTCCCATATTGCTGAGTTTTAAGAGTTATTTGTATATTTTGGATACAAGTCATTTATCAGATATGTGTTCTGCAAATATTTTCTCCTAGTTTGTGACTATTCATTTTATTCCATTAATAGTGTTTTTGCTGAACAGAAGGTTTTAGTTTTAATGAAATCCAACTTATCAATGTTTTCTTTAATGGATTATGCTTTTGATGTTGTATCTAAAAATTTACCACTAAACCCAAGGTCATGTAGATTTTCTCCTATGCTTTCTTCCAGAAGTTTTATAATTTTGCAGTTTACAGTTAGGTTTGTGATCCATTTTGAGTTAATTTTTGTGAAAGGTGTAAGGTCTGCATCTAGGTTCATTTTCTGCATATGGACTTTCAATTGTCCCAGGATAATTTGTTGAAAAGACCATTTTTCTTCCAGGGGTTTTTAAGCTATAAAAGCAAATATGAATATATTTTTATTTTTTTAACACAAATGGTAGTATTATATCTTCACTGTTCTGTCTTGTTCTCTTTTCACTTAATGTAATGAGAGAACTTTCTCATACACAGAGCTTCCTCTTTCTATTTAGTTTTCACTGGTGCACAGGTGTCAGCAGTTAAGCAAAATTTCTTGTACATTACCTCCGACTCCAGTCCTTTCTTCTCCTCTCAAAAATCACATCAAATCAGTGCCACTATGTACTCAGACTCTGCTCTATTTTAGGGTATTTTTTATATAAATGAATCACAAATTTATATCTACAGTCCAGATCTGTCTTCTATACTGTATACCTGAATAGCCAACTGTCTATAATAAGTCCAAGATATAACGCCTGATCTTCCCCCCAAAATGAGGTCTTTATCCATTATAGCTTATATCAGATGAAAGCTAGAAACCCAAGCATTGTCTGACACTTTCTCTCCTCTATGCATGATGTGGGCACCCATCAGCAAGTCCTATTGCTTCTATTCTAGGTATCTAGAACATCCATCCCCTCCTCATCTCCTCCAATACTACCACTTATCCAAGCCACCATCATCTCTTACTAGCAACTGCATAGCTTCCTAACTTGTCTTCCTGAATCTACTTTGGCCTCTACCAATTCATTCTACAGCCAACGTCATCTTTTTAAAACAAAAATTCAATCACATCATCAACCTTCTCCAATGATGTCTCCACTCCCAAACTTAAAATCCATCAATGACTTTTCATTGCCGTTGGGCTTAAGATTAGAATTCTTAGCATTGCCATCCAGACCCCACATGCTCTGGCCCCTGCCCATCTATCCAACTTCACCTTGCTCACTGTCCACCTTGCTCTCTGCACACCATCCTTCTTTCAAATCTTCGAACATATCATGCTCCCTCCCACCATAACATACTTGCACATTCTGCCCCCACTGTCTTGAACACCCTTATTCCCATTCTTTACCTAGTTGAGTTCTAGTCATCCTTCAGATATCACCTTACATGTTACCTCCCCAGGAAGACTTCAGTAACACACACTCCCCACCTCCACCTGGGCTTTGCCATGGCATTGTGGTCCCTTCCTTCACAGTACTTATCTGTTTCTATTTACACGTGTGAGACTATTTTGTTAATATCTGTCTCTCCCACTGGATTGTAAGCTCTGTGAACACATCGACCATGTCTGCCTTTGCTCATCATTGTAGCTACAGAGACTGGCACAGGGCCTAGCATATAGCAAAGATTTAATAAATATTTTTAAACAAATGAATGAATAAATTAACAAATCTATGGTATTTTTATTAACAGTAATGAATTTCATAGTTGACTGTGATATATCAAAGTGCTGTGACATTGAACTTGAGAATCACTGTTATAAGAAGATAAAAGTTCCTCATCAAGGAAGCAATTCAGTAAAAGGATCATCTAAATGATGGTGATGATGATGATGATGATGATGATGATGATGATGATAACAGCTAACATTTATCAAGTTCTTTTCACATGGCAGTGAAGATAAACACTTTATATACAATATTTCAAGGAATTCTTGGAACAATCCTTTAAAGGGAATACTATCATTATTCTCATTTACCTGATGAAAAAACTAAGTCACAGAGAAGTTAAATGACTTGATCAAAGACACAAAACTAGGACAATGATGCCTAAACCAGACTCTCTTCGATGAAAAAAACATGAGAATCAGCACAGACTCACTCACCTGTCCCCTAAGTGAAACCACCACCTACCTATAAGAGCACTAGGAAGGTTAACATCATAGACTGAGAGGTCCACTACAGGAGATCAGTGCTGTGAGCCGGGAACAACTGACAGTTAACCAGGTACAGGTCAATGATATTCTCTGTCCATGGTGCTAATGGTTACATACAGTCTCCCATAGTATTGGAGGCTGAAAGTGCCCTAGGAAACATGATCTAGAGATCCCTGGATGCTTCTTTAGGAAGACTTGTGCTCTCAATAAGATATAGTGAGACATATTATATGTAAAATAATTATCAAAACTGGCATGTTGTAAGAATTAAATAAATTTTAGATATTATTATTATCATTATTTGAATGATGTTTTTACAGAATCGCCTCCTTGATAAGAAGCCTTTATTTTCTACATCAGTGATTCTCAAATTCAATGTCCCAACACTTTGATGTACCTGTCATATGCAATTTGTTACTCAAAATAAAATAAAATACCAGACATTCATTAGTGTCCTCATTAATTTGCTCCAAAAATATTTATTAAGTCTCCACTATGTGATAGATCCTATGTTTCTCTGAAGCTACAAAAATGAGCAAAAACAGACATGGCTCTTGATTAACAGAGCTTACAATCCAGTGTAAGAGACAGATATTGACAAAATAATCACACAAATAAATGCAAAACTAGAAAATTAGAGATAAGTACTGTAAGGAAAAGAAACCTGGTCCCATGACAAAACCTGATCAGTTTAAGTTGGTCTGGGATAAGGCCACCTGGCTGATAATCACAGGCTAAACGTGAGTATTGTAAAATCCCTCTCATGAAAATGTAATGTCACCAAGAACAAGGCTTAGGAATGAGCCTAGAAGATGGGGCCCAACTGGTCCTAACAGGTAACATTTGTTCATGGTCAGCAATCCAAACAAGTGATAGGCTATTTGGTAAATCTCTAAGGAGACCATGAATAAGACAAGTGTAGCAAGTTCCTACCCCACTGACATTCAAAAAGTTTCCTCAACAGCTAATGTCACTTCCAGTGGAAATAATGGCTAAACTTTCCTCGGGTGTGGTAGCTTGAGCCTTTTATGGACCCCAGAAAATATCATGTCCTTAAAACTAATCCATTATTGTGGGTGTGAACAAACTGCAGGTGTGACCTTTTGATTAGATTACTTCAGTGAGGTGTGACCCAGGGTGGGTCTTAATCCTCTTAATGGCATCCTTTATAAATGGGATGAGTACAGAGAAAAAAAGACATAGGAGATCAGAGAGGAACACTCAGAAGATGAGAGAGGAAGCTATAGATGGAGCAGCCAGAAGTTGAAAGCAACAGAGCCCAGAGGAGAAGGCAGAAACCAGCAGATGATGCCATTTGCCTTCCCATGAGACAGAAGAGTCCAGGACCACCCACAGCCAGTCTTCAGGGAGAGAGCATCGCCTGATGATGCCTTGATTTGGACACTTTTTTCAGCCTTGGAACTGTAAAATTGCAAGCCAATAAACCCCCATTGTAAAAGCCAACACATTTCTGGTATATTGCTTTCAGCAGCTTTTAGCAAATTAAAACACTGGGGAAGGTTATTGTCATCACCTATTCTGAAATTTGTGTTCTCTCCCATGGGTATCACCCTGGATCAGGTGAGTTCATCTAAAATCAATTTTCTTAGACCTATATAGATAAGTGAAAATTTTCCTAAAGCAGCATGATCTAAAACCAAATTTGACTAAAACCAATTTACTCTTCTATCACATATGAATCATGAATTTCACAAATATGAATTTTACATGAGTGATAGTATTAAGGAGAGTTATCATTAAGTAAACTGGCCATTAGGTAAACTGATTTTAGAATAGTTCATTTTAGACAAACTTGGGGCATCTAAGCCCAATCTCCAAAAGTTGAGAAAGTAGATGAGGTGGCTCCAGGCTGCAGAGCTTCCTCACACAGTCAATAAAACTTTAAGAAGTCAGTATAATCAGAGATCCCCCCACTTTCCAAGAGAACTAGAGGGCCTCAAAATCAATAATTTTATCCTGTACTTCCAGAATTCCTGTTATGTTCCTCATCTCCCTTAGGGCTTGTTAATGGTTGAAAAAGCCTCCCACCTACCACCATCACAAAGCTGCCTTTGTCTTACTCCCTGATCCTCAAACTTTAAGGTGTATGTGAACCACCATCTGGGATTCTTGTTAAAATGCAGGTTCTGATTCAGAGGAGGGAAGATATGAGGGCTTAAAAGAAAGCACAATAGTATTATTAGTATTATTATTAAGTGCCTACTAGGTACCAGGCATTTTCTCAAATTCTTATAATAAACCTGTTGGGCAGGTATTATACCCAGTTCACAGATGAAGAAACTGAAATACAAAAATATAAAGTGATCTGACCAAGATAATAGCTAGTAAGTGATGGACCCAAGATGTGAACTCAATTTACGTAATATTAAAGATGTTTTTTTTTTTTTTATCCATGGCAAGGTGTCTAGTATGTTGTAGGAGACCATGGCATGGCTAGCACCAGCATGGAGATGCTGAGATTGTTGACGCTATGGGGCATGAAGACAAGAGCTGTTAGCAAAGTCTCCCTTGGGGATTTAGATGTCTTTTAACGTACTGTGCCCATCACAACAGATGGAAGTCACTTGAGCAGTTGCTCTTTCAGAACCTTGCCACTCTCCCCACAGAAAAAACTGTGCCTTCAAATGTAAGAAAGCTAGCACATGGAAGCTCATCATGGAAAAGACAGCTAGCTTATCACCAAACTCATTTCCTTTTCTTCTTGGCACATAGCTTGGAATTTCCCAGCATCTCTTGTGAAGCTATTGCTTGAGTTCCAGAGAATGAACTGTAGCACATGTAATTGATACATGCCACTTCCAGGACCAGACTTCAACCTCCCCACATGTAATCCTCCACGCCCCTTCCCCTTCTAATTGCCGGAATAAAGACAATGCCCTGAGCAACACTGAGCACCATGTGTTGCAAATGGTAGAACAAGGAAGGTGAAGCCTGGGTCTCTGAATCTCCACTAGAAGAACTGCCCAGGATGCCTAGCAAGAAACTCAGAATTCGTCAACTAAATGAGAAACAAGCAAGGAATATGCCCAGCTATAACTGTTAATGAGAAAACATTGAGAATCTCTCCAACTCCCAGAGAAAGCCCCTGCTTTCTGCTGCTTCATTTGATAACATAACAATGAGCATTGACAGTTGTCTATAGAGTTTTATAGTTATCTCATTTGATTTTTAATCATCAAAAGAATTAAAATATAATTTTATTTTGACATTGGTCATAGATCATGGGACAGCATAAGGAGATCCATGGAATTAGGAATTACACATGAATGCTCATATCTTGACAGGCACCATTATTATCAATCTTATAAATGAGGACATTGAGACTCAGGTAATCGAAGCCATGGTTCTTCCATCTTCTTTGCACCCCCATACCAAAATGATGGCTTTTTCTTGGCAATTCCAACATAACTCTTCCAGAGTTAATAGTTAAACTGCCAATAAGCAACAGAGCCAGGTCTGAAATTCAGATCTTCTGATTGCATAACATGCAACCACATATTGAAAGCACTTAAAACAAATAGACAAACCCTCAGCAAATGCCTGTTCCCTTCTCCTCCACTCAGCTACATATAATTTCTCTACTGACCTCCACCCCATCCTGCTCCTCTATGCAAAGGTCATGTCCACAAAGAACAAGCAAATTTAAACTGTATGGGTCAAATACTTATAAGGGCTCCAGGCAAAGCTCCTTCTTGCTTGGAGGGGATTTATGGTGAGAAAATGAGGGGAAGTCAGCCTTGGATAATTTTCCTGGATGAGTACCAATCCTCAAATAGCTCCTCAGCCAAAACTGTGCAAAAAAACCTTCAGTCTCCTAGAGGAACCAGAACTACCCATGGGGGGGCCAGCCTCCCTCGTCTCGGGCAGCCTTGTCATGGCCTCCGAGCCTCCCTGTCCCTCCCTCATCACCCCCAGGCTCGGCTGTGCTTCCCCTGAAACAGAAGTCATGAGCACAAAGCTGCCGTGTTGTCCTCATTTCATGGCTGCAGCTGTGGCTGCTGTCGCTGCTTCTGCTTGGGGCAGCCCCAGGCCAATGCACAGGCCGCACTTTCTACCTGCCCGGCCTGGCACCTGTCAACTTCTGTGAGGAAGAAAAACAGAGCGAGGAGCGCAAGGCTGAAATAGAACTGTTTGTGAACAGGCTTGACTCAGTGGAATCTGTTTTCCTTATGAATATACAGTGTTTGATTTTTGCCAAGCATCAGAAGGAAAATGCCCATCTGAAAATCTTGGTCAGGTATCATTCGGGGAAAGAATTGAACCTTCACCATATAAGTTAATATTTAATAAGGAGAAGACCTGTAAGCTTGTTTGTACAGAAACATACCAAACAGAGAAAGCTGAAGACAAAAGTTATTCTGGAAAAAAGCATGTTACTGAATTATCAACATCACTGGCTTGTGGATAACATGCCTGTAACATGGTATTATGATGTCGAAGATGGTCAGAGGTTCTGTAGTACTGGATTTCCTGTTGGTTGTTACATCACAGATAAAGGCCATGCAAAGCATGCCTGTGTTATTAATTCAGAATTCCACGTAAGAGATCCATTTTACATCTTCAATCATGTTGACATCAAAATACACTATCATGTTGTTGAAACTGGGTCTACTAGAGCAAGATTAGTGGCTGCTAAACTTGAACCAAAACGTTTCAAACATACCTATATAGATAAGCCAGACTGCTCTGGGCCCCCCATGGATATAAGTAACAAGGCTTCTGGGGAGATCAAAATTGTCTATACTTATTCCGTTAGTTTCCAGGAAGATAAAAATATCAGATGGGAATTTAAATGGGACTATGTTTTGGATTCTATGCCTCATACCCACATTCAGTGGTTTAGCACAGTGAATTCCTGGTAACTGTCCATTTCCTATCTGGAATGGTAGCTATGATAATGTTATGGACATTTTTTTAAAGACATTACCAGATATAATCAGATGGATTGTATGGAGGATGCCCAGGAAGAGTTTGGCTGGAAACTAGTTCATGGTGATACATTCCGTCCTTCAAGGAGAGGGATGCTGCTATCTGTCTTTCTAGGATCAGGGACACAGATTTTAACTATGACTTTTGTAACTCTATTTTTTTGCTTGCCTGGGATTTTTGTCACCTGCCAATAGAGGAGCACTGATGACCTGTGCTGTGGTCTTATGGTGTGCAGGGAACTCCTGCAGGTTATGTTGCTGCCAATTCTGTAAGTCCTTTGGAGGTGAGAAGTGGAAAGCAAACATTTTATTTACATCATTTCTTTGTCCTGGGATTGTATTTGCTGACTTATTCATAATGAATCTGATTCTCTGGGGAGAAGGATCTTTAGCAGCTATTCCTTTTGGAACATTAGTTGCCATTTTGGCCCTTTGGTTCTGCATATCTGTGCCTCTGACATTTATTGGTGCATACTTTGGTTTCAAGAAGAATGCCACTGAACACTCCGTTCAAACCAATCAGATTCCACATCAGATTCCTGAACAGTCATTCTACACAAAGCCATTGCCTTTTGGGATTTTTGCCTTTTGGGTGCATCTTTACATAGATTTTCTTCATTGTGAATAGTATCTGGTCTCATCAGATGTATTACATGTTTGGCTTCCTTTTATTGGTATTTATCATTTTGGTTATTACATGTACTGAAGCAACAATACTGCTTTGCTATTTCCACATATGTGCAGAGGATTATCATTGGCAAGGTGTTCATTCCTCACCAGTGGCTTTACTGCAGTTTATTTCTTAATATATACAGTGCATTATTTCTTTTCAAAACTGCAAATCAAAGGAACAGCAAGTACTATTTTGTACTTTGGTTATACCATGATAATGGTTTTGATCTTTATTTTTACAGGAACAATTGGCTTCTTTGCATTTGTTACCAAAATATACAGTGTGGTGAAAGTTGACTGAAGAAGCCCAGTGTGTCCAGTTAAAACAGAAATAAATTCTTCATCAACAAAGACCTGTTTTTGTGACTGCCTTGAGATTTATCAGGCTTACTGGCCTAATATGCCTTCAGAAACAGCATAATTCTAAATTTACCTCTTCCCCATACTCCTTTCTCCACAAAATGTGTTTTTCAACACTAAAACATTTATATTGTGATTCAAGTAAGAATATTTTCAGTTGTTCTCAACAAAGAGCAAATTTAAATATTATGTGCATTTGTTATACATAGCTATAAAATTTTCAAGACTTCTAATGGCAGAATAGAAGAGGCCATATTAAACAATACTGATAAAATGCAGGATAGTTCATTGTAAATAGAATTTTCTAAGCTCAGTAGGTGAAAATAATTTTTTTGAAGGGAATAACTTTTAATCATGGTTATTTTGAAGGATGATTCCTATGATGTGTTCATTGTGGGTAAGTGGCTTAAAAAAAAATCGTGTATTGATTGTAACTGTTTATATCTTACTCTTCTGTATTGACTTCATTATTTCCATGACAAAGGCCTTTTAAACTATGTGCCTCTGAGTCTTTCAATTTATAAATTTGATATCTTAATAAATATTGTAAAAACATCTTGGGAAAAAAAAAAACAAAATTCAGTCTCCAGGAATTCACACTCACATGCCCAGAGAGGAGTACAGGACCTTCTCAGCAAAGATCAAAGAGTATTGGAGGCAGAGACGCCAGTGTTCCCCCATGTGCATTTCCCCCTGCTTCCTTTGGTAACAATCTCCAACTTTTAGTGGTATACTTGGCCATCTAGAATAAAGGACAAATTCCCCACCTTCCTTGCCACTAGATACGGCATTGTGATCAAGTTCTGGCCAATAGGATGTGGGTAAAACTGATATGGGCAAGGAGCATGCTCTCCACTTCTGTTGTCCTTCATGCTGGCTTAATGTGGATGTGAAGGTCAACCATCTTGAACCTTGGCAAGACAGCAACACCCTAGAGAGGGCGACAATACAGAAGGGCATAGTTCCCTGATCCTGTGAAACCATCACATAAATTCGGGGCTACCTGCATTCAACCTGCTCTATGAGGGAGAATTCAACCACCTTGTTTAAGCCAGTTATTTTGGTCTTCATTTCAGCAGCCAAACCTCTATATTAAGCAATACTTTTTTCTTGGGGTTCCCTGGAGGCAAGTGCGGGCAGATCTGGGATATTTCCATGAGCCTTAGGTTGTCTTCCAGCTCAGGTTGGATGTCTGTCTCCCATTTATGGCCTTTGCTAGAGAAGACATAAGGCATGGCTGGAAATGCCGTGCAGTGATGCTCACACACTTGTCCGCAGAATGCTTGGATTAGAATCACCTAGAAACTAATTTAAAACTGCAACTCCTGAACCAAATTCCCAAGGATTCAGAGTCAAGAGATTTGTAACAAGTATTGAAATCTGTATTCTTTTAAAGCATTCCAAGAAATTAAATTATTCAACCATGTCTTCTGTGGCCTGAAGCCTGTGGGGTTGTGGGGAACAGATGCGTGGAAAAAAGGCGTCAATGCTTCCTTGAGGCCCTCCCAGTCCCCTGTACCTGCTGCTGCTTCCCCTCCCAGTCCTTGTGCTTTTCTCCCTTTAGTGCAGTATGTTCCCTCACAGTTCTTTCGTGACTCTTGTCCCTGGGGCAAAGCTGTCCTCCCCAGCTTTCCAGGTCAAGCCGTTAGGGATCATCTTCCACTCTGCAAACCAGACCTGCTTTAAGTGTCTTTACTCCACACTGGCTACATAAAAAGGTCTTTCATTCATTCAGCTTGTAGTACTGAGCTCATACAACATGAGGCAGAGTTCACAAGTCCAAGCTCTTTAAGCAAGTCAAGCACATAAGACTCTAGTGAGGGAAGCGGCTGTGGCTCAATCAGTAGGGCTCCCGTTTACCATATGGGAGGCCCCGGGTTCGGTTCCCGGGGCCTCCTGGTGAAGGCAAGTCCGCCCGCACGGCGTGGTTAGCTGACCCAGCGAGCACAAGCAGCAAGGGGGGGATAAATGAATAAATAAATAAAATCTTTAAAAAAAAAAAAAAAAAAGACTCTAGTGATCTGAACACTGCCAACCTCCCAGCTTCATCTCCAACCTTACCTTTCCACACTATTGCCTCTGCCTGAAATGCTCTTCCACTCCTGGAGACCTGGCAACTCATATCCACCCTTCAAGATTCCACTCTGTCATCTACATGAAGCACTATAATGACTGTTACTACCCCTGACCCTGGTGACTGTCAAAATCTTCCTGAAAATTAACTCCTATTTAATCAGATGAATCCATTAATACCTCCCTGAGGTGTTTCACCTGTCTGCACCTGCAGGCCCTTGGCAGACCTGCCCTAAGGATGAATGACTCTTCCCAGAGCAAAAGTCTTCCTATCTCAGAAAAAAAAAAACTTATAACAATAATTCAACCAACAGGTATTGGGCATTAACTACATGTCACACCCTGCTAGGGCCTGAGGACAGAAGATGCAATTTCCTTGTTGCTAATGGCTTGCATCAGTTATACTGTTTAAATTCTTTCTCTGAGGACTTGATATCCATTACTTTAAGTACTCCCAGGGTTGACTACATTGGGTTACCAAGCCATCACCTTGCCTTGACCTCTTTGACTTCTGCATGTCCCCTGAAATCTTTCTGCCTGGTTTCCTACCCACTATTTTCTAATAATCCAACTTGTATATGCCCCCTGATCCCCAGTCTAGCCTCTACTACCAGTTCATCATCTGCTCATTCTTAGTATGACTTGTGTGATGGTTAATTCTATGTGTCAATTTGGCTAAGTTATGGTTTCCAATTGTTTGGTCAAACACTGGCCAAGATGTTCCTATAGAGGTATTTTGTAGATGGGATTAACATGTCCAATCAGTTGATTTTAAATCAAGATTACCCTTGAAAATGTGGGTCTCATCCAATCAGTTGGAGGGCTTAAAAGCAAAAAACTGAGGGTTTCAGAAAGAGGAAAATATTCTGCTTCAAGACTACCATCTACTCCTCTTTGAGTTTCCAGTTGCTGGCCTCCCCTACAGATTTTGGACTCAAGACTTCAACGTCACCTCTTACCAGAAAGTCTAGCTTGCTGCCTTCCCATACTGATTTCAAGACTTAAGGCTGTTACATCGCTCTTGGGGAATTTCCAGCCTGCCAGTCTGCCTATGGATTGTGGACTTCACACTCTCCACAACCACATGAGCCAATTCCTTAAAATGGAAAACTGTTGGTTCCATGTCTCTAGAGAACACTGATTGATACAGTTCGGTTCTCTAGGTTTGACTTGAGGCCACCCATGCACCCAGAATATATCTGACTAACAGAATGGTCTGTTTAAATACTTGAAAGACCCTTGGTATAAGCTTCTTAGAAGAAAGGAGGAAAATAAAAAAGAACTGGACCTACTACTACTGCCTGCCCAGTGGGAACTAGAGGGAGGCCCCAGCTCATAACTTTGAGTATTTCAAAGAGCTTTCTGATGGCTCATGATTTGCTAAGAAAATGTTCCCCGGTAACATGCAAATGAACAACAGAGCAATCAGATTAAACAATGATCTTCAGATTAAGCAACAGTGAATCACTAGAGAGCACAGGCTGCGCCTGTTGGTATGTAAGTTATTGCTGCCCTTTTTTTTAAATTTAATTACAGTGTTTGAACATTATCTCATTTTAAAGATCTAGCTGCTGAGGCTCAATTAAAATTCCAAAGTATCAGAGTGAGAAAAAGCCCCAAGTTGAGCTCTAGCATCATCCTGGGTTTTAAATGTATGAAAACAGTTGGACATTTTACAATCACAACAAGTCCTTTTGGAAATGGACATTACTACCCTACAATCAATTCAAGATGTTTTACAATCCCACTGCCAGCATGTGAAATCCCTATGTACTTCAAATAAGGAGCTGGTTATGAGCTGACAATATTCATTGCAGAAGAATGAATACATCCACCCCTTCCCCAACCTCATCATAATCATACTTAAGCTCAATCGGGCATTTGACACATTTTACTGTAGTGTAGAGCCTGAGAACTGGTAAACTCTCCCAGAAAGGGCAGTAGCTAGTAATTTGTATTCTAAAAGGAGCCAGAGAAGGGAGAAAGAAAAATGGAGAGAAGAAAGGAGGAAAGCATCACGCCTTTGCTTTTGTTGTCATGCTCAGAAATGCTCTTCCTCCTGCCCTCCGTCCACTTAACTCCACACCCATTCTTACCACCTGCCACCATTCTCCTCCTAGCAAACTCTTACTCATGCTTTAAGGCCTAGTTTAAAAACCACCTTCTCTCAAAAGCCTCCCTTGACTTTCCCTGACAGGGTTCGTGGCCTACTCGCCATGTTTCCACAGGCATTTTACCCTCATTTATTCATTCAGTAAATATAGACTGGCAGCTACCAGGTGCCAGACATTGTTCAAGGTGCTCGGGAGATAGCACTGGATAAAACAAATGAAGTTTCTGCTCCTGGAGGGCTTATCTAATGGGACAGACAGGAAATAATAAGCAAGTAAATATATTGGATTAGATGATGATGAAGTTTATAAAAACCTAAAGCAGGCTGATGGGGATACCGCATGGAAGAGGCAGAGAGGGCGCTATTTTCAACAGAGCTGTTAGGGAAGGGACCTCTAATAAGGAATAACCATGTAAAAGAAGACCTAAGTGAAGTGAGGCATGTTCTGTGTGGGAGAAAGGGTGTTCCCTGAGGAGGGAAAGGAGTACAAAGGCTTCAAGGACAAGGAGGAGTAGGGCAAGGAGGAGTGACAGAAGACGAGATCAGAGGGGCAGGCAGGGGCCAGATCACAGAGACTTGTAACCACAGTCAGGCTTTGGGATTTTATCCGAAGTTAGCGGAGCAGCAATCGAAGGGTACGCAGAAAAGGAGCACCCTGATGTGTCTCAGCCCGTCTGTAAGACTTCTCATGGTGTGCGGTAATTGCTGATGGATCTTCCTCCCCAAGAGCACTTCTCAATATCCCACAGCACCTGGGTATAAAAGGTGTTTAATAATTCTTCAGAGAAGCAAAGAAGAAAGCAGACCAGATAGAATGCCTTGAGCTGACCATAAGCATATGTGGGCATACAGGGCCACCCGTCTTCCACTAATCTTTCTCAGGGAAGAATCAGTCTCATAAATTTCGGATATACCTGTGGTGAGCAAAGCATCACTCTTCTTAACCATAAGAATAAATAATTATTCTAGTCTTCAAAAACAACAGGGCACCAACATTTTTGACTAGTGGACATTTTCACTGATGCACCAGTGAAAAAGTTTACTTAAAATTCCTGTAGCCAGAATAACTGGGCCATCAAAACAGCCTGTAGTACAGGTTATAGGGTAAGTCATAGGGTCCAAGTTCCAAAGCTACTATGGTCTGGATTAAGAACCTCATCTCACTGTCCAACATACCCAGGGCAGATATTCCTGAACAGTTTCCCTAGAAGGAACTCAAGGGATCAGGTAGATTATCTATTCGTCCCTGAGGTTCCATTTAGCCATATAAATAACTCTTAGTGTCCCCCAAGGCACTCTAAAAGATGAAAAATGAAGTTACTTTGAAGCCCTGTACTCGCTGATCTTACTCTATTTCAGATCCTTTGCAAAAAGAAAGGAAAATATTCTTATAAATTTTCATGGCTTTCCTCAAGTTTAAGGTGTCTGAATTTTAACCAGCCCCCCTGCCCATTTCTGGGATCTCATACCAGCTGAAAGGAGGGGGAATTTGACAACAATAAAGCCTGGCAGGTTGTGTTTTTCAACAAATAGACAGCACAGAAGTGATTTATTTTACACTCATTCAAAAATGTTCAACAAATTAAAAAACTCTCATCTGACAATTTATACCCAGAAATGCAGTTCTGCAGCCTCTCCTCCTTCCTTTGAACCTTGACAAGTGGAGAGAGCCCAGGCATTTGCTGTCAGTGCTCCACCAAGGCCTGGCTGGGCCCTGGCCACCTTCATAGCATTTAAATAGCAGCCTTTTTCAGGAGGCGTCTCCTCCCTGAACACAGAAAGGCAAAGTGTAAACACCAGTGACTAAACTGGGTACGACCCCATGAAGCCTCATGTGGCCTCTTAACTGCCAGTTCTCTGACAACCTCGCCTGTTCTGCCATATTCAAGGTTCCAAGACGTCCCAAGGCTGCGAAACTGCTTCTTTATGCACTAAATGCCCAGTGTGGCCTTGAGTCAATGCTGTAAGTGCAGCATTTCCCACTGTTTGTTAGAACGCTAGTTGAACTAAATGATAACAAATAATACTTCCCAAAGCATTGCATTATAAAACTAAGTTTGGGAAATGCTAGAGCAAGCAGGTCTAAGAGGCCAATAAAATTCACCAGTTAACAAAATATGCTGAGGAGCCAGATGCCTAGATTTGAATCCCAACTAGCTGGTAACCCTTACCAAGCAACTCTTCGTGCTTCAGTTTCCTCATCCATGGGCTGGGAATAATAATAGAACCTACTTCATATTTTTATAAGGATTATGTTCTATGATGCATTTGAAGTGCTTGGAACAGTCTCTAGTACTTTATTATGTGTTTTTTTTTTTTCTTTATTAGAGAATTTTTGGCTTTAGAAGAACAATCATATAAAATACAGTATCCTCAAATACCACCCTATTATTAACATCTGGCATTGGTGTGAAACATTCCTTACAATTGATGACAGCACAATTTTATAACTGTACTATTAACTAAAGCCCATGGTTTAATTTAGGGTTCACTGTGTAGTGTAGTTCCATGATTTTTTTTAAATATTTTATTTTGTTACCATATATACAATCAAACATTTCTCCTTTTAATCACATTCAGATATATATTTCAGGTGCTGTTAATTACATTCAAATTATTGTGCTACCAATCCCACCATCCCTTACTGTACCAATTTAAGATTATTTTATGAATCCAAAAAAAGAGAAAGATTATATTTTTTTAACTAATTTATTCCTGTGGGTGTGATACCCATTGATTATATTAAATTCCTTGCTGGTCCTTTAATTAGATTACTCGACAAGATTGCTTTAGGGATTTTGACTGGACTATGTCAGTGAGGCATGAGCCATCTTGGGTCTCTGGCTAGGTTTGATATAAACACACAGAGAGACATAGACATAGGAAAAGGAAGCCACCATATTTGATCCTGCCCTGTGAGAGAGGTTTCGCCCATGGCTGAGCTGCAAAAAGAGAACCCCACTAGAGGCTCAAAGAGCTGAGGCCCAGAGATGAGCCATATGCCTCATAGATTATAGCTGGAAGAAAGTGGGGCAACCAAGACTGAAAGAGGAGGCGCAGTAAGAGACAAGCCCTATGCCAGGTTTGCCTACAGCTTCAGAAAGGCAGAGAACTTGGCAGAGATCGGTGGCCATCTTGCTTTGCCATGTGGAAGCTGGCTTTGCTGAGAAAGCACCTCTCATGGTCCCCTGATTTGGACTTCTCAGGGCCTTGGAACTATAAACTTTTACCCCAGATAAATCCCCTTTACAAAAGCCAACTCATTCCTGGTACTTTGCATTTGCAGCCCTTTGGCAAATTAAAACAATTACCAAAGCATTCCCATCATTCCAAATAGGAACCCTGGACATTTTAAGACTTAACTTCCTATTCTCTATCCCCACCCCATCCCCGGTAACCTATATTCTATGTTCTGACTCTAAGAGTATGCTTACAGTAATTGTTTCAAATCAGTGAGATCATACAATATTTGTCCTTTTGTGAATGGCTTATTTCATTCAACATGACGTCTTCAAAGTTTATCCAGGTTGCCGCATGTATCAGGACGTCATTCCTTTTTACAGGTGAATAATATTCCACGTGTGTATATATCACATTTTATTTACCCATTCATCAGTTGATAGGCAGTTAGGTTACTTCCCATCTTTTGGCAACTGTGAATAATGCCACTATGACCATTGGTATGCAAATATCTGTTCGAGTGCCTGCTTTCAATGATTTGGGGTATATGCCTAGCAGTGGGATTGCCAGGTCATATGGTAGCTCTAAACCGAGCTTTCTGAGGAGCCACCAAACTAACCTCCACATGGATAAACTACTTTATATTCCCACCAACAATGAATGAGTGTTCCTATTTTTCCACATCTTATTTCCATTTATTTCCATTTTTATAATAACGGCCATACTAATGGGTGTAAAATGGTATCTCATTGTTGATTTGCATTCCCCAGATGGCTAATGATGTTGAGCATCTTTTCATGTGCTTTCTGGCCATTTGCATCTCTTCTTTGGAGAGATGTATATTCAAATCTTTTGCCCATTTTTGAAAATTGGGTTGTCTTTTTGTTGATGGGTTGTAGCATTTCTTTAAATATTCTGTATAATAAACCCTTATCAAGTATGTGGTTTCCAGATATGTTCTCCCATTGTGTAGTTTGGCTTTTTATTTTCATAAGAAAGTCCTTTGAGGCACAAAGGTTTCTAATTTTGATGAGGTCCCATTTATCTGTGTTTTCTTTTATTGCTTGTGCTTTGGATGTAAACTCTAAAAAACCACTGCCTAACACTTAGTCCTGAAGATGCTTCTCGACATTTTCTTCTAGCAGTTTCATAGTTCTGGCTCTTATATTTAGGTCTTTGATCCACTGTGAGTTGATTTTTGTATAGGTATGAGGTAGGGGTTCTCCTCCTTTTTTTGCAAATGGTGGTCTTAGTTTACCAAAGGTATACCAATGCAAAGTACCAGAAATCTGTTTACTTTATAATTTTATGAATCAAAGGGTATTATACCCAGAAGAATAGATTAGTTTACAAAAATAATCTTTCTCTTTTTGGGATTCATGAAATAATCTCAAACTGCCACAACGGCGATCCAGTTTTCCCAGTACCATTTGTTGAAGAGACTATTCTTTCTCAATTGAGTAAGCTTTGTTCCCTTCTCAAAAATAAGTTGGGGGTAGCAGATGTAGCTCAAGTGGTTGAACACCTGCTTCCCATGTAGGAGGTCTCAGGTTCGATTCCCATTACCTTCTAAAAACAAAGAAACAAACAAACAAATGAAAAAAATAAAAAAAAACCCTCTCATTGGGGAGCATATATAGCTCAGTGGTTGAGCACCTGCTTCCCATGTACAAGGTCCTAGGATCAATCCCTAATATAAAAATAAGAAGTTGGCTATAAATGTGAGAGTTGATTTCTAAGCTCTCAAAACTATTCTATTGGTCTACATGTCCGTCCTTGTACCAGTACCATGCTTTTTTGATTAACAATGTTTGGATTTTTCTGTGTACAAGTCCTTTACATCCTTGGTTAGATTTATTCCTAGATATTGATTCATTTAATTCCTATTGTGAATTTATTTTTTTCTTGATTTCTTCTTCTGATTGTCCATTGTTTGTGTATGGAAACACTACTGATTTGTGGATTGGATTCAGTTTGCTAGTTTTTGTTTTTGTTTTTGTTTTTTGAGGATTTTTGCATTTCTATTCATAAGAGATACTGGTCTATAGTTTTCTTTTCCTGTGGTATCCTTATCTGGCTTTGTTATGACAGTGATGTTGGCCTCTTGGAATGAGTTAGGGAGTGTTTCCTCTTCTTCAGTTTTCTGGAAGAGTTTGAGCAGAATTGGGATTAAGTCTTCTTGGGAAGTTTGGTAGAATTACCCTGTGAAACCAGCTGGTTCTGGGCTTTTATTTGTTGGGAAATTATTGGTTTGTTGAAATCTTCTATTTCTTCTTGCGTCAATGTATGTAGTTTATTAACGTACAGTTGTTCATAGTATCCTCTTATAGTCCTTTTTATTTCAGTGGGGTCAGTAGAAATGTCTCCCTTTTCATTTCTAATTTTTGTTATTTGTATCCACTCTCTATTTTTCTTTTTCAATTTGTCAATTTTATTGACCTTTTCAAAGAACCAACTTTAGGTTTTGTTGATTATACTGTTTTATTTCAGCAACTTTAATATTTTTTCCTTCCTTCTGCTCGCTTTGGGTTTAGTTTGCTCTTATTTTTCTAGTTCTTCCAGTTTTGAGGTTACGTCTCTGATTTGAAGTCTTGTTTTTTTTTTTTTTTAGGAGGTACTGGGGATTGAACCCAGTTCCTCGTACGTGGAAAGCAGGCACTCAACCACTGAGTTACATCTGCTCCCCAATGAGAGATGGGTTTTTTTGTTTGTTTTTAGGAGATACCAAGGATCAAACCCATGATTTCACATATGGGAAGCAGGCACTCAATCACTTGAGCTACATCCACTCCCCTTTTTTGTTTTTCCTTTCTTTTTTCCATGTCCTCCCATTCACAAGTCAGCCCAGGCCTTGTGTAAATGGGGTAGGCTCACTCTGTCTCCTTTTTCTATAGTCAGTGCAAGAACACAGCCTGTGGTAAGCGCCAGGAGGCCCTCCCCTTCTTTTTTAATATAAGCATTTAGAGCCATAAATTTCCCTCTCAGCAATGTCTTCACTGCGTCCCATAAGTTTTGGTAGGCTGTATTTTCATTTTCATTCCCCTCAAGATATGTCCTAATTTCACTTCCTCTTTAACTCATTGGTTGTTTAGGAGCATATGTTGTTTAATTTCCACAAATTTGCGAGTTTTCCATTTTTCCCTTTCTTATTGATTCCATTGTGGTCAGAAAATATACATTTTATGATTTCAATATTTTTATATTTATTAAGGTTTGTTTTGTGACCTAACATATGATCTTTCCTGAAGAATGATTCATTTGCACTTGAGAAGAATGTGTATTCTGTTGCTGTTGGGTGAAGTGTGCATTATATGTCTGTAAGGTCTAGTTGGTTTAGACTCTAAACTTTAGAGTATCATTCAAGTCCTGTATTTCCTTATTGATCTTCTGACTAGATGTTCTATCCATTACTGAGAGTGGTGTATTAAAGTCTCCTACTATTAATGTAAAACCATCAATTTCTCTCTTCAAATGTGTCATTATTTGCTCATATATTTTAGGGTTCTGCTAATAGGTGCATATATATTTCATAATTATTATATCTTCCTGTTGAATTTTCCCTTTTATCAGTATATAACACCATCTTTGTCCCTTCTGACTGTTTTTGACTTGAGGCAAGTCTATCTGACCCTTCCTGTCTTTTGGTTACTACTTGAACAGTATATTTTTTCCATCATTTCACTTTTAACCTGCTTGTATCTTTGAATTTAAGGTGAGTCTGTTGCAGACAGCATATAGTTGGGTCATGCTTTTTATCCATTCTGCCAATCTCTGCCTTTTGATTAGAGAGTTTATCCATTTACATTTAAAGTCACTGCTGATAATGCAGGACTTTTTTCTGCTATTTTACTATTTAGCTTTTGAATGCCTTATATCTTTTTTTATTCCTCAATTCTTCCATTAATACCTACTTTTATATTTATTTGATTTTTTGTGTTGTACCATATTGAGTTCCTACTCTTTTCTATCTGGAAATATTTTTCATCTATTTTCCTTGTAGTTACTGTCCTGGTTTGTCCTTTGTGAACCCTAGAAAATTATGTTCTTTAGCTAACCTATACCTGTGACTGTAAATACAGTACAGATATGGTCTTTTGATTAGATTCAGTTAAAGGACCTTTTGAATATTATCACTTTAAATTAGATCAATTAGATTACTTTACAGCTTTTGATTGGCCTATGTCAGTGAGGCATGACCCAGGCTGGGTCTCTGCCCTCATCCTGGGTCTTATATAAACTGAGAATTCAGAGAGAAAAAGGCCATTTTGACCCTGCCATGTGAGAGAGAGGACTCAAGATTCATCTGCAGCTGCAGAAAGGCAGAGAAGCCCTGAGAGGCTTAAGGAAATGAGGCCCAGAGATAGATACCTGATTGCCCAGAGCTAAGCTCAAGAAGAAAGTGGAGAGACCAGCACACCCGCCATCTTGCCTCATCACATGGCATGACTCCAGGATTCGCTAGCAGCCAGCCTTTGGTGAGAAAGCCTCTCTGATGGTGCCTTGATTTAGACATTTCACAGCCTCAGAACTGTAAGCTTTTACCCCAAATAAATTCACTTTATAAAAGGCAACACATTTCTGGTGTATTACATTGGCAGCCCTTTGTTAGTGGGCAGATACCATGGGCTTAGTATTTAACATACTATGTATCTAGCAATCATCCTTGTTCTGATAACAACTTAGCTTCAATAGCATACACACATATTTTTCCTATACTCCTCAATCCCCCACCTTTTTTGTACTTGTTACCACTTTTATCTTCTTATATTGTATTTCCAAAACATAGATTGATCATTATTTTTTATGCATTTGCATTTTAGGACCTATAGGAAATAAGAAGTGGATTTACATACCAAATAATACACTAATATAATACTAGCATTTATAATTACCCAAATGGTTACCTTTACTGCAGGTCTGTACTTCTTTATGCCACTTTGAACTACCATCTACTGTCCTTTCCTTTCAGTGTGAAGAATTCTCTTTAGCATTGCTTGTAGGGTAGGTCTAATGGTGATTAACTACTTCAGCTTTTGTTTATCTGGGAATGTCTTAATCTCTCCCTCAATTCTGAAAGAAAATCTCACTGGATATAAAATTTTGGGTTAGCAGAATTTTACTTAAAGTATTTCAGCACTTTAAGTATTTCAACCAACTGCCTTCTTGCTTCCATGGTTTCTGGTGAGAAATTGGCACTCAATCTAATTGGGATTCCCCTATACATAACACATTTTCACTTGCAGCTTTTGGAACTCGCTCCTTGTCCTTTGCATTGAATAGTATGATTCGTATATGGCAGGGTATGTTTTTTCTTCATGTTTCTCCTGTTTGGTGTTCTCTGGACTTCTTGGGTGTGCATAGTCACATCTTTGGTTAAGTTTGGGAAGTTCTCTGTCATTGTTTCTTTGAATATTCCTGCTGCCCCTTTTTCTCTTCTCCTTCTGAGACTCCCATAATTCATACATTGGTGTGCTTGACGGTATCTCTGAGGTATCTTAGGCTATTTTCACTTTTTATAATTCCTTCTTTCTGTTCTTAAGCATTACTCATTTTAAGTGTCTTGTCTCTGAGTTTATTGGTTCTTTTTTCTGCCAGCTCCTATCTGCTCTATTTTTCATTTCAGTTATTCTGGTCTTTAACTCGAGTAGTTCTGTTTGGTTCCCTTATAAAATGTCTATGTTTTTACTAAGATTTTCATATTGTACATTCACTGTTTTCCTGACATCCTTCAATTCTTTTTCTATATAATTCTTCATCTCTTTAAGCATTTTTCAGATCATTTTTTAAGGCTTTGTTCAGTATATCCACATTCTGGTCTTCTTCATTGGTGTTTTCTGGATTTTTATCCTTTTCCTGTGGATGGACCATCATTTCCTGTTTATTTGTCTTGTACTCTTTTGTTGGATACTGTACATTTTAATATTTTAAAATGTTAATTTTGGGATTTACTCCCTGAGATGCTGGGGTTTTTTTATTTTGTAAGCAGCTGATAATAAGACCAAGATTTTCTTGAGCTTCAGCCCTTCTATCAGAAAGGTCTGTCCAAGGTTAATGCAGTATTCAAGGTCTTCCCTGTCTTTCTCAGCCTCTGTCTTATCCTGGGCTTTTGCTTGTTAGTTGTTTTAGTGTTCTCCTGATTATAGGATTTTGGTTGTCACCTCTGCTTACCAGGAGACAGAACTCCTTCTCCAGAGTGCTTGAAGCTGGGAAGCTGTTTTAGATTGCTAAACTAAGAGTGGTGGCAGCACTCTTCCTCAACAACAGGGCGGAAGACCCACCCTCTCCAAAGTCTGGGGCATACTCACCCTTTCCACACACATAGGTAGGCTACTCTCCTGGCCTGAGAAGATGAGGTCTTCAGTTCAGACCGACCTCAGCTTCCATGGTTCTCCCATTTGATGTCATTTTTCATTCACTCTGTCCCTTTTCTGTTCTTTTTCGTCCAGGCTGGAGGTAGATCAAGACCCACCCTGGGCCATGCCTTACTGAATTAATCTAATCAAAAGTCCCTTAACTAAAGTGACCTAATGAAAAGGTTCCACCTACAATAGGTTCACACCCACAGGAATGGATTAGCTCTAAGGACTTGACTCTCTGGGGACCATCCGGCATCAAATCATCACACAAGACTTTGCCGCAGACTTTCCACCTCTACAGTTTCTTACACTTCTTTCGTTGTCACAAGCGGCTTTTGCCTGGAGGGCAAATTCTGGGAGGAAGGGTACACCAGAAAGGATTTTCCCAAATCAGTCTTTCCTAGCAGAAACAGGGCCAGGGACCCAGAAGGAGGCACAGGCTATCTCCACAGAGCCCAGAAGTAGAAATCAGAATGGCTATCAAGAGCTTCCTCCACAGCTCTCAAAGCTGAGCTTTCTTGGCCTGCCCAATAAAGTCCTTCAACAATTGTCCCCCATAGCCCTAAGGAAGCACAGCATCCTTTAGTCTCCATCACCTCCACCCCTGTCCAGGGCAGTTTAAAGCAATGGCTGCCACCACCTTTGTCTGGGGCAGTTTGAAATAACAGCTGCCTCAGAGCCAGGGCCCCAGCAATCTGAAGTTGCTAATCAAAAGCCATGATCACTGACTGGCCGTGCCTATACCTGGTCTTGAGAAAAAGGATTTTTATTTCCCTTTTCTGTCACCAGTGAGCTAGCTATGGACAGACTCCATGACGGTGTGCCAAGAGAATGGGGGATATGCACCAGTAACTGCCATGTAGAGAGCAATTTCCTGTTCCTTACCATAACTTATCACCCTCTTACTCCCACTCTTTCCTGGATACTGTACAGTGTTCTTTTTGCCCCACAGGTTGTTGCTTCAGACAGCTCCTGCCCATTTAATAGTTGATCATGTGGAAGGACTGAGTCCCACAGCTCCCTACTCCACCATCTTCCCACAATCCTCCAGCCTCCTCTTACATCATTTTAAAGGGCCTTTAATATGTTAATATTTGTGGCATTTCCCCAAGAATGAAAAGAGTGCATCATATTTCCCAAGCTTATTTGATCTTGGAATTCTTGTTTTCCAAGGGTATCTTGTAGGGCTAATGGTCGTTGGGATCTATTTGGGGAAACCCATGCAAGTTGATGACATGTGTCCAGAGTCATGATGGAGTTACATCAATTCTCAACCTGTCCAAAGCAGTAGAACTGTACTTACTCTCACGAATGAATACTAGAGACAAGAGATGGAAGGATATTTGAAGAAAACTCATTGGTCAAAATCCTTACATACCCTTCCAGTCTTATTTCAAATTCTTCAAACTTGGCTTTGTATCCTGGCCCTGCCATTTTCTATCTATATAACCTTGGCAAATTATTCAGCCTCTCTGAACAGCACTTTCCTTGGTTTCAAAGATAGAAAATTAAATACCTTTCTTTTTTTTTGGTGTTGATGAGGGTGACATGAGATTATGGAGGTAAAATATTGGACACATTGTAGGTATCAGTCAATTTTTGTCTCTTCTTTCACTGTTTCAAGAGAAGTACAGACAGTCTAAAAGCTGTCATCATTTAAGGGTAGCTGGAGTAACAGTCCCCAATTTCATCTATGAACAATGCTGGTTAAAACACCAAATGAATTACTTTGCTTTTTTTAAAAAAGTACATAATCATGTCTTGAATGCTAAACACAGCTACAGAACATTCCCACCTATTGTTGATTTGAATCAAGATAAACTCAAAACTCTAAATATGTTTAATCAGAAAGAGATAAATTATTCCATATTTCCAAAGCTGAGGGATGCATACCCAGAATCAAAATAGGGCAGAATCAAAAGGGACAAATGAGCCAGCAATGGTTACTTTCACTGTCCCCCTCAAATTCATGAGGCATATCGACTAACTGTTGCTACAGCACCAACTGTGCTAAACCAATGACTTATACACCCCAGATTTTCCAGGACAGTTGCTCTAGGGTAATATATCATCTTATTGCTCAGTTGGTCATCAACATATCCCAAGGATTCCATGATTTCAGGAACTAAGCCCTACCTTCTGGAATAAGAATGATCCTTGTAATTAGCCCAAAGATTCCTTGTCCAGTGATATGTTCCCCAAACTCTGGCTTTAGGAAGTGTGTGCACCATGGCCATAGGAAATAGGAAATGTCATTAGGGTGCTTGGAAAGCAAACTAACAGCTTCAGAAATAAACCCTGCTGGGAAAGTATGGCTTATGGAATCGATGGAGCTTTTGGCTAGTTCCCTCTCTTTGCACCTTTCTCAATTTGAGGACCACCTGTCCCACATGCCATGATTCCAGAACTGGCCTACTCCTTTAATTAGCAACAAAAATGCTACCATGGTAAATGCATCTTCTGCACAACCACCAAAAAGCAATCTATAAAACAGCCATCTTAGTACGTTGCTCTCCTACTTTTAAAGCACCCCAGTCACTACTTAAAGAGTCACAAACTCCAGTGGCTGCAAGGGCCAGGCCAGTATCTACATGACTGATGGGGACAGGGAGTCTGCAGTATTTTTCTTGAAGCAGATAGCCCTTGCAGACTCTTTTTTCCCCCCTTCTTTTAATAAATACACAAGATAACGGGCACAAGAATTTCACATTTTTCCTAACTACACATTAATGTTTAAAAAAAATAGAAGCTGTCACATGGCCTCAGTGACAGAGAGACAACCAGGAGAGGAGGGGACTGTGTCTTTCTGAAGAACACATGCCCTATTTTTCATGAGAAACTAAAAGGCTGAACTTTATGCTATACTGTCCAATGCTGACAACCAATTCATGATTTTTTTAAAACTTTTAATGTAAAAATAATGTGAGGGCCAATACAGTATAAGCCCAACAGCTCCTCTGCAAGCTAGCTATGAGCCTGCCATTTCAGCCTTTATCCTTTTAGCTAAAGTCCCTGCTCATCAACAAAACCCACAAGGCTGCATTTTATCAGGTGCCCCCCAATGGCAATAATCCCCATCTCTTTGCATCTCCTGCCCTGCAGTCTGCACTCCAACCACACAGCTCATGCTTCCCCCACCTCTGTGCCATGCTCATCTTCTTGGGATAAGACCCTCCACCTCTCAGGAAATGTCATTACTGGCCAGAAGATCCTAGTCCTAGCTGTCTCCAAATGAACTAATAATGGTTCACATGTCAAACTGTCTATTTACCCCTATACCAGGCTATAACTGTTAGCAATCAACTTAATCAATTAAAAGGGGAGGAAAAAGGTAAACGGTTCTAAGGACAAAGAAAAGAAAAAACACTTATTGAGTTCCTTTGCTCTCCAAAAAAAATTATGTAATCATCACAGTTTCATAAATCGTGAAGTTGTTTTGATTTCCAAGGAGCAGTTCCAACAGACTAGCCACTCCTTGCACACAGCAGGTATTCAATAAATGTTTTTTTTTACCTGAAATGATATGGCCTTCTGTAAATATTATATATTGTAATATATGAGTCACCCTCACTCACACTGTGAAATCATTAAGGCAGCTATTACTGTTAGCATCACCTCATCTAGAGCCACTCCCTCTCCTCATCCTTCACTTACTAAGCTCCAACTACACCAGTCCTTGGTCTGTCCACTAAGCTAGATCTTGCCACAGGGCCTTTGTACTAACCATCTCATCTACTACTTAAGACACTCATCTTTCTGGTTTTCTCATAGTTGGCTCCTTCTTTGACTCAGTTCAAATGTCCCATCCTCACAAAACCTTCCAGGGTTCCTCCTCTCCACTGACCTGTCCCTCGTTCCCCTATGTTATTTTCTTCTAGTGCACATATTGTTAGATTTAATTTTATCCTTATTTAGCATCTGACTCACCCCACTAGAATGCAAGTTCCCTGAAAGGTCCCTTGCATGTCCACTTGATCACACTTTGCTAGTTGTAAAGACTAAAATGATGAAGCACAGCTGGAAGCATATGGAGCATATCTAGATGATATACATTTTCAGCATTTAGCTGTTTAATATCATTAAGAAGAAGCTTCCATTGAAGTAGGTGATCCCATGTACCAGAGGATTGTCACATCCACCAATCCTCTTTGCACATAAATTAGTACTGCTGAATAAGGAATGAATTCCAATTTGACAGATAAACAAACTGAGGTAAAGGGAGGGACCAGCCCAGAGTTTCACCGGTATTCGTTGACAGAGCAGGACCTTGAACCCATGTCTTCTGACTCCCAGCCCAGCATCTCTGCCATTGTACACCCTCATCAATATTCTGACAGTCTGGGGTGACTTCCACCCAGAAACTTGGGAGTCAGTTAAATCTCTCTCATCAGTGACAAGACTTATCTGTCCACATTTCACTCCACAGAAACAAACGAGTGAATACATATTACCCAGACACCCAAGTGTTTCACAAGTACTAATTCCAAAGAAAGGCAAAGAAGACATTTTTTTTTTCAATTCTCTAAGAGCATCTATTTAACTTAAATGATTTTATGCATAAATATTAATGAAGTTGTGACTTTTGGACTAAGAAAGTAAAGGTTAATGGCTACATTCGCTGTTTTTCCATTTCTCAAACACTAGGCAATCCAAAATCTAATATGCATATATACAAGCATGAGCAATTTGCTCAAAACATTATACTCTATTGCTATGATACTTCTTGTCTTCAATTAATGTCAAAAGTCATCTGAACAGCTTCATTTCTTCCAACAGAGATTTAAATTTTATTTAATTAGTATGTTCCTGAAAAACGTCATTTTCTTGACATGAGTTCTTTCCATTCATTTTCATTTCTGCCTAAAAATTACTACTTTCCAGCGCACACTGCAGTTTAACCATTCCTCCCCTTGCTCTTCAAATATACATCCTTTAAACTCTGACTTGGAGTTGTGTCTACACTTTGCTAGATGCAAAGATAAAAATGATGGAGTGCAGGTGTCATCTCCTAGCATATGGAGCATCTCTAGATGATATACATTTTCAGCTTTTAGCTGTTTAATATCGTCAAGAAGAAGTCTCCATTGAAGTAGGTGATCCCATTTACCAGAGAATATTTGCCATCCACTATTATCCTTTTCAGATTTTCTATATTTTTATTAATTTATTCAACTAAAAACCATTGAACAACTAAAATCAAGGAACTGTGCTATGTGGCATGCACAGCACAATGACAAAAAAGACATCTTAGATGTTCTATGAGCTCCTACTTAGGTGTGCATAAGAGTTACTTCTGGGATGACCTCCCGACTCTCTTTGAAGTCTCTTAGCCACTTGAACTCATTTGTCTTTACCATTTCCCCTTTTTTTTTTTTTTTTTTTTTTTTTTAAGTAGCCAATATTTTTTATTTGGGGAAAAGGTTAGTGAGACCAAGTTGGGTAGGATGGGGACAGAGGTCTGGGTTTTTGCTTGTTTGTTTCATTTTAAGTATCTTCAGTTTTATTTTTTAATCATGTGTGCATTACTTGAACAAAAAGTTCTTAAAATGTTCTACGAAGTTATGTAAAGCAAAGAAGCTGGCAGGAGCAGTTTGTGATAAGAATACTCTAACAAAAATTCCAATATTAGACTAAAGGAAAAATATAAATTAATGGTTAATCTTTCCTGGCTCTAAAATGCCATGCCCCATTTCCATTTCTTTTTTTTTTTTTTTTTTTACTTTTTTTTTTTTTATTATGGGTAAAAATCAAAATTCTCACAATACATACAAACATTTGCAAATTGATATATAAATATATATGCATATATGTGTATTTGCTTACAAAAATGTTATTTATATATATATATTTTAAGAGGTGCTTAGATTACCTAAAATATTACACGGAACCCACTGGGATTCCCATGTTGCCCACCTCCCACACCTCCCACCACATCCCACACAAACATCTCCCACAGTGTGGCCCACCAACCTCAATGAACTTATACATCCTGGAGCCTTGCCACCAACCATAGACCACAGTTCACATTGTAGACCACACTCTCTCCCACTCAGTTCTGAGTGGTGTGTGCTGATTTAAAATGGCCTACATCCATTGCCACAACAGTACTCAGGACAACCTCCAACTCCCAAAGAAGCCCCTGTATTTCAACTGCTCATCCCCTCCCTACCCAAAAACTGTCAAGTGGCCACTGGCTCCACCTCATTGTTATAATTTCTTGCATTGCAAGAATCACCATATGTGAGCAAGAGAATACCATCAAGTCCACTCTAGTCCATAGTTCTTCCCCCAATCCAGAGGCGACTGGGATGGTGATGTCCACTCCAACTCCAAGTGAGAGAGGGCTTATATCCCATGGATATGGTGGGTAGGATGATCCTGCCTGCAGATGCAGGCCCTCTCCATTCCCTGGGATGGCCATTTCCCATCGTTGTCTCCTCACCAGGTGACTTGGATGAGTCCATTGAGCTGTAGGGTAGGAGTTGCAGCTCCACCTAGATTTCATGCACACCTGGCACATAGGTAGGCGGGAGGCTCCAGTCTCTGGAAGTATACCTAAGAAACTCCAGCATCACATGTAGGTTTGAATAGAAGGGACTGGTGAACCATGTGCAGGGAGGACTTATTTGAGTCTAATTCTGTCACTCTCAGGAGCACAGATTCCAAAATAGAACCCACTGATAAGGCATCAGTCTCTGGGGCTATCCCCCCTTATATAGGACCAGGGTGTCTCCGGAGCTCTCAGGAACCCAACTGAGTGGGGTGATAGGCACTTAGATGTTCTATGAGCTCCTACTGAGGTGTGCGTAAGAGTTACCTCTGGGATGACCTCCCGACTCTCTTTGAAGTCTCTTAGCCACTTGAACTCATTTGTCTTTACCATTTCCCCCTTTTATTCAAGGTCTTTTTCCAGTTGTGTTGCCAGTTGGCACTTGGGAAAAGTTTTCAATTAGCAATAATCGTGCCTCGGATAAACCTCATTGGCTACAATACTGCCACTGCACAAAGCTGCCAGTTGGCACTTGGTATTAATCCCTCGTTGCCAGGGA
>JAKSZT010007815.1:28717765-28812209 GCA_026826555.1 Tolypeutes matacus
ATGGGGCTATCCCCCCTTATATAGGACCAGGGTGTCTCCGGAGCTCTCAGGAACCCAACTGAGTGGGGTGATAGGCACTTAGATGTTCTATGAGCTCCTACTGAGGTGTGCGTAAGAGTTACCTCTGGGATGACCTCCCGACTCTCTTTGAAGTCTCTTAGCCACTTGAACTCATTTGTCTTTACCATTTCCCCCTTTTATTCAAGGTCTTTTTCCAGTTGTGTTGCCAGTTGGCACTTGGGAAAAGTTTTCAATTAGCAATAATCGTGCCTCAGATAAACCTCATTGGCTACAATACTGCCACTGCACAAAGCTGCCAGTTGGCACTTGGTATTAATCCCTCGTTGCCAGGGAGGCTCATCCCCGGGAGTCACGTCCCACGTTGGGGGGAAGGTAATGCAATCATATGCTGAGTTTGGCTTAGAGAGAGGCCACATTTGAGCAACAAGGAGGCTCTCAGGTGGCAACCCTTAGGCACCCCACAACTGCAGGCTAAGTCTCATTTACAAGAGCAAAGACTCACAAGGGTAGTCATCAATAAAAAAATTAAAAAAATATAAATAAAATTAAAAAACATCAGTGGGTTGTCCTATTTTGACAGGCACTGTCCCTACACTCAGAGGACTATTGTTGCTCCCTTGGAGACTGTGACAGAGCTCTCCAGGCTAGGAATTCAGATTCCCTCATTTATTGTGTGATTATCCACCCATCGTGACCATGCCCCAGGATGTGTAAGTTCATTGAGGGTGGTGGGCCACACTGTGGGAGATGTTTGTGTGGGATGTGATGGGAGGTGTGGGAGGTGGGCACCATGGGAATCCCAGTGGGTTCCGTGTAATATTTTGGGTAATCTAAGCACCTCTTAAAATATATGTGTATATATATATATAAACAACATTTTTGTAAGTAAATACACATATATGCATATATATTTATATATCATTTTGCAAATGTTTGTATATATTGTGAGAATTTTGATTTTTACCCATAATAAAAAAAAATTAAAAAAAAAAAAAAAAAAAAAAAAGACATCTTACCATCTTGCCCTACCTGCTTAGGACACAGTATCTCCCAGTAGCATAAGCCAGAGCCCTGGGCATCACTCTTGACTCCTCCCTCCACATCCCACATAAAACTACCTCTAGTCCACTCTACCTCCTAATTATCTCTTGAATTAAGCAACATCTCTTTATCTGCACCACCAATATCTGCTCTAATTCAGGACACTGTCCTCTTATCTACAGTCTACATTCTAGATGATTGCAGTGGCCTCCTAAGTAGCCTTCTGCCTACAATTTTGACCCCTCCATTCCATTCTTCACTCCAGTAGCCAGTGTGACCTTTCTAAAACAAAAATCTAGTCATGTCACACCTCCACTTAAATCCCTTCCATGGCTCCCCATTGCAAAGCCTCTGTGGCTGAAACCCTGTGGCATGGTTTCCAAAGCCATTAAAAATCTGGCCTCTTGCCTACCTCTCCTGGTCCCTTCTTACCATACCTCACCGCTTCTTGCCCACCTATCTGCAATCATGCTGAATTTTTCTTCAGTTCTTTTAATGCACCATGGTTTCTCTCTCATCTCTCCCCCTTCACTCAAGCTGCATCCAGAATTCACTTCCATTCATCTTTTCCTCCCAGCTGATTTCTATTTATCTTTCTCTTTAGACTTTTAAGCATCACTCTCAGTGGGAAGACTTTCCAACTCCTTTTGGGCAAGGTAAGGTGCCCTGCTCTGTGCTCCTTCTATTCCTAACTGAGCACTGGCCATACTTTGAGGTGTTTCTTTAACTGACTGTCTCCACCCCCACATGCCCCATGATTGTATCCCAGCATCTAGTACCACACCTCATATATGGCATGTTTTCATTAATTAATGATGAGGAAGACTCTCAAATTACAGGCAGCCCTTATTTGATCGAAATGTGGAAACTTGCTTACACACTTCAAAAGGAGCCAAGATAAAACTGTATTAGGGCAAGATTCTAATGTGAACTTTGCTCTCTCCTTTCCCAAATGAATGCAACTTAATAGAATCTATCAACTTTTGTTTCAATATAAGCCTTATGTTGTATCTCATGGGGGCAGAATTAACTTTTAAGTTTATATAAGAGGTTCAAGTCTTGAAATTGTACCAAGGAAAAAGTTTTTCTTGGGCTGGCTTCGCCAAACCACATAACACTCTCCCAGATACCTTTAACTCCTACTTCCCATTCTAATATTCTTCAATAAATTATCTGAAATGCAAAGTAATTTAACTATTAGCTTAAGTCTTCCATAATCAGGAAAGTAAATATGCTATATAATTGTATAATTATTTGTATAACCCCTTGTTTTGGATTATCAATAACAATCTCTTGATATGAAAACATAATTGCTATTTCAAATGGTGGAAAGGTCACAATACCTATCTTTATTTCTTCTGAAGAATTTGGACAGAAACCAGGAAATATCTAAAGCAGCCATGAGGAGAAGAAGGAAATTACATTTATTGATTCCTTGGTATCTAAGGCATGTGAGTAGATGTTAATCTAGGTGCTCTTGTTGAATCCTTTCAACAACTCCCTGACAAAGTAATTGATACTTTCACTTTACATGGAAGAACTGGAGACTGAGGTAAATTAAAAATAATTGCAAAAGCTCACACATCTGGTAAGTGATAGAGCCTGGACTTGAACCCAGGTTTATCTGGCATCAAAGCGGAAAATTCTTTCCACCATGAGAACACAGAAAATTAAAGAGTATCTTCTGAAATATGTTTTCATTCAAGAAAAGAAGATGCCTTTTTAGGAAGGCAAAAATGTCCTCCTCTTTAACTCCTCATGTAAGTGTTCCTCAAGAAACTTTTTCTTACAGCTTCCTAACTAATTATGCTAAGATTTAATTTTTTCTATAATTTAGGAGCGAAATTGTAAAAAGAAGATTTACCATTCTATCTTATAGAGTTGCATATTCGGCAGAACATTCAATTAGATTTAATCTACATTAATTAAGCTTTCTATTTTAACAAAGCCCTATATTAACACATTTGAATCAGGAAAAATAAACATTAAATCTGCAAACCCATTAAGAGAATTCAGAAAGACAGATTCATTTCTGTTGTTCATCCGATGTGCTCTATTGGTATTGTAAAAAAAAAAAAAATCCATCAAATTAGAAATATAGATTAGAATTAATTATAGAGTACCCATTCCATTACATAAAAGAAACTATTTCAATTGCTACCTTCAGGTATGTTCTCAATAATTTTTACATTTGAGTTTTCCATTTCATTTTATCTACCACTTAAGATACACATGCAAATTCAGTTGGCTCAGTTACCTAGAAAGTTTCCACATATTGCTGTGCCAGGAAGTTCACTCCTGGTTTGAGGAATCACAGCCTTCCACATGATACCCCTCTGGCTGATGAGTCCCCACCAGGTAAGAGAGATGCCTGCCTTTGGCTAGAAGGGAACTCAGCCACTGAATGAACTCTTCTCCCATTAATTCAATAATGACCCCGCCTAAGAGTAGCCGGAAGCCTAGTAGATATTGAAGGAGTGATTTCCAAAACAGTTAATGAAGTTTCTCTGGCTGAAGACTTTGGAAAGGCTGTTGATGATGACTCCCTATGGTGTACATGATGGCTAGGAAGGATGCTCAGAACCAGATGCTGCTCCCCCATTGTGCTTCATCAGCAGGGGGAATGGACTAGAAATTGGACATTTCCAGGTTTGGGTGATAAGACATCCTTATGCTGTAACCAATGAACATGAAAAGTGACGGTTTTCTCATCTGGCTGTTCATCAGCACCGGTCTCCCCTCAGCATCAAATTTCCATCAAATTTCCATCTCATCAGGTCATCATCACCATGGCCTTTTTTACTGAGTTACTATTAAGTGCCATGCACCATGCTAGGTGCTTTCCAAACACTTCTTTTTCTCACAAAAATCCCAAGATATTATTCATTTCTGTCTCCAGATACCAAAACCTTTGCTCTTTTCAGTCCTGTGCAGCCTCGCACAAATATCACATCCTGGCAACATTGTACCTGAGGGACAATATGTTCCAGATGAAAATTTGAATCTAACCATGAAATTTCTGGGCAAACCTAACCAGAGATGGAGAAAATGAATCATTTATTCATTCAACATTAATTTACTTAGTGCTTAGGAGGTGCCTAAGAGTACCCTACTTGAAGAAACCCATGTGTGATGCAGTCTCCTCCTACCTATGCTACTTTTAAGTATTTGGACTCAGACTAAATAGGGAACATCCCAAACAATCAAGATAGAGGCTGCCTAGTTATTCTGATATTCGTGCTCTCTCATCTTAGACACATCTCTAGACATAATTTCCTGGGATGGATCAATGAAATGTAGTGCAGGTAATGCATGACATTTCCAGGCTTGGCCCTTAAACCCATTCAAGGGGAATGTGAGAAAACCCTAATCACAGTAGACACCATTAATCTACCTCTCTCGGAATTTCATAGTTCAAGCAGACAAAAAATAAAAATACAGAAGTATAGACTAACAAAACTGTAATGTAAAACATGTAAAGTTCTGTGTGTGTATCCTTTTTAAAGAGATAATATAAAAGAATACATATATATATGTAGATATATATATATATATTTCCTTTAAAAATGTTTCTCCAAAATGTAAAAGGTCATCAGAAAAAAAAGTATGGCAAACTTAAAATCTAGAAAGCTTACATTCTTTTTTTTAAGTCTCAACAATAAAACCAGAAATTATCCATTAAGTATTTCTTTAATTCAATCACTTTGAAATGTTTAAATATTTGTCTAACTTGTATCAAAGAGTAAACAAAAATTGAAGTTAAGAACTATAGAAAATGAAAATACTGTATCACAATACCAATGGGCTGTATTCAAAGCAACACTCAGAAGAAAACATAAAGTTGTCAACAAGTTTACCAGTAAACAGAAAATAGTAAAAACAAGCTAAACAGGGGGTGGATGTGGCTCAAATGGTTGGGCATCCATATGCCATATGGAGGGACCTGGGTTCAATCCCCGAGTCCTCCCGGTAAAATTAAGAAAAATATAAAAGGCGCGTGGGCTGCCAGGCCCTCTGCACAGGCATGCCAGTCCCCACCGAGCCACAGAGCAAGATAGTGACATAGCAAGAGAGAGACACAGGGGACAGCCAAGACCAAATGCACCGAAAAAAAAAAAAAACAGGAACTGAGGTGGCGCAGGTGGCAGGATGCCTCTCTCCCACTTCAGAGGTCCCCAGGATCAAATCCCGATGAAGACAGGAGGAGAAGGATGAGAAGAGAGGGCAGGAAACAGACACAGAGAATTGCCCAGCAAATGGACACACACACACACACAAAAACCAGCAAATACTGGGGGAGGGGGGGTGTCAAAACGGGTAAAGTAAATAAATAAAACTAAACAGTCAAGCTACTAAAGTTGCCAACAAAATGGTCCAAAAGGAGGTAAGAAGAGAAACAGAAACCAATGAATTTGAAATGAAAAACAATACACTTGATCAATAAATGTAAGAACTGTTTCATTAAAAAGACCCATTAATTTTTTTTTTTTTTTTTTACTGGGAGGTCCTGGGTATCGAACCCGGGTCCCTCCATATGGGAGACGGATGCCCAACCATTTGAGCCACATCCGTCCCCCAAGACCCATTAATTAAACAATCCCATGGTGATCCTGACCAAGAAAAGAAGAAACACATCTATCTCACATTAGAAGTGAACCCATAATAAAAAATAATAATAATAAATAAATAAATAGGAAAAAAAAAAAAAGTGAACAAGAATATAAAACCAAAGGTATAAAAGAATATAATGTTCAATCTATTTGCCAAAAAATATAAATTTCAATGAAGTAAATGATTTTCTAAAAAAAAAAAATGCAAACTGATGCAAAGGAGAACTTAAAGTTAAATAGAACAATACCAGTACATAAGTGGAAAATGAATATTTTCAATAATAAAACCTTTCCCAGCATTTCCCAAAATAAATTATCAACCCATATTATTTTCAGGCTAATTCTATTTAACAAAAAAAAACAACAACAGGAAACAGATGTGGCTCAAGTGGTTAAGCACCTGCTTCCCCCATGGGTGGTCCCAGGTTCAGTCCCTGGAGCCTCCTAAAAACAAAAAAAACAAAAACAACAAGCAAACAAACAAAAAATAACTCAGGGGAGCCAATGTGGCTCAGTGGTTGAGTTCCAAATTCCCACATACGAGGTCCTGGGTTCAATCCCCAACCCCAGTATCTAAAATATAAAAAATTAAAAAAATTAAAAATTTACAGAAGATGTACTGCCTATATATTTAAACCATTCCAGAGCATAAGAAAATTCAAAAAGACTCAAATTAAATCACATAAACAGGAAAATCTATTGTGTCTCACTTATTAAGGAGTTAAAATGTTTAAGTGTTTGATAAGTTGACTGTAAAGTGTTTAGAACAATGTCTCTCATTTAGCAGTAAAAAAATTATTTTAGTTACTACCATTATTTTTATTATTGTTACTATTACTATTGATGCAAAAATCCTAAATAAAACATCAGTAATTATAAGGTTCAGGAATAGATATTATAGGCTCTATTCATGTAAATAATTATGTTAATGGATGAATTATGCATAATTATCTCAAAAGTCATCCCAGATATTTAATAAAATTTAACAGCTATTCATGACTCTTTTAACTTTCAGCCAATCAAGGAAAAATTAAATTTCCTTTACATGTTAAGTATATATAATAGAAATTATTACAAGACAGTATATTAAAAAAAAAAAAAAAGGCCCTCATTAAAGTTAGAAAGAAGGGGATTGCTTGCTGTCGTCTTCTTGACTTTATTGAAGACCTTTAATCTGTTTTATTATTATTAAACACTCTTATGGAGAGTCTAGACAATATCATAAGACAAGAAAAATAAATGGGAGATACAAATATTGGAAATTGAGGATAAAATTTTCAATATTTTTAAATAACAAAATTTTATACTCAATAAATCAAAGGTATGATCTAAAAATTTTAATGCCTAGCACATGGCAAATAATCAGTAAATGTAAGCTTTAATTAAAAAAAAAAAAAAAAAAAAAGCTATACCACATAGCTTAAATATCAGCAAGAACTCCAATACCAAAAGCAAAGACAACAGAAGAAAAACGATTAAAGACCAATATCTCTTATGAATATACACACAAAAGTCCTCAACAATATACTAACAAATTAAATCTAGCGATACATAAAAAGGATTATATAACACAATCAAGTTGTATTTATCCTAGGAATACAAGGTTGATTTAACACCTAAAAATCCATTGGCATAATATACCACATCAATAGGACAAAAGATAAAAACTACATAATCATCTCAATAGATGCAGAAAAATCACTTGAAAAAATTCAACACCCCTTCATGATTAAAACCACTCAACAAATGAGAAATAGAAGGGAAATTCCACACCTGATAATGAGCTTCTATTAAAAATCCACAGCTATCATAATTAATAGTGAAAGACAGAAAGCTATTCCCCAATGATAAAGAACAAGACAAGGATACTGTCTTCTATTCAACATTTAATTATCTAGAAGTTCTAGATAGGACAATTGGGCAGGACAACAAAATAAAAGGCATACAGACAGGAAAGGAAGAGGTAAAACTATCTACAAATATATATTAGTAAATGACAAAATATTGTATGAAGAAAATCCTAAGGAACCTATTAAAAACTTATTAGAACTAATAAAGGCATTCAGAAAGGTTGAACAATATAAGATTAAAATGCAAAAATCAATTGCATTTCTATAGCAATAAGCAAAGAGAAAATGAAATTTAAAAATAATTCCATTATTATTATTATTATATCCTCTTTTTTTCTCTTTCCTTCCTCTTTATTTTTTCTTTCTTTTGTCCTTTCTTTCATTTTTTCCTTGTGTTTTCTTCCTTCCTTTCTGCCTTTCCCTGTTTTTCTTTCTTCTTTTCTATCTTCTCTAGTCTTTTATTTTATTTTATTTTATACTGTTTCTTTTTTTCACCTTTTAAAATTTTTATTCCTGTTTACTATCTTTCCCTCTTATTTCTTATTTTCTTCTACTGCTTTTTTTTGACATTTGTCCTTCCTTTTTCACTTTTTCTTTTCTTTTTTCTCTTCTTTCTCTCTTTTTTTGTAGATCTAACAATTTTTTCATTGAACATGGGCAACTACAAGGACATAAAATAAGTGGAACCAAATATAAAGAGGACCCTTAAAAGAAAAGCAAACAAAAATGAAACCCTAGACTAGAAAGAGAAACTAACAAACTGAATAAGCATATCAAGATAAACAGAAGTCTAGAGATCAGCAAAAAATTACAAGCCATACTAAGAAACACAAAGTCATAGCCCAGTCTAATGAACAAACTGAAAAGCAGTAGGAGATGCATAATGTGGAACAAATAATCAAGGATGCCTAAACAAATATGCTTACTCAACTGAATGAAAGGAAGGAAGAGATAAAAGACATCAAGAAGACACTGGGGAAACATACAAATGAATTGTAAACACAATAAGATAACATATCTTACAGTAATGAAAGGTAAAATGCAACAAATTACAGAATACACTAGAAGCACATAACAGCGTATTTGAACAGGCAGAGGAAAGAACTGATGACTTTGAAGATAGTTCATCTGAAATCACACAGATAGTAGAACAGATAGACAAAAAAAAACTGAGAAAAGTCAGCAGTAACTCAGGAAATTGAGTGACAACATGAAATGTACAAACATACACATTATGGGAATCCCAGAGGGAGAAGGGAAGGGAAATGGGGCACTAGGAGTGTTTGAGGAAATAATGGCTGAAATTTTCTCATCTCTTATAAGGGACATGGCTGTCCTTGTAAGGAAGTACAGGAGATTCCACAATTAAATCCTAGCAGACCTACTTTGAAACACAAACTTATCAGATTGTCAAAAGCTCAAGACAAAGAAAGAATCCTGAAATCCTCAAGAAAAAAGAGATCCACCACATATAAGGGAAGCCTTATATGTGGTGGATCTAAGTGCTGATTTCTCAGCTGAAACCATGGAGGCGAAAAGGCAGTGATATGACATAGTTAAAGTGCTGAAAGAAAAAATCGTCAGGCAAGAATTCTGTATCCAGCAAAATTGTCCTTCAAAAATGAGAAAGAGTTCAAAATATTCACAGATAAACAGAAATGGAGAGAAATTTGTCAATAAGAGTCCTGCCTTTCAAGATATACTAGAGGGAGTTCTTAGGCTGAGAAGACAAAACAGGAAAGAGATGGTTGAAGGAGAGTGTAGAAAGGAAGATTATTGGTAGAGTAACTGAAAAGATAAAAAAAGAAATAAAAATAAAATATGACATATGTAAGCCTAAAGAAAATATGGCTAAAGTAAGTACTGCCTTTACAATAATAACATTGATTATTAATGGATTAAACTCTTCAATCAAAAGACACAGATTGGCAGAATGGATAAGGAATATGACCCATCTATATGCTCTCTACAAGAAACTCACCTTAGATCCAGGGACACAAATAGGTTGCAAGTGAAAGGTTAGAAAACGATTTTACACACAAGCAGTAAACAAAAAGGGCAGGAGTAGCAATACTAATATCAGACAAAATAGACATTAAATGTAAAACTGTTGTAAGAGACAAAGAAAGACACTACATATTAATAAAAGTGGTAATCTTCCAAGAATAAAGAAAATCATAAATATCTAGGCACCTAACCAGGGAGCCCCAAAATACTTGAGGCAAATACTGGCAAAACTAAAGGGAGAAATAGACACCTCTACAATCACAGTGGGGGACATCAATACACCATTATCACCATTACACAAACATCTCGACAGAGGTTCAATAAAGAAACAGAAACCTTGAATAATACATTAGAGGAATTAGACCTAATGGACTTATACAGAACATTACACCCCAAAACAGCAGGATATACATTCTTCTCGAGGGCTCATGGATCATTCTCCAAGATAGACCACATGCTAGATCATAGAAGAAGTATCAAGGAATATAGAAAGATTAGAATTACACAAAGCACTTTCTCTGACTACAAGAAGAATGAAAGGAAATCAAAAAAGAATGGAGAACTTAAATTGGAACAAATACATATAAGTTAACCAACACACAGTTAAACAAACAGTGAGTCAAAGGGAAAATTGCCAGAGAAATCAGTAACTACCTCGAAGTAAATGAAAATGAGAATATAATATATCAAAATTTATGGAATACAGCTATATCAGTGTTGAGAGGGGAAATTTATAGCCATAAATGCCTATATTTAAAAAAGAAGAAATAGGTAAAATCAAAGACCTAACTATATACCAGAAGGAACTAAAAAAGAACAACAAACTGATCCCAAAGCAAGTAGGATGAAGGAAATAACAAAGATTAGAATAGAATTAAATGAAATTGAGAAAGACTTACTGGTATTCTGTTCTAGACATATTGTGATTCAAGTAATGGAAGAAATTACAACATTGAGGTGGAGCCAGTGGCCACGGGAGCTTTCGGGGCAGGGAGAGGGAAAAGCAGTTGTAATAGAGGGGCTTTTTTGGGACTTGGGAATAATCCTGAGTGACATTACAACTACAGATATAGGCCATTTTACATCAGCATATAACACGCAGAACTGTGTGGGAGAGAGTGCAGTCTACAATGTGAACTATGGTCCATGCTTAGTGGCAAAGCCCCAGGATGTGTATATCCATTGCAGGTGATGTGCCACACTAATGAAAGATGTTTATGTGGGAGGTCATGGGAGGTGTGGGAGGTGAGGAACATGGGAATCCCTGTAATTTTTGTGTAACATTTATGTAATCTAAGCATCTTTTAAAATATAAAAAAAGGCAAAGTTGGTACTATATTAATGCTAAAGATTTTAAAAATTAAATGTAGTTGGTTTTTTGGAAAAAAAAAAAACATTAGAAAGAATTAACAAAACCAAAACTTGATTCTTTGAGAAGATAAATAAACTTGACAAACCCTTAGCCTGCTTAACAAAGGAAAAAAAGAGAGAAGATGCAAATAAATAGAATCAGAAATGAGAAAGGGGATATCACCACTGAGCTCACAGAAATAAAGAATATCATAAGAGGATATTTTGAAACACTGTATGCAAACAAGATGGACAATTTAGATTAAACGGACAAAATTTCTAGAAATAAAGAAGCAATCTACATTGAGGAAAGAAGAAACAGAAGAACTCAACAGACCAGTCACAAGTAGTAAGGTTGAATTAGTCATCAAAAACCTCTAACCAGGAAAAGCTCAGGACCAGATGGCTTCACAGGTAAATTCCACCAAACATTCTGGAAAGAATTAATACCAATCCTCTTCAATCTCTTCCAAAAAACTGAAGAGGTAGGAATATTACCTAACTGATTCTATGATGCCAAAATCACCCTAATACCAAACCCACATAAAGACACCACAAGAAAACTACAGACCAATTGCTCTAATGAATTTAGATGCAAAAATCCTCAACAAAATACTTGCGAATCAAATCCAACAACACATCAATCGAAGTATACATCATGATCAAGTGGGTTTTATCCAACTATGCAAGGATGGTTCAATGTAAGAAAATCAATTAATGTAATACACCATGTATTGAAGGGGGGAAAAAATCACATGATCATCTCTTTCGATGCAGAAAAAGCATTTGACAAAATACAGCATTCTTTTCTGATAAAAAAAAAAAAAAAACACTTGAAAAGATGGGAGTAGAAGAAAATTTCCTCAACATGATAAAGGGCATATGAAAAACCCAAAGCTAACATCATACTCAATGGTGGAAGGCTAAAGGCTTTCCCTCTAAGATCTGGAACAAGACAAGGATGCCCAATGTCACCACATTTTTTTTAAAAGAATGGAATTCTCTCTCTCTCTTTTTTTAAAGATTTATTTTATTTATTTATTTCTCCCCACCCCCTCATTGTTTTGCATTTGCTGTGTCTGTTTGTTGTGTACTGCTCTTCTTTTTTAGGAGGCACCAGGAACCAAACCTGGGTTCTCCAATATGGGAGGGAGGGGTCTAATCACTTGAGTCACCTCCGCTCCCTACTTTGTTGTATCTCTCATTATGTTTTCCTTGTGTATCTTTTTGCATCAGCTCGCTGACCTACCCATCACATAAGCTCACTGTCTTGCTTGTCTTCTTTAGGAGGCACCAGGAACTGAACCTGGGATCTCCCATGTGGTAGGCAGGAGTCTAATCACTTGAGCCACATCTGCTTCTCACCACTGTTATTTAACACTGTTTTAGAAGTACTTGCTCAAGCACTTAGGCAAGAAAAAGAAATAAAAGGAATCCAAATTGGAAAGGAAGAAGTAAAACTTTCACTATTTGTAGATGACATAGATCTTATACATAGAAAGTCCTGCAAATTCTACAACAAAGCTTCTAAAGCAGATAAACGAGTTAAGTAAAGTGGTAGGATATAAGATCAACACACAAAAACTGATAGCATTTCTGTACACTAATAAGGAGCAATCTGAGGAGGAAATCAAGAAAACAATTCCACTTAAAATAGCAACTAAAAGAATCAAATATCTAGGAATAAACTTAACTAAGGGTGTAAAAGATTTTTACACAGAAAACTACACAACATTGCTAAAATAAATCAAAGAAGACCTAAATAAATTGAAGAACATTCCATGTTCATGCATTGGAAGATTAAATATCATTAAGATGTCTATCCTACCCAAATTGATTTATGGATTCGATGCAATCCCCAAAAAAGTACCAACAGCATTTTTTTATTGAGCTGGCAAAGCCAATTATGAAATTGATTTGGAGGGCAAGGGGCCCCGAATAGTCAAAAAACATCTTGAAAAAAGAAAAATGAAATTGAAGGAATAAAGCTACTTGACTTTAAAGTGTATTACAAAGCTACAGTAGTCAAAACTACATGGTATTGGCACAAGGATAGACATACTGACAAATGGAACCACCCTGAGAGTTGATATAGACACACACATATTCAGCCAACTGATGAATTCAACAAGGCCACCAAGCCCACTCAAATGGGCAGAATAGTGTCTTCAACAAATGGTACTTGGAGAAGTGAATATCCATGTCCAAAAGAATGAAAGATGATAAACATCTCACACCATATACAAAAATTAACTCAAGATGGGTGAATGATCTAAACACAAGAACCAAGACCATAAAGCTCCTAGAAGATTATGTAGCGAAGTATCTGCGAGATCGTATTGTAAGAAATGGTTTCATAAATATTACACCCAAAGCATGAGCAATGAAGGAAAAAAATAGATAAATGGGACCTCCTCAAAATTAAAAAAACAGTTTGGCAGTTACTCAGGAAGCTAAGTATAGAGCTGGCATATGATACAACAATCCCACTACTAGGAATATACCCAGAAGAATTGAAAGCAGGGATGAGAACAGATATATGCACACCAATGTTCATCACAGCATTATTCACAATTGCCAAAAATTGGAAGCAACCCAAGTGTCCAAGTGTCCATCAGTGGATGGATGGATAAACAAAATGTGGTATATACATACGGTGGAATATTGCTTAGCTCTAAGGAGGAAGGAACTATTGACACATGAGACAACATGAATGGATCTTAAAGACCTTACGTTGAGTGAAATAAGCCAGTCACTAAAGAACAAATATTGCATGACCTCACTGATATGAACTAAGGATATTGAGCAGAGATAGAGGCTGGAAGATAGGTTACCAGGATATAGAAAGGGAGTAGAAAGTGGTAAGCCAATGCACAATCTGGGCAAAATTTATGATAAGGTGAGTGATGGTGGAGGTGTGGCAATGTGAGTGGGGGTCCATGCTGGAGTGTGAGTGTGAGCAGGGTTGGGGAGTAGGTTGGACTATCCATGGAACTGGGGAGAAGGCTGGAGAAAGGAACAGGTGAGCTCTGGGAACGTTAAGGACTGTGGTTGAGAATACAATTATGGGAGTGTTCCTTTGGCAACTATGGCAGGGGAGGGTCACTGGTGCAGGGTGTCAGTGGTGGGGGTATGTGTGCGGAAGGGTACATTTGGGGCATGCCTCTATGGAATATGAATATGTTTATGTTGTCATAGAGTATTATCTCAGTGGGTGGTGACCCACACAATAACCAATAAAATATTAAATGCCCATCCTGGGGAGTCCTGCCATGTTCTCTAATAGAGTGGCAAGAATATCTAGAACACATAGGCAGCGCCTAATAAAAGACTAATACAAACAGACTAATACAAGCTCGATATTAATGTTTGTATTTATGAACCTTATTCTTCTAAAATTGAAACTTATCCTAATAATATCTATTACCTAAGAGTAACCACCTGAAAACCTCCTACTTACTTAAATACAGACTCTCAGCAAATAAACTCACTACCTTAACCCCGCATGGGAAATGACTCCCGAAGATGAGCTTCCCTGGCACTGAGGGATTATTACCAAATGCCAACCAGCAATGCATTTAGAAAAAGACCTTAATCAAAAGGGGAAACATTAAATACAAAAGAGTTTTTACAGCTAAGAGATTTCAAAGTGAGTCTGGAGGTCATTCCAGAGGTTATGCTTATGCACATCTCAGGCTGATCGCACTAACTGCCAAAGCAAACAAACCCTCAAACAGGGATGCCCCCAAGGGCTCTGGAGACATGTGGACGCTATAGGCAAGGCATATAACCCCATGAAATCAACACCCCATCAATGGGACTTAACTTGGAATATATGATAACCTATTTCCCCAATGTAACAGAGTTAGGCTCATTTATAATTTCCCTACAAATGATTCTTCTACCCCTTTTATTTAAACTATAATTAGCACTATACCCATTAAATATATGTCCCAGAGACTTAAATTTTTGGTGTGTTCATATGCTGGTTGAGCCCTGAATCTCAGCAGAGTTACAGCGAATACCTACTCTCCAATTAATTGGACTCACCAAGGTCAACTAAAAAAATGATCATAATGGACAACCCCCATCCCAAAAAGCAAAGAATTTCTATAACTGGAAGCAAAAGGGTTCCTTTCATCTGCCCTGTAAGATCTAAACCAACCTCCTCTCAATCTGAAGAAGAACAGGCATCACCACCCCCAAATCCTCAAGATTGAGGAATGACCTAACATAAGGTGGGAATGTAACCATCAACCAAAGTAGACTTACTATTATTTTAGTAACAGAAGACCTTGTAACAGTGATATAAAGATAGTGGTTACCAGAGTTTCTGAGAGTAGGGGGAGGGAAGAATAAGTGGAACATAGGCACTTTTAGGGCATTAGAATTGTTCTGCATGATATTGCAATGGCAGATACAGGCCATTATACATTTTGTCAAAGCTTACAAAATTGTAAAAGTATAAACCATAATGTAAACGATAGAACATGATTAAAAGCAATGATTCAATGTTTGCTCATCAGTTGTAACAAATGTACCACACTAATGTAAGATGTGATTAATAGGGGAAAATGTGAGAGGAGGAGAGGGTGGGGTAAATGGGAATCCCATATATGTTTGATGTAACTTTTCTGTAATCTACAACTTCTTTAAAAGTAAAGTTTAAAAAAATTTGCCACTGGGAAAAAAAAGAACCAGCACCTTTAGAACAACTAATACCATTGAAGTGATTTAGTATTAAGATTTTTATTATGCATGTTAAAAAGAAATCTAGTAAAAATTAAACATTACACATGAAAAAAAAATGACAAAGCAAAAGAGAGAATCCTGAAAGCAGCAAGAGAAAAGTGATTCGTCACATACAAAGGAGCTGTAATAAGACAAGTACCAAATTTTTTACCAGAAACCATCCAGTTGAGAAGACAGTGTTATATTTAAGGTATTAATAGAGAAAAACTGCCAGCCAAAAATTCTTTATCTGGCAAAACTATCCTTGAAAAATGAGGTAGAGTTTAAAATAGTCACAGATAAACAGAAACTGAGAGAGTTCAACAAAAAAAGACCTACCCTAAAATAAATTAAAAGGGAAAGAAAGGAGAGAGAGAGAGAGGCTTTGAGTAGAGTGTACAAATGAAGATTATTAGTAAGGGTAACTAAAAGGGTAAAAAGAGAGACAAAAAAAGATATGACATAAAAGCCAAAGGATAAAATGGCTAAAGTAAATACTACCTTAGACATTCAATATTAATGAATTAGTCCCCAATCAAAAGATACATTGGCAGAATGGATTTTAAAAAAACACATGATCCATACATATGCTGCCTACAAGAGAATTATCTTAGACTCAAAGACACAAATAGGTTGAAAGTGAAAGGGTGAAAAAAGTATTGCACACAAAGAGTAACAAAAAAAAGAGCTGGGGTAGATGATATACTAATATCAGACAAGATAGACTTTAAATGCAAAACTGTTATAAGAGCCAAAGAAGGACAATATATATTTAAAAGGGGGGGCAATCCATCAAGAAGAAATAACAATCATGAATATTAATGCAACTAACCAGGGAGCCCCAAAATACATGAAGCAAACACTGGCAAAACTGAAGGGAGAAATAGACAACTCTACAATAATAGCTGGAGACTTCAATTCAACACTCTCATCAATAGAAAGAATATCGAGGCAGAGGATCAATAAGGAAGTAGAGAACTTGAATAATATGATAAATCATCTAGACCAAACAGACATATACAGAACATTGTAGTCCAAAACAGCAGGATACACATTCTTCGCAAGTGCTCAAAACTCACTCTCCAGGATGGAACACATGCTGGGTCACAAAACAAGTCTCAACAAATTTGAAAAGATTAAAATTATACAAAGCAATTCTCTGACCATAATGGCATAAAGCTGGAAATCAATAACAGGTAGAGAATAGGAAAATTCACAAATATATGGGTGTTATCACACTCTTAAATAATCAGTCGATCAAAGAAGAAATTGCAAGAGAAATCAGTAAATATTTCAAGAAGAATGAAGATAAGAACACAGCATATTAAAACTTATGGGATGCAGCAATGGTAGAGCTGAGAGGAAAATTTATAGCTCTAAATGCCTACATTAAAAAAAAGAGCTAAAATCAAAAGACTAACTGCACACGTGGAGGAACTAGAAAAAGAACAGCAAACTAATTCCAAAGTAAGCAGTAGGAAAGCAATAACAAAGGTTAGAGCAGAAATAAATTAAATTGAGAATGAAAAATAGAAAGAATTAACAAAACCAAAAGTTGGTTGTTCGAGAAGATCAATACAATTGACAAACCCTTAGATAGACTGACATAGAAAAAAGAGAGAAGGTGCAAATAAAATCAGAAATGAGAAGAGGGAAATTCCATTTACAATAGCAACTAAAAGTATCATGTATCTAGGAATAAATTTAACCAAGGATATAAAGGACTTGTACACAGAAAACTGCAAAACATTGCTAAAAAGAAACCAAAGAAGATCTGAAAAAATTAAAGACATTCCATGTTCATGCACTGGAAAACTAAATATTGTTAAGATGTCAATTAAGATGAATATACAGAATCAATGCAATCCCATTCAAAATTCCAACAGCCTACTTTGAAGAGATGGAAAAGCCAAATATCAAATTTATTTGGAAGAGTAAGGGGGTCGAATAGCCAAAAATATCTTGAAAAGGAACAAAGTTAGAGGACTCATACTTCCTAACTTTAAAGCATATTACTTGGCTACAGTGGTGAAAACAGCATGGTATTGACATATAGATAGATATATTGACCAATGTAATATAATTGAGAGTTCATAAATAGTCCTCACACCTATACCCAATTGATATTTGAGAAACTACCAAGTACACTCAACTAGGAAAGAATAGTCTCTTCACAAATGATGCTGGGAGAACTGGATATACATATGCAAAGGAATGAAAAAGGACCCCTATCTCACCTGATACAAAAAAGTTAATTCAAAATGGGTAAGAGACCTAAATATAAGAACCAGGACTATAAAATTCCTAGAAAAAAATATAGAGACGCATCTTCAAGATCTTGTGGTAGGCAATGGTTTCTTAGACTTTACACACAAAGCACAAACAATGAAAGAAAAAATAGATAAATGGGACCTACTCAAAATTTAAAACTTTTGTGCATCAAAGAACTTTTTTAAGAAAGTGAAAAGACAACCTACTCAATGGGAGAAAATATTCTAAAACCACATATTCGATAAGGGTTTAATATCCAAAATATGTAAAGAAAAACAATTCAACAATAAAAATACATACAACCTAATTTAAAACTGGGCCAAAGACTTGAATCAACATTTTTCCAAACAGGAAATACAAATGGCTAAAAAAAAAAAACTCAGGAAAAGAAGCGTAACATCACTAGCTATTAGGGAAATACAAATCAAAACCACATGAGCTATCATTTCACACCTACTAGAATGGCCACTATTTAAACAAACAACAACAACAACAGAAAGAAAAGGAAACTATAAGAGTTGAAAAGGATGTGGAGAAACAGCAACACTCTTTCATGGCTGGTGGGAGTGTAAAATGGTACAGTCACTGTGGAAGACAGTTTAGCTGTTCCTCAGGAAGCTAAATATAGAACTACCATATGATTTAACAATCCTGTTACTAGATATATACCAGAAGAACTGAAAGCAGGGTCTCAAACAGATATTTGTACAGCAATGTTTACAATGGCATTATTCACAATTGCCAAAAGATGGAAGCAATCTAAGTGTCTATGAACCAATGAATGGATAAACAAATCGTGGTATATGCATACAATGGAATACTATTCAGCTATAAAAAGGAATGAAATCCTGATGCATGTGACAACAAGGATAAGTCTTGAGGACATTATGTTGAGTGAAATAAACCAAACACAAAAGGACAAATGTTATACGACTTCACTGTTATGAACTAATTATAATAAGCAAACTCATAAAGTTATAATCTAGAATATAGGTTACCAGGAGATAGACTGGGGTTAGAGAATGGAGAGTTGGTGCTTATCTTGTACAGGTTTTCTATGTAGGCTGACAGCAGATTTGAAAATGGATGGTGGTAATGGTAACACATTATTGTATGTATAGGTGAATGTGGTTAAAAGAGGTAACTTTGAAGCGATATGACAGGAGAGTAGTGATATTATTCGGTTGGGTGGTGCAGGTTTGACAGGTGAGTAGATTGGGGAGGGTGGGTTGAAGGTCCAGGGAACTGGAAGGAGGGTTGGGAGAGGGACCAGTTGAACACTGGAGATTGGCGGGTATGTGGTTGAAAGTACAAACTTGGGAATGCTCTTATGGCAATAAGACAAGGAAGGTTACTGGTTTAGGGTGTTGGATGAGGGGCATTCAGGACAGAGCCCACATCCACACTGGAGGGTCAACGTAGGCCCAAGGGGAGGGGGAGGGAGGAATAGAATAGATGGAATAGGGGGTATTTAGTGGGCAATGGAAGTGTTCTACATGATCTTGCAATGATGGACACAGGTCATATTAAATATCATCAAAATTTATAAAAGTGTACAGTCTAATATGTAAACCATAATGTAAACCATTGACCATGGTTAGTAGTTATGTTTCACTGTCTATCAGTAGTAACAAAGATACCATCCACATATAAAAAAATATTAATATGGGAAGGGGGAAAAGGGGGAGGATGTTGGATATATGGGAGTCCCCTGTATTCTGTACATGACTTTACTGTGACTTAAAACTTCTTTGAAAACAAAATGAAAAAAAGTAAGACACTGGGAAATAAATGGAAGAAAATGTCACTGCATATACAGGATACCAGATATTACAGAGATGAAAGGCAAAAATGTCAAAAAAATAATTGTTTTAATGTTTTATTATTTTTTTAATATCCCAATCTTTTTATTTTAGTTTAGCTTTAGTTTTTTTAAATTTTATGTATCTTATTTCTTATATTTAAAGCCATCATTATTATCTCATTTTCCTATTAATTGTATTTGGCTACTTCATTGGCTTCATTTTTGAAGAAGCTTTGGATCACAGAAAGGTTACAATTGAGGCAGGGGAGGATCATTGGTGTGGGGTGTCAGTGATGGGGGATACATGGGAGGAAGTTCACCTGAGCATACATATAAGGTATATAAGTTATGTTCAAATGTTCACGGGGCATTGTCACAGTGGGCAGAAACTCACACAATAACTGAGAGAATATTGAATTCCCATCCTGGAGAGCTCTGCCACATTTCCTAATGGAGCAGCAACAGTCCCCTAAGTGTAGGGGCAATGACTGGCAAAGGAGGATGATCCATTGATGGGCCCTTGATAGTGATGACTAGGCTTATGAGCCTTTGCTCTTGAATTGAAACTTAGTCTATTGTTGTGGGGTGCCTAAGAGTTGACTCCTGAGAATCTCCTTGTTGCTCAAATGTGGCCTCTCTCTAGCCAAACTCAGCATATAAATGCATTACCTTCCCCACCAGTGTGGGACATGACTCCCAGGGGTCACCCTCCCTGGCACTGAGGGATTAATACCAAGCACCAAGTAGCAAAGCAACTGGAAAAAGACCTTGAATAAAAGGGGGGAAAGATAAAGACAAATGAATTTACATGGCTAAGAGACTTCAAAGTGAGTCAGGAGGTCATCCCAGAAGTAACGCTTATGCACATCTCAGCAGGAGCTCATAGACTGCCAAAGTGGATACTATCACAAATAGTGGAGCTCCTGAGGGCTCTGGAGACACCCAGGTCCTATGGTCAGGGCAGATAGTGTCAGAGTTTGGTGCCTTGCCAGTGGGCCCTACTTTGGAGTTTGTGCCCCTGAAAGTGACAGAATTGGACTCAATTATGGCTTCCCTACACATGGCTCATCTGTCTCTTCTATTTAAACCCATACCTGGTGCTGGAGTTTGTAGGTATACGTCCAAGAGATTGGTACCATTGGGCTGTCTATGTGCTAGCTGGGCCCTGAGCCTCAGCAGAGTTGCAACACCTAGTCTCCAGTTCATTGGACTCACCCACGGCAACTAATAAGGAGGTGAGGATTGACAACCACCATACCAAGGAAATGAGAGTGCCTACAAACTGCAAGCAAGAGAATCCCATCCATCGGCTGTATGGGATCAAAGCCCCCTTTCAATTAGAAGTGGAGTAGACATCACCATCCCAGAATCCTCAGGATTGGGGAATGAACTATGGACTAGAATGGACTTACTGGTATTCTCCTATAGACATACTGTGATTCTAACAATGGAAGAAATTACAACATTGATGTGGAGGCAGTGGCCACTGGAGGCTCCGGGGGCAGGGAGAGGAAAAAAGTTATAATATGGGTGGGGGCTTTTTCGGGACTTGGGAATCATCCTGAATGTCACAGCAATGACCAGATATAGGCCATTTTATATCATCCGATAACATGCAGAACTGTGTGGGAGAGAATGTAAAATACAATGTGAACTATGGTCCATGCTCAATGGCAATGTCCCAAGATGCATTTATCAATTGCAATGAATGTGCCACAGAATGAAGGATGTTGTTTATGTGGGAGGGTATAGGAGGTGATGGGTGTGGGGCATATGGGAATCCCTATATTTTTTGTGCAACATTTACATAATCTAAGTCTCTTTTTAAAAATTAAAAATTAAAAAAAAAGATTGGGGAATGAACAAACATAAGGGGGGAAAACAACTATGGACTTAAGTAGACTTATTATTATTCTAGCAATGGAAGAACTTGTATCATTGTTATAAAAGCAGTGGCCACCAGAGGTTCTGAGAGGAGGGAGAGGGAAGAAAAGGAGCAACATGGAGGCATTTTTGGGACATCAGAATTGTCCTGCATGACATTGCCAATGACGGATACAGGCCATTTTGTCAAAACCCATAAAACTGTGTGAGGCAAAGTGTAAACTATAATGTAAACTATAGTCCATGGTTGGTACAATGTTTCAATATGTGTTCATCAATTGTAACAAATGTACCACCCTAATGAAAGATGTTGTTAAGGTGGGAAAGTATGGGAGGGGTATATGGGAATCTCCTATATTTTTTATGTAACATTCATGTAATCTAAACCTTCTTTAAAAATTAAAATAAAATTTAAAAATTAAAAAAAAAATTTAAACCAGAAAAAAATAAAAAAATAAAAAGCATTACTTTGAATCCCAAAATAAAGAGTGGTCTTTCTAAAACTTGGAATCCTTACATGGCTCCCCATTGCCTATGAGGACTTTAGTCCAAGTTTTTCTACATGGGATAGAAGCTTTTCAATGATCTGACTCCCACATACCTCTCTATTATCATCCCTCACAGCCCATCTCAAACTCTTCATAACCTCCCCCACACATACCTTTATGTTCCAACCTCTTACCCATTCACCTGTTCCTCCTCAAAAATCATGAAAACTTATTTTTCAAATGTTATTCTCCCCATCCCTTATTCTTTCCCATTCAGACTGTTAAACATCTATTCACTTTTTTCCTTACATAACCATTATTCTTTCTGAAGCCATTCTTGGCCACCACAACTCATAGTTAAATTGTCAACTCTTACCTTTTGTTACCTAAAAACAGACCTCTATCTCTGAAACTTTCTGATATTTATTTTCCCATCTTCCCCACTAGTTTATGTGACTTTAAGGACACAAATTCTGTATTATTCATCCTAATATGCCCAATGTCAATCACCATTCCTGCATAAAATAGACATATAATAAATGCTTGATTGAGTATAAGATAACTAATTAATTTGCTTGATGACCTAAAAATGATAGCATATCAAAGAATCTGGTTTTCTAGGAACAGAAGATAGGTGAGAAAGAGAACTCATGAGTGGTCCTTGGAGAGCAAACAAGAAAGCCACTTTTCCCAAAATAAATGCTTGTTCCAAAACACATTAATTAATGTTTTCAACAGAAAGAAAGCCTAAGTTAGCTAAATGTTTCCATGGAGCCCTAAATTCCAAGGCATTTTGTATAGTCTATTAGCCCTAAATAGACTTTGAAAAGTAGAAAGAGCTTTCTTACCTGTGCTCCAGTTCTCGAATGGACAGAATCACCCCTGACGTCGATGGCTTCTGCTGGATAGTAGCCAGAAAGGTGAATTCACTCTTGTTCCGGAACAGTTGAATTAATTTCTCACTCACATGGGGAGCTGCATGGATCTCTCTTTCTATATCTAGGAGTCAAGAAGAAGGAGCAGGATAAATAGGAGGGGAGAAAAAGGAGAAGAGCAAGGAGAAGGAGAAGAAATAGGAAGGAGAAAGAGGAAAAGGAACATAAGAAGGAAGCAGAGCAAGGATCTGCAGTTAAAAATGGCATGTCCAAAGGATCCAGCTTGCATTTTTCATTTTCCTTTCCTGTCAAATAGTTCTCATTTTCAGGAGCCATCCACCATGCCATACAGCTGCATTCATTCAATACAAATCCCGAAAATGCCATCTCTGTCACCATACCCACTTGTCACATTGACATGTTCATAACTGGCCATCCAGTGATTTCCTGACAGGAATTCTGACGGGACCCTGAGCAATTCAGCCTGCTGCAAACAGATTAAGTTGCTGTAAATAAGGTAAGAGGCAGTTAGATAAATGGAGCCCTAAATTCAAAGAAGTCTTGGGCTTAGCAAGACCCAAATGCTACTCAGCAGGCACCAATTTCACTTTTCTCCATGGATTCGGTTTCCTTCTCCCCCACAGTATCTAAGAAAACCTGCCCTTGCCTTGTAGCTAGCAGAGACTTACTAGTGCTAATAATGCCAGACAACTCTGCCTTTGCTTAAAGAATAAATGCAAGGCATGCTCATGATCCATAAGTGTGCTTGGAATTTCTCCGTAAACATGCAATGGTTAACTTTCCTCATGAAATATTTATTAAAGTTGGGGCCAATCCAGCAGGCCTAGAGGACAGGAATCTTTCTTTCTCCAATATTCCCATAATGAGAGACATCCATCACTTCAAATTCAGACTCACCCTTGTCATGATAAACCAGGTGCTATCTCATTATTTTATACTACACTTCCTGGCTTCAGAAAGGGGGAATTGAGGGAACACAGAGAAAAACTATTCAGAGGATGATAAAAGAACATCAAAGGCATGTGCAGTGGCTTCCTCTCACACTCCAACCACCTCCTCTAGCTGTATGATAACTACTTGTTTATTTCACCAGAACTGCACTTCAAAGGCTGCTTTGCCCAAGCAACATCACAGACTTATATTTGGACTTTGAAGGACCTCATCCCAAAGAGCATCTTCTAACAAAAAGAAATCCTTGAGTTCTCAACCACGGGCCTCACTCTTCTCATCTGCAAAATCAATGGGCGGACTAAGTGATCACTATAGAGTGCTATCCTATAATTAGTGCTCTGTATTTCTATGAGTTGCAGTTTCAAGTGTGCAGCACAGAAAAACACCACAGGTTTTTCAAATGTGAAAGTCTATGCTACAGATGGCATGAAGCAAGGACGGTCCTCTACCATGGAACTATACAACCCAGGCCAAGCACTCTATCAACATAAAACCCACCTGGATGACAGTCACTTTTCTGTCCAAAGAAAGACCTTCACTACATGACTGTTAAGTGGCATGCTGTCAGTTATTTTGTCAAGAACTGAGATAAGAGGTAGCCACCTAAAGAATGTTTCTATACCTTCCACAAAATCCAAGTCAAAGACTTCTAGGATGATACTCAAAATCTACTAAATGTATATAAAAATCACTTTGTAAACTAGAGGGCATTAGCAAATATTGTAACTATTTTTTTTTTTTTTTTTTTTGGTCATTACTATTAGGCAAAGATCCTCACAATAAATTCTGCCTAGAATTTTGTGCACCAAAAATGTTCATTTCTCAAGGTTAACTTATATGTTTACTTTGGTCAAAAAGAAGCCATTTTTTTTAAACTCATCAATTAGGAATCAATTGATTGGTAGTGGCTGCCTGGAGAGCTCATTTGAGAAAGGGTTAGGATTTGGGCTCAATGAAAAGAGGGTTATGACCACTCAGCAATGCCTGCTGATAATTCAAATGAAGACAAGGAGTACAAGTATCGTATCAGGTACAGGTATCCTCACCTTTCACTCAGTTTTCTCTGGTGGTATCATCCATCCTCATAGCTGATGATCCCCAAAATTATATCTCTAATCCCAACCTCTCCCTTAAGCAACAGATTGCCTGCTTAGTATCTCCAGAAAAAATGTCTAATAAGCATTTCAAGTTGTATATGCCCATAACAGAGCTCTTGATCTTTCCCCAGCCAAAAACTCTATTTTCTCCTAGAATTTCCAGTCTCAGTAAATTGCATAACCCAGTTCTTCAAGCCAAATAATTATAAATTGACCTTGATTCCTTCCTTTTCTGCACCCTCCACACAGCCCAAGAGCAAGTCATATGGGCTCCCATGTCTGGAATCCATCTACTTCTTCCCAATTCCACTCTTAAAAACTGTTGTCCAAGCCACCATCATCTCTCTCTAGGACACCTCCAATAGCTTCCTAATCAGTTTCCTTGTTTTCATCTCTTCACCATTTTCTACCCAGAAGCCAAAGCGCTCTTTTTAAAGCATAAATGATGCATTCCAGTTTCTTGTTTAAAACCCTCCAACAGCTTTCTTTTGCTCCTAGTACAAAATCCAAATTCTATGGTATGGCCTGCAAATTCACACACAAACTGGCTCCTGCCTAGGTCTCCCACCCCATTTCATACTCTTCTCCTTGGCTGCCAGAAGAACATACCAAGCCTACTCCTGCCTCAGGGGCTTTATATTCTTCTGTCCACAGTGCTCTTCTCCCACTTCTTCACATTCACTGGAACCTTCTTACCCTTCTACTCTCACTTCAAATGCAACCTCCTGGCCACTCTCTCCAACCCAGGTTCTCCATTAATGTCTCTCTAGCACACCCCTGTTTATTTTCCCCACACCTTATCATGTTATTTGTATTGTGATCCATTTATCATTTCCTTTTATCACTTGTTTCATGTTTCTGGCTTATTTTCTGTCCTCTACTACAATATGAGTTCCATGAGGGCAACACTTGTTTATTCATTGTTGTATCTATCCACAGTCCTTAGTGCCTGGCACAAAAGAGGCATCCAAAACATATTTATTGACTTAATTAATGTACTTACCATTTATTTTTCTTATTTATATTGCGACTTCAAGTAACCAAAAATGTTACAGTCAGAAAATACTTTCAGAAAACTAGGAGATAAATGTGTACTCCTCAAAGGCCATCAAACTGAAGAAAATAATGACCGATGCCCATTCTCTTTACTGGAAAACCCACCTTACTCAGTCCTATTACCCTTTTGCTCACCCAACCCTCCTAGAAAACTGAATGTTTCTTATGTCAGCTTTTCTCATTTCTCTTTATAAATGATTGGCACATTGAACAAAAGAGACCCCATTAGTACTCACCAGAGGGAAATGTAAGAGACATCTATTTTGATACATGGAAACGTTATGTGCATTCTCATTTTCAGAAAAGCCCTTTCAAGTAAATGTTCACCATAATTCAGCAGCTAAAAGAATATTAGAAATTAATCCTACAACATAGAGACAAGTACACTGGACCAGGTTTCAAGGAACTGAGAACTCTGAATTTTGCCTATAACTAACTGTGTGTCCTTGGGTAAGAAACCTTATCTTTCTGAGCCTAACACTTCACATCTGAAAATTGAGGAAACAGAACTACTTGATCTCCAAGTTCTTTTCTAGCTCCAACACTTAGTCTCTGTGAATCTCTTTACCCTATTAGCCACATGGCAAAAGAGGACACTGTGTGTTTTCCTGCTATAAAATGCCCCGATTCTATAGTTTTTCTCCTCTGTTGATTTCCCAAATCAACATAAAACAAAGTTGTCAATTACTGAAAATAGATATGTCTCTACTTTTTAGCAATTTACTTTTCTTCTGGAGTTAAAAGACTAACCAAAGAAAACCAATTAATGAGAACCTATAGTAAATAGTGGACATCCATATTCAACCACTACAATGTGTGTTTGCTGAATTATTTCAGAATACTCAATTCTGCTATAAAGAAAAAGAAAAACAAGTGGCCTTGATAAAACTCATAAGAAGTATTAAATATTGGTGGCAAGTTAGAAACCTGTGAAACGTTTTAAACATAGATCAAATAAATGGAACACAAGCGTGCTGAACATAGAAAAAAAAAAGAATTGAATAAGAGTGTTACTTATAAATAGAATGGAGTGGGAAGACCAAGTCATATTGTATAAATTATGTCACTTACAAAATGACAGTTACATCATCCCTAAATCTACCACCCATTGTTGACATCCATTACAATCTGGTCCAACTGTTTATACTCCTGATAAAACCCATCACTGCTCACCAAATTAACTGGTGAACTACAGCTGTGGCCAGGCATCCTTGCCCCTGTGTCTCTCCAATAGAGTAAACATGTTGGCTCCAGGCACTCCCATTTGCTGAACCCTGTTTTGTTCAACCTCAGCTTTATAACCAAACCATCAACCAGGTAAGCTGATGTGCAGAGAGAAAGAGACTGGATAAACATAATAATTCATAATCCAGGAATCAGGTAGTTTGGACCTTCCACCCTTAGGATCCTTTGCATCCAATTCTAAGTGTTTTAACCTATACCATCTCTTCGCCCTGCTTATTCCTGAAGATTTTCCATTGATTTAATATCACATGACTCATGCATCTGAATTTGGTCCATGAGGCTTTCTGATTTGTGACCTCTGGAAGTATACTTCAAAGCTACTATTGCATCAAGGTAATTTCCCACATAACAATCACCTAAGGTGACTATTTTACATTTTAAAAAAGAAGAAGGAAGGAAGGAAAGGAGGGAGGGAAAAAGGAAGTTCTAAATAGTATTCTGAGGTTTTGCATGTGAAGAAGTGCTAACTAAGCAGCAAGGGTTAAGTACTTTTTTGTTCCTAGGGTAAAACAGTTCTACCCAGTCATTTTTAAAAGAAAGACTAAAAATGCTAATGCGATGATTAAGCATCAGGAAAAAAGTGTTGGGTGCAGGGAGGAGACTGCAGAGTAGAGAAGGAAAGAAATTAAATGATGGCATTCACACACTGTTCTCTGCCTAATATAGAAACTACTTCATTTCCCTTTTCCCTGATTTATAGGGTGAGGATGGTGTTGAACTTAACTGTCAACAAACATATACCGTTGCTTTCTCTGTTTCCAACACTGTGCTGGGCACTGAGGAAAGAAATGTAAAAGTAGTTTCTGCCCTCAAGGATAGACACAGAAGGATAAACATAGATAAATAAGCAAGACAGTTTCCTGATGACATGTATAAAGAAGGGCAGCACACAAAGGAGAAGAGGGCCTGGGGACTTTGGGAATGACTTCACAGAGGAGGTACCACTGAACATGATGAGTCTAAAAAGATGAATAAGCATTTGCCAGGCAGGAGAGAGAGGGAGAAGTGGGCATTCATTTCCAAGGTTGCTGTGAGTACGAGAACATCCACGTGTTTTACATTATCCTGGCATTTTTTTCTTTCTCTGCAAGCATATGTCTCACTAAAAGTCCAGCAGGGAAACTCAAGCTAATATTGGAGGGAATTCTCAGGCCCCTGACTGGCCAAGGGGCACCAGATTAGAAGAAAGCCGTGTAAGAAGCAAGATTCCCACTGCTGTGCCCACTAAGGAGTGGTGAATCGAGGTAGCAAAAGCACAGCAGCCAGGAATGTGGAAACACAAACACACCAAGCAGCCCACCTCAGCCCTTACCGACAGAGAAGGCTGGTGATGTTTTAGGTAATTACAGTGTATTGACACTGAGAACCTCCAAACATGGCAGAGTCCTGATAGAGACATGGCATGCGCTTCTTGCCTGAGTCCCATTTTAGCTCATAGGAAGGTTATTCCCAAAAGGCAAAGCAACATTCATGGGTTTGAAACAGCAGTAGGCTTTTCATTTCTGAGTGCAGAGGAAATGTGGCAATGGCAATCCAGAACTGCCAAACATCCACAGGACAGTTCACCCTGTGGGGTGGGAGGGAGGCACATGTCCCGCTGTTAGGTCCTGTGGCCCTTCTATGAGAATGGCAGGTGTTCTTGATCCAAGCAGCTTTCTAAGAAACAAATCACTAGCAAAAAGTAGTTGGGACACCTGGAGAGCCCCACTTAATGTGTTAGGGATTTCTATCTCCACTAACAAGTTCACAATGACATTCCATTACACCTCCATTAACTCCAGAAGCCAGAATAATAAAAAGCAAACATGGGCTATGACTTATTATGGTGCCAAATATAGGGCTAACTGCTTTGCACATATCATCCCACTTACAATAACCCTAGGAACAGGCATTGTTATTATTCCTACTTTACAGATGAGAAAACTATGGCCTCCAGAATGTAAGGCTTCCACTCAGCTCAGAAGTCATAGTGCTAACTCAGCGAGAGTGGTTCCAAAAGCTCTTCACTGTGCCACATCGGCTAATTGTCAGTGTGTGATCTCAGTGCTTAATGCAGGTGGAAAAGGGACAAATCATCATATACCCAGTGCCTACTACTTTTTATTCATGCAGGAAATATTCAGTGAATAAATAAATGAACAATTTATTTGCACATCCCCTATGAGGTAAATACCAACATCTCCCTTATAAAGGTGAAGAAAACAAAGCACAGAAGTTTTATGGCTTGCCCAGGGGCATATGGCAAGTGAATGGAGGCAGGGTCATCTGAGGCTTCCTCTTTCCTCTCCCCTCTCCCTCTCCTTCCTCCTGCACTCCAGCCACACAGCCTCTTCTTTCTTCCCAGAACCTGGTCCTTCCCACCTCAGTGCCTTCCCATCCACAGCAACCTCTGTCTTCTTTCCTTCTTCTCTCATCCTTTGGGTTCTAGTTTAATTGTTACCCTGTCATCCCAGCTTTCTCTAACCACCCAAGGCTAGCTCAGTTCCCTAAAATATTCCCTTTCATTGCACTTATCACAGCTGTTAATCATCAGGGTTTTCTTTGCGTAATCATTTTATTACTGGTCATCTTGCCCACTGGACTAAAAATTCTATAAGGCATTGTTTACCAATACATTCCTGGCACCTAACATAGTGCCTGCCTTATGATAGGCCCTCAACAAATGGTTTTTGAATTAATAAATTATACCTTGACTCCAAAGTCTGAGACACAATATAAGATAGGTTTATCAAAGACACTCAAATATAACCCCAATTTGTTGAGACTACGTTAAAATAATGAACCACCTAAGGAATAATAGAGCCAGCTGGGCATCCCCCAAAAGGGGAACTAAACCTAAGGAATGGTGTGGCACACAGTATTAAGTAATTTTTTGTAATTACTAGGGACCTCAATCAAAAGAGATTCCAGTGGCCCCATCATTTTACTAATTAGATAGGCACTATAAGGCAGCTGGGCTCTTCTTACACACATTGGAAAATGCCAGCAAGGAAAATCAATGCATCCCCTCTGTCACTAAGAAATCAGCAAACTGTAACCACTCCTTTTTAGGCTACCTCCCCAGGCTGCCTCTGTAGCTGCCAGCAATCAAGTCCCTCCCTGTTCCCCACACCTCCGCCCCCATCTCAGATGGAAGCCCTGGAATAAAGAGAGAGAGGTAAAGCATGAATGCCAATTCCAACTGAATCACACAACAGGAGACCAAACAGAAAAAGACTGATGAAAAAGATATTTTAATATGATTAAGACTGCACTGTATAGCATAAAAAGCTATCCAACAGTAAGGAATGGTTAAGTAAAGTATGGTATATGCACCCAATCGAAAATTATATATGATACCATAATGATACCAAAGATATTAAAATAATAGGAAAATTCCTAGGCAATAATATCAAACCATTTCAAAATGGTATATACAACATAATATCAAGTATAAGAAATTTACTTAGTGATACATAACAGAAAGATAGGAATGGCCTTCAATCAAAATGTTCGCAATTAGGAGCTAATCTGAAATTTTTTCATTTTCCCACATTCCTGACTTTTCCAGATTTTCTCTAAGAATTATTGTAAGGGAAAACAATTATTTTTATACTAATATTAAAAAATGTATCATAGAAACAGGGGGAAAGAAGGAAGGGCATCCTACAAAAGAAAAAAATAAACACTAATCATTGCACATAGTCATGGATCTATAAATCAGCAAGAACAACAGACTCCCTTCATCCAACTTCAACCAGGCTTGGCTTCCCATGAAATACTACCATCCTCCTCAATGGAGGGGATTAGCCAGCTCCCAGAATGGTCTGCCAGGGCATTTCAACAAAAACAGTTTTCAGCTCCCTCTGACCAGACGCCATGCCCATGACAGCTCAGAATGATGGAGTTGTGTTTGGCCATAATTGGTGGTCAAGCTTCCTCAGGGGTCATTTTAATCCACACACTCTGTCAAGAGTCTGAGTACTCCAAGGTGTGCCCACCACATAGTATTTGAAATTGCATGCAGAAAAGCTTGGTGCCTGCAAGTGAGAACATTGTTCCCAGCAAGGGATGTTGTGACAGTTTGAATTTGGTGAAGCCCAAAAAGAAAAAGATTATGTTTTTGAACTAATGCATTCCTGTGGGTGTGAGACCTTTTTGAATGGACTACGTCAGTGAGACGTGACTCACGTTGAGTCTCTGCCCTCTTGCTGGGTCTGACATAAATGGAGACACAAAGAGAAACACACACAGTAGAAAGGAAGCTGCCACTTTTGACCCTGCTATGTGAGAGAGGACTCAAGGACTGCTAGCAGCCAAAGCTTAAGCACGAAGGCCCCAAAAGGCTAGACCACAGAGCAGCTCAAGAGGAGACGAGCCCTGCCATATGCCTGATGGCCACATGGCAGGATGCCAGGATTAACAGTAGCTGACTTTGGTGAGAAAGAATCTCTGACATGCTTTGATTTGGACATTTCATGGCCTCACAACTGTAAGCATTTGCCCCTAATAAGTTTCCATTATAAAAGCCAACCCATTTCTGGTAATTTGCATTGGCAGCCCTGTGGCAAACTAAGACAGATGCTCTCCAGGTTCTTATAAAAGGTAAGAAGACCAGTCCTCATCCCTGCTTTCTGGAAACCACCCAGCATCTGTTCATTCATTGGCTCATTCATTCTTCACTTTAAAAACTTTTTTTGAGCACTCCTCTGAACTAGGTACAAAACAGATGCAAAATTGACTAAGACACATCTTCTGTCCACAATGGACTAAGTTTCTACTATTGAAGATACAAACATAAGTGAATGGGAACTGTTCAGTTGTTCAGTTCAGAGACAAAAGAAAAGTAGACATGCTCAGGAAGCTTTGGAGATCTGGAAAATCCTGGAGTAGGACCAGAGAGTGTCTTGTTTTCCGGAATAATGACAACCTAGGGTAGTAGTTAAGAGTTTAGGGTCTGGGCCTTGATAGTTTGGTTCAGATTCCAGCTTCACCTCTTTTTAGCTGTGTAACCTTGTTCAAATTAAACTCTCTGTGCCTCAGGTTCCTCATCTGTAAAATGGGAATAAGGCTGTATCTACCCAATAGGAGTAGTATGAAGATTAAATCTTAAATACATGTTAAGCTCTTAAAACAGTGCCTACCACATATAAAGCACTTGACAATTCTTAGTTTATTTGGAACACCACTGGAGCAGGCCCTGGGTCGGGAGATGGCTGGGGTTCCAGGCCATGTGAGCCCTAGTGCTGCAGCTGGGGCTGAAGTAAAGGCTAAGCTTATGGCTATGGCCCAGTGGGAGGGCAATGGGCAGCTGAGCAGGGGTTGCCACCCATGGTTAGTGGCTGGTGGCTTATTCTAATTCTGTTCTGTTGGGGGGTGTGGGGTGGGGGGAAAGAGATAAAGAGAAGAAGGAGAAGGAGGAGGAGGAAAAGGAGAAGGACTCCCAGTCACTCTCATCTATGTCCAGCCAGCCAAAATCCAAACATTTTTCAGTTTTCACTGTTATATGCTGTTACAGACTTTATGCTACCAAATGTAATAATACTCACAGCAGCCTAATGATGCCAATATTGCTATCTCCATATCATAGATGAGGTACAATGGGTTAAGGAGCTTTCTACTAACTAATGTAGCTGGAATTCAATCTCAAATCCATCAAAGCCCAACTACAATACACCAGTACCTCTCAGCACCATCCGTCTCAGCCAAACCAGTATGTGAATCCCAGCTCTGCCAGGTGCCAGCTGTGAGATCTTGGACAATTGTTTCCCTTCTTCATCCCTGAGTTACCTCAACTGTAAAAATGATGGTACATTCAGGGTTGCTATGAGGAGCAAATGGAAACATACAGAAATTGCCTAATACACAGCTGGTACTCAATAAGAATGTCCTTTCTCTCTACCTCTCCTCAGGACTTTCTGAGGAGCTATGCAAAGGCCCAGAAATCTACACGGTAAAGCCTAAGTTTTAACATTTCCCATTTGATCATGCTTGATGTTCCAAACTACCCACTGGGTAGGCATTAATAGTCACACTTTAAAGATGAAGAAACTGGCTAGAAGAAGGCAAGTGACTTACCCAAGATCCTACCTCCAGCAAAAAGCAGAAACTATGTCTTCTGACTCCAACTTTGCAGCCCCTTCTGTATATTTCTGCATGGTTTCTCCAATCCCCAGACAAGAGAGAATCATTAAACTTCTCTGCTCAGCTTGAAAGCCAGGTCTCCCCTACTTGAGGGGGACTACTGCTCCCATTCTATTGAGGCAATCTTAGCCTGCTTAAAAAGTTTGGAGCAGTGGGCTGACCTAATTATAATTAGTTCCCTTTCCTGCACAGTTATAATTCTCAGGCCTGAAAGATACATTTTAAATTCTGTATTGGCTTTGACCTTGCCACATCTACTCATATTCAATAGTAAACAGTTGGGCATCATGTCCAACCACCAAGCTCTCTAATTTAGGATTATTCATTATAAATCATCTTTTACATGTTGCTTCAAGTGCTGTTTTTCAAGAATAAAAGTCCGTCTGCATTGAAATGCACAGTGATTTTAATATGCAAACCTCCTACAGAGATGATGTCTCATTTTAATTACTGTTTCAGTTTAATGGGTTTTCATTAAATTAGAGGATGGAGCAATTACTAGGGTGAGTAGCTAATGTTTCAAAGGTAAGCTCCCGTGGCTCTGTGGGCAAAAAGACAGCTGTGGCATAGAAAAGTAGAAAGCAACACTCTGGATAAACTTGGACTCAGCCTGATGGAAAACAGCACTGGCTATTTCTTTAGCCAACTTCAAAACAAAATTGGCATTCCCTCACTGTGATACGCAAACAGCTCTAAGCATGTTTTTAACTTGGAGTATCTTAATCATATAACATCTCAATCAGGAATCCAGGCTACCCTCTCATCGCACTAGGAAGTGCTCTGAAAAGTCCAGAGCCCCCAAAGCGAGATGTCAAACCCTAGGAAATACTCCTGATGAAATTGTCTTCTCTCTCACACACGAGTAATTTAGTTGGTTTACTGGATTAATGTCTGGCTTCCCACTCCTGGGAAATTGGTCCAACTTCAGTGCTGGCTGCAATGACCAAAATCATATTAATTAGCAAACTGTCAAAAGCTCAATAAGAAATCACTTGAGGCCTCAGCAATATTTCACCCCATAAACTGCACAGATTTGGCACTCAGGAATCAGCAGGGCAGAATGATCTCAGATGAAGGTTAAGGAATGAATGATAAGTAAGGAATGAGGGGCAGGTGAGAGTCTGCTTTATTGGGGTCCCAGTAGTCAGAGGTGCGAGACATGACTTAGACACCTGGAGGGGTGGGAACCCAGCACTGCAGAAGGCTGCACCGGGGAGGTGTAGTGGGGCTAGGCATGTTTCATAGTGGAATTTCTTTCTCTCCAAACAAGCCAAAGGAGACAGAGAGGGAAGCTAGAGGTGGTCCTTCCCAAAACAACTGACCCATTAGTTTAGGGCAGGCGTGGTCACTATGTATGCCAAGTAAATAGTACAGCAGCCTTTCACCTTGCTATGAGAAGAAGGGGAAAAAAGAAATCTTTTGTACAACAGATAGAAATCATAAAGCAAAATTAGCCCCAGGAAAACCAGAAGGAAATAGGAGTGATGAATAAGGCACCCTCACTGCCCACCCCCCCCAGGCCGGTTATTGAGTCCATCAGGACCCATACTTGCTCTCCCATGACCTGCTGTAGCAGATTCTTTTCTATTACTGCAAGTGTCTGGAATATTTCTGATAGGAATAATAACTTGGAACTCCTCAATGTAATGCTTTCTGCTCAGCTCCTTTACTCCCGCTGTCCTTCATCAGCTCTGAAATCACAAGCATTAATCTAGTTACACACCTTGTTAGCAAATCCGTTCCGGAGTCATTGCTGGGGAGGTCTCCCTCACTGTTTATCTATCTTCATTACCCATAGGGTATCTGTGCTTGCAGCTTCCTGGGGAAATGGTGCAATTTGTGGCCTTTCAACCTTGTGCTGAGGAGGGACAGTGAAGCTTTCTGGACAGAGAGTGGCTTACGAAACTCCAGGCTTCCAACAGGAGCACCAACAAACGTGTGCATCTCTCCACAAAGGGGGCCATGGGTGTGGTTTCTTGTGGACTTGCTATTCCTCTTTGAAAACGGACTTCCTCTTTGGGGATTTTATTCCGACTATTAAACATTAATGTTACCCTAAAAACGAATCATTGGAAATGCTGCTTGCTTCTTGAGCTCAAAGCCAATTGCTATCTGGCTGCCGGATCTTTCTCCACCAACTTCTCACCCTCCACCTTCACAAAAAAGCGTCATAATCAAGGGCTAAAATTATAAACCCCTTTTACTGAAGTTTTTTTAAAAAGAAATGAAAATGTCGATTGGGGGAAAAGTTGGTCTTTGATCATTGTTGCAAATAATTTGGCTCTTGCATGTCCTAGGGTAACAACACTAAGTCAATTTTCCATAAATTACGCCTTCAGTGTGTTAAATAGGTCTTTATGATATTTCACTTCAAAGGGTGCCTGGTAGTTTCCCAAGGAGTCTTTTCTATGTGGAGATGATCTTACTTAGATAATAGATATTCCTTCAGCTCCCTGAACTACCCATCCCAAGAGCGGTTGTTTGTTCACTCATGCATTCCCTCCCAGACCACACATGAGCTCTCTGAATGCAGGACAAGGATAGGCGGGGACACCTGGAGCAGTGCTGGCCACAGGTGAGGGGCTCCATGATGCTGTAATCTCAATTTTCTCCCACCTGGACGTCCAGTCACCTTTTCCAGGCCTATCCAAACCATGCCCATCTCTCAAAACACAATTCCTCTAACTCGACGACACTGGCACCCCAGCTGAGGGTGACTGTTCCTCTCAACTTCAAAATTCATTCATTCACCCATTCAAACATATATTTGTGGTGCATATTCTATGTGCCAGCCTCTGTACCTTGGAGAACAAGACAGATTCTATCTAGAAAGAGACATCTAAGCAGTATTTTTAAGTGCATTGGCCAGAACCACTCATTCTCACACTTCTTACATCTTACATCATGCCAAACCCACTGTTCAGTTCTCTATCCTCATCTTAACTGACTTCTCAGCAACCTCCCCAACAGTCATCCTCATCCTTCTTTTGAGGCACTCTGTCCTCTTGGCACCTCATTCTTCTGGTTTTCCTCCTAACTCTGGCCATCTTGAGGTTCCTTCATTGTGTCCTCCTCTTCTGCCTGCTAAGTGCCAGGGTGCTACAGAGCATGTCCTTCCATCAGTCACCTCTGAGCTCCACCTTCACCACTCAACTAGACATCTATGGCCAACAGCTGCCAAATGCCAATTTGTTTCCTCTTAAGGTCTTTCCTTCTTTGCTCTGCTCTCTCACTCTCTCCCACCCCCCACCCCCCACCCTCCCTCTATCCCTCCCTCCTTCTCTCGCTCTTCAATGTAGTGATCAGAGAATCAGGGAGATCTTTTTCAAACTTAAACCGCATTGCATCAGCCACATTAGTCCCTTACTGTAAATCCTCAAATAGCTGCCCATATTAGTTTCCTATTGCTGCTATAACAAATTATCACAAACCAAGTAGCTTACCCTAACACAAATTTATTATTTTACAGTTCTGGAGGGGAGAAGCCTCAGATGGGTTTCACTGGGCTAAAATACGGTGTTGGCAGGGCCACATTCCCTCTGGAGGTTCTAGGGGATAATCCATTTCCTTGCTTTTTCCAACTTCTAGATCTGCATTACTTGGCTCATGGCCCCGTCTTCAATCTTCAAAGTTATTGGCATAGCATCTTCAAATCTCTCTCTGCTTCCATCTTCACAGCACCTCTACCTGACCTTCCTACTTCTCTTTTATAAGACCTTTGTGATTACATTGAGCCCACCAGATAATCCAGGAAAATCTTCCCATCTCAAAATCCTTAATTTAAGTCTCTTATACCATATTAGATAACATATTCATAGGTTCCGAGAATTAGGATGTGGCCTTTTTATTTGGAGGAGAGGGGAGGTTGTCATTAGTAGCCTACCACCCTGCCTATTGTCAATGTGAATAAAACCCTAACTCCTTACCCTGGCCTGAAAGACCCCATGTGATCTGGCCTTTGCAACCCTCTGTGAATTGCTCTGGTACCTTCAACCAAACAAAACTTTCTTGTGCCCCTTAACTTGTTTGATCCTAAGGGCTGTTCCAAGAATGTGAATTCTAGAGCAAACATCCTGGTTTTTGCTTTTTTGTTTTTTGCCCTGGCCTTATAAACTTGGCCAAGTGATTTAACTTCACTGTGCCTCCGTTTCATTTTCTGTAAAATGGAGCTCATAGTACTCATATCCCTTATTGTCATAAGGATTCAATAAGTTAATGGATACCAAGAATTTAGAATAGTGCCTGGCACATAACAAGTGTTCAATAAATATAAGTGGACATTAATACTAGCATTATCTTTGCATAGCTGGCTCCTTCATTCAGGTATCAGCTCAAATAGCAACTGTGTGGAGCAATTCTATCCAAAGTGAACTGGCTCCCTGATTCTCTCCCCCTCTCTCTGCAGTATTACTATTTTATTTCCATCAAGGCACATATCACTATCTAATTTACTTGATTATTAGTATACTTGTTTATTGTGATTGCCCACAATGTAATGGCATGTAAGCTTCATGAGGACAGGGACTGTCTTTTCTCTGTTGCATCCCTAATACCTAGGACAGTGCCTGGCACATGGGGGCACAACAAATATTTGTGTAGTGTATGAATGAATGAATGAATGAATGAATGAATGAATGAATTATATCCCTGATTCTTTCTTCTCTGCAACCAGCCTAAGGGCCCCCAGGGGCAGGGCTTCTTGTACACTCAGGACCCAACACTGTGACAGGCACACAGCAGCATAGCAGCTGCTCTGCGAATGCTTGCTGATTGATCAATATGTAAATGAATTTTAGATGCTCCTTTAAAGAAAGTCTCAGGGGAAAAAAAACAAAAAGTTTTTATCAATTTAGTCATTTAAAGATGGAGAGAGAAGAAATTCCAAAGTCACATGTTGAAAATACAGCAATCCAAAGCCTGAATTGAGAAAGTTGCTCTCCCAACCTTGCCCTGTCCCCAACACACACAGAAAAGCGCATACTCTTGGGTTTAACAGTTTTTCATTATGGTGAGATCTTTTGCTTAAATGAAATACAAAAAAAAAAAAAAGGATGCCATCACTAGCTTATGCATATAATATGCAGATAAAGCCCTGCATACCAACCACCCTGCATCTCTCCTTTCAATGATAACCTGCATGACGGGATCCTGTCACTCTTACCTGGCCCACCCAGGTGTTCTTCCTCCCTCACGGCTCCCCAGGTGCACTCTGGCTTCTTCAGGTGCCATCAACTAACTCACAAGCCCTTTCCTGCCTCAAGGCCTTTGGTCAGGACATTCCTCCACCTGGACTCTTCTCCCCATTCTGCACTTGGATACCTCCTGTTTTCCATGCAGTCTTCAGCTGAAATGTAGTTTCTCGAAATCCCCAGCCCCACCTAAAATGGATCTCCTGGTTCGCATTCCTAGGGCTCCCTTAGTTTAGTTGTATCCTGGCTACAAGGAAATTCACCACCAAGCTCCAGCGCGCAGCCCACATGACACAAGGAGCAGGTATTAGAAGAATATTGGAGAAATGGATGGATAAATAACTAATTCTAAGTTTCCCTCTGTAACGCATTATGAATCAGTATGAACTCAGAAATTTAAGCCTTTTTGAAGCTGTCTGTAGATTCTGCCCAAACCTACTAAGCAAGTATAACACCTGCAGTATAGAGGGGCACTATAATCTACTTTACATCTGTTTCACTGCTATTTAAACAGGAGCTCCCAATCCCCGTCCCCTTGGATTGGGGGTTTGATTAACAACATCAACAAGTACCCACTTTTCATCTCTAAATCCTGAAACAGTTTGGGACCTTTTTTCCCCACTTAGTCTTTTGTAGAACCAGACAAACACCTCAACCTCACCTTTTCTTCCTTCCAGTTCTCTCCAGTCTAGGGGTTCCCAACACTCACTGTGCAACAGAACCATGTGGATAACTTTTAAAATATATGATGCCCCCAACAACTCAGAAAAAATTGGTCTGTGTGGGGCCCAAGCATCAGTATTTATTTATTTGGGTGTCCCAAATGATTGTGATGAGCAGCCACAACCAACAATGGGGTCTTGCTCACTGTGCTGGCTTCAGGTCAGAAATGGCAAACTGATGGCCTCAGGCTAGATGTAGGCTCAGGCATATTGGGCTAGACCTCAGTGTGATCTGCCACCAACATATATATTTCATCAAGTCTAAGATGCCATAGATTGTAAGATATGCCATTATTCTACACACCCTAAGAAGAAAAGACAAAGCTGTCAATTACAACTTTGAGATACCACTGATTATAAGACCATTTATTACATAATTACTAAAGTGAGAATAAGTGCATGTGTCTTAGAAAAATTAATGATATACAATATAAAAATTGGGAGATTTCATATAAAATTCCAGACCTACAGTAAAAATTAGATGACCTGCTAATACTGAGTCCATATTCCCACAGAGCAACAATGCAGAGAATGCTGAGACTGAGGAAATGCAGTGCATTGCATGATGTCACCAGGTGGCTACATAACCTCTCTGGTTGGTTCACATCACTCATCTGTTACCTGGCCAGTCACACATGTATCTGGGATGGCATAGCCTCCCCAGCACTTTTCTAGCTTGTGCTATAGCTTGTGCTAATACCACACATTCTATACACCCAGACCCCACAAAAACCACCTAGTGGACGTTTGGTATTATTTATGAATTCCAAAAATAGATATTGGATTATGTTTGTAAACTGGTCTGATCCTCTGGACTAGTGATACCTTACATTGTACTGAATTCAGAGGTTTCACTTTTACTTGATTGAATAATGATTAGGGCTTTGATTGAGCCACTAAGTAAGACTTTGAGCCCTTAGTGGGTGGGGACTCACAGAGAAAATGGCATGGCAGAAGAGAAAGTGAGTTTTTGATCCTGGGGCCCCAGGAAGTAAACACACAGAGAAGCAGATAAGTGAGGAAGGAGAGAAGGCTCCATTAGACATGGCAGAGGCCCCAGGAAGAGAGACAAGCCGTTCGACTGATAGTTTACAGCTGGCCTTGTGGAGCAAGCAGAGCAGCTGAGCCCAGAGAAAAATGAGCCCCGGGAGAGAGACCAGACTTATCCCAGCCTAGGGCTGGGACTGGAAGAAGCTGGGACCACAGAGCCTTAGGAGGAAGAGGAAGCTTGAACCCTTGCAGATGTCGGCAGCCATCTTGCTCTAACACAAGGCAACAGACTTTGGTGAGAGAAGGAACTTAGGCTTCATGGCCTGGTAACTGTAAGCATCTACCCCAAATAAATATCCTTTATAAAAGCCAACAGATTTCTGTTATTTTGTTTCAGCACCCCTTTGGCTGACTAATACACCACCTCCATTCCTTGCCCTCCTGGTCCTTCCAAGCCCTTGCCAGTGCTTCTCAGTGGATATGCAGGGGACCCTGGGTAACAGGTATCACTGAAGTTTGGCTCCTCTCAGCCTTTGGGTTGGTAGTCAGGATACTTCTGGCAAAAAAAAACAGCCCCTCTCTTTACCCCAGTATAATTACAAATACCGCCAAATATTTACCTTGTGTGTCATAATATGAAAAAAGGTTGGGAAACACAGCCATGTGTTGAAGTGGAATTTGGGGTCAGAAGACCTAAAGTCCACCATCAGTCTTGGCATTTAATGTCTGAGTTATACTGACAAATCCTTTAATCTCTCTGAACCCCAGTTACTCCTCCATAAAATGGTGATTAATAATATTAATGATACTTACATCACAGAATCTACAGGATGAATTAATGCAATAATCTATATGAACAGTTTGGGAAAGGTTTGTCACCCTTGTTGTCCTCCTTGCCTGCAGATCAGGGTTGTGGACAACACCATGCAGGCTGGACACGTGCAGAGACTACAATCGGAAGGCCTTTTCCCACCAGCTGTCTCAAGTAGCTTACAATCTTGCAGGTGGATGGATGTCAGCGTGATGAAAATAAACACTGAGCGATTATGTAACTTACAATGAATCCAAATAATTTGGATCAGAGATTGGGGAGGCCATGAACATAAGGATGATGTGGGTTGAGAGATGTTTCTGGATGAATGTTATGGGTTGAACTGTGCCTCTCCCCCACCACCCCAAGATATGTTGAAGTTCTAATACTTCCCCCCACCTGAGAATGCGACCTCATTTGGAAATAACGTCTTTTCAAATGCAATCAAGTTAAGATGAGAGCACACTGAATTAGGGTGGGTTCTAATCTAAGCTGACTGGTATCTGGATAAGAGAAGACACACAGAGAGAGAGAAATACAGAGGAGGAGACCATATGAAGACAGAGGCAGAGACTGGAGTTATACAGCTACTTGCCATGGAATGCCAAGGAATGCCGGCAACCACCAGAAGCTAAGAAGAGGGAAGAAAGGTTTCTTCCCTAGAACCATCGGAGAGGGCATGGCCCTGCATACACCTTGATTTTAGACGTCTAACCTCCAGAACTGTGAGAGGATAAGTTTCTGTTGTTTTAAGCCACCAAGTTTTTGGTAATTTGTTATAGCAGGCCTAAGTTAACTAATACAATTAATCAATAAATGAGGAGCAACTAGGCCCTTTGTCAGCAAAGGAGGCCTACGGAACAACAATTGGCTTTTTTTTTTTTCCAGTGAGGTTGCTATTCCTTTTTTTTTTTTTTTAAAGATTTTATTTATTTATTCATTTATCCCCCCCTTGCTGCTCGCGCTCGCTGGGTCAGCCAACCACGCCGCGCGGGCGGGCCTGCCCCCACCAGGAGGCCCCGGGAACCGAACCCGGGGCCTCCCATATGGCAAACGGGAGCCCCACTGATTGAGCCACAGCCGCTTCCCAGTTGCTATTCCTTTTTAAAACATTTCAGCTCACTTTCCAATTCGGGATATAAACCAACAGGGTACTGTGCAAGTTATCAAGAATCTTCTATCAACTTCCACAGCTTCAAACACTGCAATAACTCAATCAATTCAATCCTGACTCTACCCAGAATTAGGCCAGATTCCATAGGTTAAGGATCATCCTCTATAAGATTGCCCTTCAGGTAATAGTCACAAGTTCAGGGCCCAAGCCACCCACACTTCTGACCAACTCTACAAATCTGGATGTTCCCACTGACCCATCCCCCTCAGGTTCAATAACTCACTAGAACAACTCATAAGATCTCATTGAAAATGCTGTACTTACAATTATAGTTTTATTATAGTAAAAGGATACAAATAAGAAGAAGCCAAAAGAAGGAACCCATAGGACAAGATCTAGGAGCTCAAACTTCTGTGTCCTCTCCACATGGAGTCAGAATGTCATCTCCTGGTACAGAAGCGATATATTTTCTCAATCATGGAAGTTCACTGTGGCTTCAAGTGTCCTGAGTTTATATGGGGCCTCATTATGTAGGCATGATTGGCAGAATCAATACCCATGTGGTTGAGCTCAACCTACAGCCACCACTACCCGCCCCCCCAGAGGTTGGGAAGGTGGGGCTGATGTGACTGGGTTCAAAATTGCAACCCTCTAATCATATGGTTGGTGTCTCTGGTGGGACTAGCTCCCACCCTAAGACTGCAGGTATGATTGGGATATGAACTATCAGGTATGGTCCTGAGTCCAACAGGAAGACCAAAAGATAGGAAATTCCAAAGATTCAAGGTTGCTTCTCTAGGAACTGGGGACAAAAACCAGCCAAGTTTTTCATTATACTGTAGGTGACCTTCTTCCTTAAACTCTTTTGTTGCTGTCACACAACATCTGTGGGGTATAGGCACACTTTTGAATTGGCTTTTCCTGCCACTATTCCCCAAAATTCCCCTGTGTGGGGAATACCAAACAATTCAGACCCCACATCTATACAAAAAAAAGACAAAAATTTAAAAACAGGAATGCAATACTTTGATCAACCACAGAGTAATAATGTGAGCATGATAAATGCAAAGACGCTTGTCAGCGTTTCTATTTATGTGTAACTAGTGCTGTAGCCCTCTCCTTAATTATGTTCTTATTCACTATACACACGGAGCCTGTCGTGCGGGTCCTGGTGTAACCAAGCCCAGGAGCCTCAACCAGCATAAATACGTGCCACACATTCAGTCTTTCCCTGCAACTTTTTCAAATGAATTATTGGAGAGATTTAAAAATTCTTCAAAAATGTCACAATAATAACTATTTTATCTTTTTTATGCCATAATTATGATTTGGAGCTTTGCTTTTCTTATTTCATCCAGGCACACCACAACTCATGAATAAAACATGACAGGTTTTGATAGCAGCCATTGGAGAGGGTTCATCTGTAACAGAAGACGTGCTCAGTGTACAAAGAGATTTTGTATTCCAACAGCCTTTGTTTCTGGGATGGGCTTTTATCTAAAAAAAAAAAAAAAAAAAGACCACGTGTGTTCTTGCATTTCTCCTGCCACAACCCCTGCCTTCAGCACAACACCTGAAGTCGTGTTTACTTTGTCTTTTAATGAGAACATTCCTAAACAATTAGGGAACAAATCAAAAACCAGAGGGTACCCTGCTCAATATGAAACTGATTTGAAACAGTACATCAAACAATTGACTCAACGACAGAGGCACAATCAGAACCACAAACTAACAAAGTCTGTGATTTTACGTCTTAAAATCATTAGTGTGATTGTACCCACCTGGCAAGATATTTACCACCCACAAGGTTTCCTTTTGAGAACTTTCCTTTCCTCAGGCCCCTTCAAAGTTCTGGCATGTCTTTCAAAGAAATAAATGTGGAAAGGAAAGGAAAGGAATGTGTGACTCTGCAAAACCATGAGCATTTATCTAATGGTCCCAGTGTGTCGGACTTCAAGATTTGAGGTTTCTTTATTTTTTTTTCTTAAGTGCATCTATAAGTATCTAGTTCTGTCATACACATAAAACTTCCAAGTTTCCTTCCAAATACAGATATTTTTTCCCAGAGTTTGTTTCAAAATATGTGAGAGCAAAAAGACATTTTAAAGTCATTCCTTGCCCAACACAGATCTCAGAACCCTGAAGAGTCAAAATTTAGATCTCCTGGACTGAGCAATTTGCCAAACTTCCAATGTTGTGCGTTTTGCTTGTGGAGTTTGACAAATTTAAGATTAAGATGAGAAGACAAAACATTTCCAACATGCCTCAAGAAAATGAACCCTGATATCATCAGGAAAATCAGAATGCAAAAGCTTAACAACATATATCCTTGTTTTCTTTTGTTTACTGTGTAGATGCACAACAGGAACTTTTTTTGGAAATTGCGGGGCTGCACCTTTTTTTTTTTTTTTTTTTTCATTTCACCCAGGTACTCCAAGCCATAAATAGCCTTGAAATGTGACCTCATCTCTCAGATGAATGGTGACTCCCTTGTGGCTGTGGTTTCTGACGTGGCAAGTTTAGTATCATTGTCTTAACTAATGTCAGGTTACATTAAACTGCACCTCTCACAGACTGACACAACATGACGTCAGGCAACCCAAAACTGGTCAGGTACAGATGAAAATGACATTCTTTCTCTACTACCACTCTGCACCCTACACACACTCACATGCTAGGCATGCTTGCAGTTTGCATGGCAGGATGAGTTTAAATCTTTGGCAGGTAAATAAGGCAGCAACTTGAACACTCATGAAAAAAAAGGAGCTGAGTTTTATTCCCACAGGACAGTGTACAAGAGCATCTTTTGGCACTCCGAGGAGCGGTCCATTTGGAGGTGCTAACTTGAGCCTTCCTTCCATTAGACCCAGTTTTACAAAGGAGCCAAATTAGGCAGGGAATTTGGCAGAGGTATTTAAATCTTTAACAAACACTATCAAATGGGATTAGACAACAATCTTCAGGTTTTGTGGCAAAAAGAAACAAAGAAGAAAGATAAAGATTCCCAAACCAGATGCATGTATGCCTGTATCAAAGATGCTTGGAGTCCTGAAAAATCCTGTTTTTAAGTTAATGAGTCCCAAATAGCAAATCTCATGGTCTTGCCTGACAGATCTGGGAGCCAACGTCTACCACCACCATCCCCATGGGCCCTAATCCCTGTCTCTCTCCTCTAAAGGCTGAGCATTCCTTTCCACACTACATTGACCTTCTCCTTCTGCCCAGACACCAAAGAGTAGGGAGAGAACCACACCCTTAGAACCACTAATCCCAGCAAAAGTCTAGGGACTCAGGGTCTGGGACATGGGATTGATCTGCATTTATGCCAACACCACTGTGTTCCCAATTGTCTCTGAGGCTCTCCAGTCACAACTCTAGATGTGGCTCAATGGTGGCATTCTAGAAGCAGAGAACTGAACCAGCCATGCAAGTTGTCAACCTGACGGATGAGTTAAACACACTACATGCACTCCAGCCTAAACCTTTCACAAAAGGTACAGAAAATGGCATTGCAAACTTCCAGTCAAATCTCCTTTTGGCCCAGGTGCTACCAGTATATGTAATATCCCTCTCCACCCGAAACCTCTCACCAGAGACTGTTTATAGCCACTGTATGTTCTCAGGCTTTTGTTTCAAAACAACTAGAGAGACATAGAGACAGGTTTCTTTCCTTTGTTATAGAGAATGATGTCTGCTCCCACCTCTCCTGGGGCAGAGTTTCAGCCTCTATGTCTAGAAGGATAAGAGCTCACAGGAGATGGAGTATTTCCTTGAGAGATTTTGTGGATTCTGGGCAAACTGTGGATATTCAAGGGCCAGGAAAAATAGGGTACAGTAGTTGAAAAAAGAGTCCATCTACTGGACGCAGGACCACTCTGCTCCTCTCAGGAGGCTGGTTCCAAGCAAAAGTGGGAAGGACAGCTATGTCTCCAATTGGAGCAAGTGTCTCCTAGAGCCCTCAGGACTGACATCTCTGGGGTCCCTCAGGTACAGCGCCCTGGCACAAAGTTGGTGATTCGTAAGGGGTTCTATCAGCAGTGGCAATGATGAGCTTCCTCCAAGCAGCTTCTTGAACTGGCCAGAGTAGAGAAAAGAGAACTACCTGGCCAATAGTGAATGAAACTGTCAGACTGACTGCTGATGTACCTTGCAAGGGAAATACCTGGGGTTCCTGACACTTTGCACAGCAAGCTAGAGGTTCTGCTTGTGCAGAATGATTCAAGAATAGTTGTTTTGTCATTATTAACAATACAATTCCACTGGTATTCACAGGCTCCTGAATCACAGTGACATTTGGGTCTCATTTAAAACAAATCATTAGCAGCATTAAGTAGGGGCACCCAGGTACCAAGGCATTTCAGTGTGCTTTTCCTCCATGAGGACCATGGATGCTCCAAATCTGAGACTCTACGTCAGCCCTATAAGTGAACACTGAGCCAGAGATCTGTGGAAAATTACAAGAAGCAAATACTGAAACACCCTCAAGTATTGAGTGTGAGGTTCCCAAATCCCTTTGGAGGTTAATGTAAGAGTTGAGTTTGAAGGTCATGAGAGACACACTTAGGTAAGCCCCAGGGGGTAGGGAGGTAGAAAAAGCCAGAGTTTGTCCAGAAGGTCCACATTTGAAACCCAGCTGTGCTACTTACCAGCTGCATGACACCTCTGAACCTCAAGCTCCTCATCTGTAAAATGGGGATAAAACTCCCCACCTCACAGAACATTGTAGCACATCGTCAGCTCTGTAAACATCGGTTCCTTCCCCGTCCTTCCCTTTCACCCTCCTAACCTCCGCAATTTCCACTGATTTTGAGGTACTCATTACATAGAAAATAGAAGAACAAAATATTACATTCACAGTTCTCACTGGTAGAAAGGACCTTAAAGCAATGGTTCTCAACTGGGGATGAATTTGCTCCCCAGGAAACATTTTCCAACATCTGGAAACATTTTTGGTTTTCACAACTAAGGGAGTGCTCCTGGCATCTAGTGAGTAGAGAGCAAGGATGCTGTTACACGTCCTACAATGCACAGACCCCCACCCACAACAATGATTCTCCAGCCATAATGTCAGTAGTGCCAAGACTAAGAAACTATGCTTAACTGATCTCTAGCCCAATCTTCCACCAATTCAGGAATTCTCTCTATAATATCTGAGAGTGATCATCTGGGCTTTTTTGCTTGAGCACTTTGCATGAAAAGCACACACTACCTCCTGGCAAACCGGATCCTTGTTGATCAGCTCTAACTCAAAGTGCCCCTCCTTATTTTAATTCAAAATCAAGAACTTTCAACTGTTGGTCCTACTTTTGCTCTCTACTTCTCCACAGAATAAACCTAAAATCACTTGAGTTCATTAAGTAGCTAGTGCATCACAGATAATCAAGTGTGCACAGCCCTGAGGGAGAACCAAACATGGAAAGAGAGAATTCCTGCCCTCAAGAAGCTTGCAACCTGGGAGCGGATGTGGTTTAAGCAGTTGGGCGCCCACCTCCCACATGGGAGGTCCGGTGTTTGGTTCCCCATGCCTCCAAAAGAAGATCAGCAAGACAGTGAGCTGATGCAATGAGATGTCACAACAATATGTAGCAATGAGGAGACACAACAAGGATACAGAGCAAGAGACACAATAAGCAGGGAGCAGATGTGGCTCAAGCAATTGGGCGCCTCCCTCCCACATGCAAAGTCCTGGGTTCAGCTCCTGGTGCCAACTAAAAGAAGATGAGCAGACATGGAGAGCACACAACAGACACAGAAAGCAGACAGCAAATGCAAACAAGGTGAGGGGGGCGGTCAGGGGGGAATTTAAAAATTAAATAAATCTTAAAAAAGAAGAAGAAGCTTGCATCCTAACAGAGAATGTAGAAGGACCAACAAATTACAAAGTAAGGCAGAATGAAATGTGGATTAAATAAAAATTTATGGGATATGCTACATCCTCCAAAAGGAAGAACCCATTTCATTCTAACTGAAGTCACCAGGGATGTGTCAAATAAAGATGTGGTAGATAATGGAGGAAAATTTAATACTGAAAATGGAGACAAAGACATCTCTGGATGACAAGACACCCAGGAGCAAAAACTGACATCAGGAAAGGGCAACATACACCCCAAGGATCAGCAAGTAGGATGGGTGGAGTTTAAAACCAGGAAAGTGAGGTAGTGGGAGAGAACAAAAAGATGAGGTAGAGTCAGATTCATGGGGGGTTCTCAAAGATAAGGCTAAGCAGTTTGGATTCTGCATGCCTTGTTCTGAGGAGAGCATAGTCACAATGAGCCCCAAGGGAAGTCAACACTGGCCACTGGCAAATAGTGGGTAGAGGCCAGAGGTGCTGCTCAATATCTTACAATACACAATAAAGAGTAGAACATGGACTGGAAAAGAGGAAGATTGACAGCGGTATGAGAAGAAATTGGGGTGAGGGGAAATTTGTTTGTTTTTTGTTTTGTTTTGTTTTAGGAAGGTGAGAGATGGGCATATTAAAGGAAACAGAAGGAACACATCAAAATCACAAGAAATGGTGGGGCATAACTCTCAAAATTCTGAAGGCAGGAGATGTGACCGCAGGCACACATGGAATAATTAGCTTTAGAAAGGAAGATCTCATGGCCCTCAGAGGCCATGATTAAAGGAAAAGAAGATAGACAGGAGAAGGAGATAATAGGGTAAAAATCATGAGGGAAGAGCTGAGGAAGTTCATTTCAAATAAACTCAGTTTTTAGTGAAATAAAGGCAAATAAAGGTGGTATAACATGAGGATAAGGTTGTAGATCAAATAAGAAGAGTGGAATGGTTTGGAACAGCTCCTGGGCAATAAAGGATAGGATGGCATTTAGGATATATAAGTTTGAGGGGAAACAAGAGTCTAGCTCAGAATGACTGTTAGGAATTTTTGAAGGGTTACAAGTAGCTGAATCTCACTCTCCCTGCTGAGCATGGATAATGGGATTTGCAGCTAGGAGAGATCCCTCTGTGCCCAGAGATGGTGGGGATAAAACTGGATGGGAAAAAAACATGAAGCCAGGGAAGAGAAGAAGAAAGAAGAAAACAGAGCAAAAAAAAAAAAAATGGGGGAGAGAAAAAGAAAAAGGAGAGAGAAAAGAAAGGATGGATTCAAAGCTGAGTCATACTTCCCCAACTCACAGCACTGCCACCACCACCAACATCACCACTGCCTCCCAATTCTCTTCTTTTCCAGTCTAAACATTCTTAGTTTCTCTAATGGCATGTCTTTCAAACGACTTGCCAGCTCCATCCCCTTTTCTGGACTTAATCCTGTTTGTGAAATTTCCTTATAAAATATGTAGCACAGTATGGAATACAACGCCCACACGGGTTGTGTGCTGAGCAGATCCAGTATAGTTGTTCTCAATGCAAGGGCATTTTTGCCCCACCCCCCAGGGACATTTGGCAAAGTCTGGAGAAGCCTTCAGTTGTCTCATCTGAGGGAAGGGGTATGCTAGAGGCCTGAGGTATTGTTTAACATCACACAATGCATAAGACAGGCAAACACAAAGAAATATATGGTCCAAAATAGCAATAACCCAGCACTAGTGGAACTATTATCTCCTTACCTCATACACCGATTAAAATAGCCTAAGATTGATGGCTCATACTGAACTAGAGTCAATTAAAAACTCCAGGTCATCCCTCCATCACACCATATGCAAAAAACAATTCAAAGTGGATCAAAGACCTAAATATAAGAGCCAAAACTATAAAACTCCTAGAGATAATGTGGGAAGCATCTTCAGGACTTTGTGTTAGGCAATGGTTTCTTAGACTTTACACCCAAAGCACAATTAACAAAAGAAAAAATAGATAAATGAAACCTCATGGAAATTTAAAAATTTTGTGCATTAAAGGAGATTATCATGAAAGCAAAATGACAACGTCTACAATGGGAGAAAATATATGGAAACCACATATCCAATAAGGGTTTAATATACAGAATCTATAAAGAAATCCTATAACTCATCAACAAAAAAAACAACCCAATTAAAATATGGTCAAAAGACTTGAATAGACATTCCTTCAAAGAAGATCTACAAATGGCCAAAAAGCACATGAAAAGGTGTTCAACGTTATTAGACATTAGGGAAATGCAAATCAAAGCCACAACAAGATACCATTTCACACTCATTAGAACGACTACTATTATAAAAAGCAGAAAGTTAGTAGTATTGAGGATATGGAGAAATAGAAACACTCATTCATTGTTGGTGGGAATGTAAAATGGTACAGCCTCTGTGGAAGACAATTTGGAAATTTCTTAGAAAGTTAAATATAGAATTACCATATGACCCAGCAATCCCACTATTAGGTATATTCCCAAAATAATATAAAGCAGGAACTTAGATAGATATTTGCACACCAATGTTCATAGCGGTACTATTCACAATTGCCAAAAGATGAAAGCAACCCAAGTGCACATCAACTGATGAACGGGTAAACAAAATGTGGTATATACACACATGGAATATTATTTAGCCATAAAAAGGAATGAAGTTCTGATACATGCAAACATAGATGAACCATGAAGACATCATGTTGAGTGAAATAAGACAGAAATGAAAGGATAAATATTGTATAATCTCACTGACATGAAATAATTAGAATAAGCAAACTCATAGAGATAGAATCTAGAATATAAGTTACCAGGGGACAGGGTAGAGGAAGAGAATAAGGAATAGGGAGTTAAGACTTAAAACTTCCAGAGTTTCTATTTGGGATGATGGAAAAGTTTTGGTAATGGATGGTGATCTTAACAAAACTGAATTACATATTTGAATGTGGTTAAAAGAGGAAATTTTAGGTTATAGATATGTTACTAGAAGACAATTTTTTAAAAATCCATGGAACTGCACTACACAAACAGTGAAGCCTATGTTAAACCATGGACTATAGTTAATAGCACAATTATAAAATCGTGCTTTCATCAATCTTAACAAATGAACCACACCAATGCAGGGTGTTAATAACAGGGTGATGCATGATTTTTCTATAAACCCACAACTTCTCTAATTAAAAAAAGAGTTCAGCAATCAGAAACAAAGGAGACATTTGCTGATGAAATAGAAATGTTTGCCATGCCAGAAGCCAACAAACAGAAGCCAAGCATGGGGAGGGGGCGGGGAGGTGGGGATAAAGACAGAGCTCTAAAAGGAGGATTGAAGGGGAGTTGAAAATAAATAGCAACAGCTTCCTAATCCTTCTCATGACTGCCTCTCACTATCAGCATTTAACCAAAGTCTAAGGAATTCATATCAGTGATCATGATTTGCATGGACAACAAAAGAACAGTCTATGTTCAGAGGTGACCTCTTATTCAAAGAAAAAATTACAACTAGCAATCAAGAGACTATATTCCTAGGCCTTTAAGATCGCATTTCCTTTAGCACTTTTCAAAGTTGTTTTTTTAAACCCATGTCTTTTTCACAAGAACTGCTCTCAAGGTAGGCTTGTACTTTTGCAGCTCAGGCTCTGAACCTCTAGGAAGAAATTTAAATTAATCTTTATGAAACACCATCCTGCCTATTTTGTTTCTTATCCCAGACCATGACGAGTCTAAGAATTTTTATTTTAACATTCAGTGAAGGAGCTATTCCTCCCCATTCTACATCTCCTCAAGCAGTAGCTCCCAACTGGGGGACTACAAGCAGGTACTGGACTGATGGGCAAAATTTTTGCCATAGCATCCTTGTCAGCTGATTTCCTGCCGGTGTCACTTGGGATGATTGGGGCTGAGGGGCTCAAGTAAGAGCAATCCTTTGGGTGGGAATGCCCACCCACCCACCCAACATCCTTCCTGCACACACCTCACCAGTCAGAGATCTCAGCTTCTTCCCTGCCCTGTGAGGAAAGAAGGTGGAGAAACAGCTGAGGCATGTCAGGCCAGAGGTGTGCAGTGTGGGGGCTGGGTATGAGGAAGCCGTTTCCCAACTTTTCTTGATATAATGTAAAATATTTGGATTATGTGAAATAGCCTAAAGAGCACTGTTCCATTTTTGTCAGCAGAGCTATGTGAATCTGAACTTTCCACTAAGCCTAAAAATAAAGTCTACAATGAGGCTGACATTAAATTTCATGTTATGATGCACTGTCAAACATAAATCTCCAAAATGACAAACTTATACAGAGAAAATTACAGAAATTATATTCACTGAAATTTTGAAAATTTGAATTTATATGTTATAATTGTTGATGTTAAATCCATTACACTATTTTTTCTTAATGTCAGCATAAGACAATCAACTCTTCTTTCTTGAGAAGGGGTATCTTTTATTATAAGATCATTTCTTCTTCCTTTTTTGATATTAAAATGCCCTTTCTTAGGAAAATGATGGTGAAATGAAAAGATGATAGTTAATATATTTATGCCCTTACTTGGCAAAAAGGAAAAGTTGGAAAGTATCATTTCCTGACTTTTTTCTGCAACTTTACCAGACTGTGATATCAAAAATTCTAGAAGCCACTGACCTAAAGGTTTGATAAGTGGAACTGTGATGTCTTCACCCAGGTCACTGAGGAAAATGCCAGCCCAGAAAGGCTTATGTTCAAAACCAGACAGCATGGCACCGGGAACTACCCTTCAGGTCAACATCAATTCATGAATCAGCACTCTTGGGTATGTTTGTTCAGACAGTTACAGATCCACCTAACCATAATACCAACAAGCTCACATTTAACCACTCTACCCAAAGAATTTCCTGAAAGACTGTGTTAAGAGCCCCACTGAGACCAAAAGTACACTTGTCTGAGAGATGACAATAGACAGAGTGGTGAGAACCCTGAGGTACTTAGATTTTCGTTTACTTATTTATTATTTATTTATTTATTTTTGCCTGCTCGTCATGTACTCCCCCTTCTTTTGGAAACAATACTATGGTTTTCCTTTGGACCACCACTCACCCCCTTTCAGTCAGATACTGACTTTATTCCCCAACCCATGGCTAGACATGTGACCCATGCCTGGTCAATCCAGCATAATCCATCCTGCTGACCACAGGTTTGGCTCAGGGATGGTTATATGACCCATACCAGGCCAATGAAACACAGTTCTGAAAAAAGAAGGCCTCTTTCCACTAGGGTTCCTGAGAGAATATAATGTAACCCCAGAGTCTTTTGCCAAACTTGATCCTACTTAAATGTAGTATCACAAAACAGAGCCAAGCTGAGCAATGGAGAGAAAGAGAGACTAAGTCCTGATGACAACATGGGAGCACCTGAATCCAGGACTGAGAGACATTTAAAACTACCTAAATTGATGGAGAGATATATAACATTCACAGATTGGAAAATTCAATATATTTAAGATGTGCATTATCCCCAACCTGATACAGAGATTTAATGTAATTCCAATCAAAATCTCAGCTGAATATTTTAGGAAACTGACAAGCTAATCCTAGAATGTAAATTAAAATGGAAAGGCTCTAGAATAGCCAAGCAATCTTGGAAAAATGAACAAGTTGGAGGTTTTACACTATCTGCTTTCAAGACTTACTATAAAGCTACAGTAATCAAAAGAATGTGGCATTAGCATAATAATAGAGATATAGCTCAGTGGAATGGGATGGACTATACAGAAATAGATCCACACATATACAGTCAAATGATGTTTCACAAAGCAAAGTCAATAAAATGGGGAAAGGAAAGTCTTTTTAACAAGTGGTGCTGGAACATCCAGATACCTATATAAAAAATAAGTAAGCCTCAATCTTTACCTCACACCACATGCAAAATTTAATTCAAGATGCAGCATAGACCTAAACATAAAAGCTGGAACCATAAAATTTCTAGATGATAACATAAACTTTCCTCATGACTTTAAGGTAGACAAAGATTTCTTGGACAAGACACAAAAATCTAACCATAAAAGAAAAATAATAAAATTAGACTATATCAAAATTTTTAAATTCTGCTCATGAAAACTGCCAGGGAAAATATAAATAGATAAGTCACAGACTGGGAGAAAATATTTGTAATAGGTATATCTGACAAAGAAACTGCAGCCAGAATATATAAAGAACTCCTACAAGCCAATAATTTAAAAGAAAGATTAAATGAACAGAAGACTTTAATAGACCATTTGTAAAGATATAGGAATGCATTAAAAAAAAAAAAAAAAAAAACATTTAAAAATGCTTAACAGCATTAGTAATCAGGGAAGTGCAAATTTAAAACCACAACAAGATGCCATTACATATATACTAGACTGGCTAAAAATTAAGGTACTGAAAATACTAGATTTGACAAGGATGTAGAGTAACTGAGACTCTCATAGCTTGCTAAGAGATTGTAAAATGAATAACCACTTTGGAGAACTCTTTGGTGGTTTCTTAAAAAGTTATACTACATCTAATTGTTGACCCAGCAATTCCACTCTTAGGGATTTACCCAAAAGAAATGAAAATATATTCATACAATGTAAGACTAATCGACAATAAAAAAAAAAAAAAGGGAATGAATTCCTGATACAGGCAGTAAAATGGATAAATCTAAATTGAGCAAAAATAAGCCAAATACAAAAGAGTACATACTCTACTATGATTCTATTTTTCTGAAGTTCAAGAATAGGTAAAGCAAAACAGCTATGAGAGAGGGGTGGGCAATGATGGAAATGTTCTATATCTTGCTTTTAGGTCATGGTTTTATGGACATATAAATTTGTAAAAACTCGCCAAAATAACACTTAGAACCTGTTCATTTTAGTTTATGTTAATTATACTTCAATTTAAGAGAAAAAAAAATTAACAGAGGAGAATCGGATTTTCTTTGCTTTTTCCCAAAAGATGTTAATAATTTCTTGCCTGCCATAGCCCCTCCCTTCTCCTATGCTTGCTCCCAAAGCTAGTTAAACCAAAAATTGTTACCCAATCAAGGTCAGACAGCCCTGAAGTAACTGAATCACATAACAACCTTGGATTATTTGTAATTATTTAATGTCTGTTTCTCCCACCAGATTATAAACTCCATTAAAGTAGAGACCTTGTCAGTTCAGATCCCCGTTATAGCCCTACTGCCTAGAACAATTCTAGAACATAACAGACCCTCAGTAAATATTTGTCAAATAAAAGATGGATAGATGAATATTAGAATTGGAATATGCTCAAGAATTATCTGGTCCAATTTTTTCATGAATATATAAAGGAAAGAGACACAGGGAAATTAAGTAACTTAACCAAGGTCACACAGCCAATAACAAGAGCTAATACTAGGAATCAGATCTCCCAGAACTTTGTCCAAGGCTCATTTAATCTTATGCAACTTTGGTACAGTTTAGCCTGAAAATTATAAAGCTAAACATTGCTTTCTCTGCAATATTTCCTTGGTGAAAATAAGAGATGTGTTCTCTTCTGCTGCTGGATATTACGGTGCTTACATGTGATGCCTGGAAATGTGGCAGCCATACTGCATGCATAAGGAGAGCAAAGCCAACATGCTGAGAATGGTAGAATAAAAAGACTGCGGCAGAGAGGGACTTGGTTTTTGTTGATGCTACTGAATTAATCAACCTGGAGCTTCCCTTCTTGAGGTCTTCTCATTATATAAGATATTAAGTAGGGGGTGGAGGTGACTCAAGTGATTAGGCGCCTCCCTCCACATGGGAGGCCCTGGGTTCAGTTCCCGGTACCTCCTAAAAAAAGGGAAATAAGCAGACAGCGCAAACAACGAGGGGGTTTAAAAAAAGGTAATAAGTAATTCTTCCTTATTATTTAAGCTAGTTCAGTGTGAGCTATCAGTTATTATACTTGAAGGAAAAATATCCAAAATTTACACAAGAGGCAAGAGGAAATATGGGGCATTCAAGGAATTGAAAGAGGGTGGTAAGATACAGTTGGACGTTCTTGGACATACAGTTAAGGATCAGATTACACAGACCTTGGTAAGAATTATGGTTTTATCCCAACAGCAATGGAAAGCCACTGAAGGAATACTGGATTTGCCAGCTCTACAGTAGACAGGGAAGGAAGAAGATGACTTTGGCCATGGAATAAAGACTCTGCATCTGGACTTACATATCGGTGCCTTAATTCTTGAGACAAGCTCTACGGTTATGGCAAGGTCAATGAGCACAATTGGTGCTTAGCAATCTAACCAATTTTTAGGAAAGCCACTAAAAGCATAAACTCTACCACCAACCAGGTCAGCCTTTCATTCACGCAGTGATGCCAACAGACAGAGCAGATGAGGTCATGTGGGTTACCCAACTACATAAGCAAGAGAAACCACACACAACTACCACACTCAAGAAGTTCTAGAGTTCACAGATGCTGGTTTCTCTCTGATATCTAGTTAACTCTAATTCCATATGATCTCAGGCATTGTCTTCTACATCAATGCCTTCCAAATTTTATCTCAGTTCCTTCTCTCTCTTTTGAATGAAAGGATGCAAAACTGAATAGCTCTTCCTTTTCATCACACCTGGACCTCCTAGTATCTTGCTGACAAAGACACATTCTTCTTGCTAAAGAAACCAGGTTCACATATTTCAAAGGATCCAACACTACTTATTTCTAGTAATAAAATATATCTTATAAAGTATCCCCAAGCATGTATAACCACATAATTATAGTTTTTATACACAGAACCTCAAAGCAGGTACATTCCCCACATATATTACTTAATTTCTCACTATTTTAATACAGCTACCTTCCTGGTCAACACTATCCATCGCTCCAAGACAATATTCAATTGTTTCACAAAATTATTACTATTAGTGCCAGGTGTTTTATAAGAAGGATGTTAGACCTGTAACTGTGAACAAGACACATCTCTGAGCTCAAGGGTAGCAGACCAAGAATCAGCTAACTGAAGAGTCACCACTGGAGACTTCTTTAGAGGGCAAAGAAAATGAGCAATTTTTATCAGCTTGGAATGGTGTGAGCAAGGTGTTGAATTCAGTCATGGGTGTGGATTCAAAGGCTCTTCAAGGTTCTTTTAGCCTTCACAGTATATGAAGTAGAACCAGGAAAAATCACCCTGGAAGCTGTATGTCTTAGATATCCTAGATTTCCACTTACCCAAACCACCACAGAGAAATAAATAATGTAAAAATTAGTGAGTGGCTCTAGTGTAAAACAGGTCCAAAGATGCCCTAGACTGCATCATAAAAATAAAATTCTGTCTTCAAGTGCCCTTTACCTGAAAGTTCCAGTTGACAAACATGTTAGAATGTTAAAAGGCAACATTTTAAAATGGTGAAAAAACACATGAAAAAAATGTTCACCACCACTAGCGATTAGGGAAATGCAAATCAAAACTACAATGAGGGGGCAGATGTGGCTCAAATGGTTGGATGTCCGTCTCCCATATGGAGGGACCTGGGTTTGAACTCCAGGACCTCCCAGTAAAAATAAAAGAAAAATATAGAAGGTGCGCAGGCTGCCAGGCCCCATGCGCAGGTGTGCATACCGTCAGGCCCCACGAGTGGGTGAGTCCCCCAGGCCCCACGCATGGGTGCACCGTCAGGCCCCATGTGCAGGTGCGCCGTCAAGCCCCACCAAGCCATGCAGCAAGATGATGACATAACAGGAGAGTGACACAAGGGAAAGCCAAGACGAGACATGCCAAAAAAACAGGAACTAAGGTGGCGCAGGTGGTAAGATGCCTCTCTCCCACATCGGAGGTTCCCAGGATCAAATCCTGGTGAAGACAGGAGGAGAAGGATGAGAAGAGAGGGCCGGACACAGACACAGAAACAGCAAAAACGGGTGGGGGGGGTAAAAAATGGATAAAAGTAAATAAATAAATCTTAAAAAAAAAAAACACTACAATGAGATATCATCTCCCACCTATTAGAATGGCCACTCTTAAAAAGTCAGAAAATTCTAAGTGTTGGAGAGGATGTGGAGAGATAGGAATGCTTATTCACTACTGGTGGGAATGCAGAATGGTACAGCCACTGTTGAGGACTGTTTGGCAGTTCCTAAGAAAGTTGCATATAGACTTACCATGTGACTCAGCAATGCCATTATAGGTATATACCCAGAAGAACTGAGAGCAGTGACATGAACAGATATCTGCATACCGATGTTCATATCATGAAGGAATATTATGCAGCTGTAAGAAGAAATGACGTCGTGAAGCATATGACAACATGGATGAAACTGGAGGACATTATGTTGAGTGAAGCAATCCAGACACAAAAGGGCAAATACTGTATGATTGCACTATTATGAACCAAATATATTATATAAATTCATGGAATTAATAATTAGAATATAGGTCACCAGAAAATAGGAGGGTAGAGAATAGAAAGCAGAGGGTTAATCTGTGCAGAATTGGTAAAAGGTTGTTTGTAAATCTTTGGAAATGAATAGAAATGGTGAAAGCACATCATAGTGTTTATAACTAGCAAAGCTATTATATGGGTACAACAGTGGTTGAAAGGGTAAGTCTAAGGTGATGTATATTACTAGAAGGAAAGCTAAAAACATATAACAAGGGACAGTATAACATAGTGAAACCTCATGTAAAATATGAATATGGATGATATTGCATATATAAGACTGTTTTTACAAACTATAAATACAAATAAACTCAAGAGACTGAAAACAGAATAGTAGCTATGTATAGCAGGGGAAGCATAGAGAGATTGAGAGAGTCTCTTCAACAAATGGTGCTGGGAAAACTGGATCTCCATTTGCAACACACACACACACAAAAAAAAGGAGGAAGACTTTATCTCACACCTTACACAAAAATCAACTGAAAATGGATCAAAGACCTAAATATAAGAGCAAGAAATATGAAACTCCTAGGAGAACACATAGGAAAGCATGTTCAGGACCTTGTGTTAGGCAATGGTTTCTTAGACTTGACACCAAAAACACAAGCAACAAAAGGAAAAATAGGTAAATGGGACCTCATCAAATTTTAAAACTTTTGTGCTTCAAAGGGCTTTATCATAAAAGTAAAATAGCAACCTATACAATGGGAGAAAAGATTTAGAAACCACATATCTGATAAAGGTTTAATATCCAGAATATATGAAGAAATCCATCAACTTAACAACAAAAAGGCAAAAAACTTGAATAGGCCAGAAGAAGATATACAGATGGCCAGAAAGCATATGAGATGTTCAACATCATTAGCCATCAGGGAAATGCAAATAAAAACCTCAATGAGATACTATTACACACCCATTAGAATGGCTACTATTTTAAAAAAAGAAAAGAAGTGTTGGAGAATATGCAGAGAAATAGGAACACTCATTCATTTCTGATGGCAATATAAAATGGTACAGCAGCTATGGAAGACAGTTTGGCAGTTCCTCAGAAAATTAAGTATAGAATTACTGTATGACTCAACAATCCTACTAGTAGGTATACATCCAAAAGCATTGAAGGTAGAGACTCAAACAGATATTTGCACACCAATGTTCATAGCAGCATTATTCACAATTACCAAATAATGGAAGCAAGCCAAGTGTCTACCCACCAATGTACTGGTAAATAAAGCGTAGTCTATATGTTTTATTATTAAATAATATTAATATTATTATTAATATTATATTATTCAGCCATAAAAAGGAATGAAGTCCTGATACATGCAAAAACATGGATGGACCTTGAAGACATCATGTTGAGTGAAATAAGGCAGATATAAAGGGACAAATACTGAAGGAGCTCACTGATTTCAAACAATTTGAATAAGCAAACTCATAGTGTCAGAATCTAGAATATAGTTTACCAGGTGTTGGGTTGGGGACAGGAAATGGGAAGTTAAAGCTTACAATGTAAAAGTTTACTATCTGGAAAGATGGCAATGTTTTGTTAATGGAAGGTGGTGATGGTAGCACAACACTGTGAACGTAATTAACAGTATGGAAAAATATATCTGCATGTGATTATTTCTGCTTGGGTATATGGTAATGGAATAAATTTTTTTAAAAGCTATGGAACTACACTAAACAAACAGTGGAACTAAGTTAAAACTATATTTAATAGTCCCATTATAAAAATGTGGGCTCATCAATTGTAACAAATGTTCCACACCAATACAAGGTGTTAATGATAGGGTGGTATCTGTGAATCCTGTATGATATGCTTAATTGTTCTGCAAACCCATAACTTCTCTAATAAAGAAAACAATCAAGAAAAAATAATAAAGGTTCTTTTATTAATTTCATAAGCAAATGGCACCCCATTGTTATTTTTATGTTTTAAGCTAAGGATTACTTACTAGTAACCTACTTCACAGGATACCAGTCAACTAAAATTAGCATTTCTAGTTCATTAAGCACTCAAATGCCTGGCAACATTTGAAGTTCCTACTATGTGTGAACATCGGCAGATGGCTAGATGGCCCACAAATTTCAGGAAGAATACATTGGTATCAACATCATTAGTGCTAGCTTCAGTTGATTGTGGCTTTCAATTGCTGTTATTACTGTTTATGAATTAATGTTAATTAAGCTTCATAATTATCAATTTAGATTGCAATAGGTCATTTGGTTAATCAAACCTTATGTGGTGATAGAACTTTGGATCCACAGTGCTTAAGGCCTATCATTTTCATAAGAAAATAACAATCATCTATTATGTGCCACATTCTGTTCCAGGTACTGGAATACTGTTGTGAACAAGACAAGGTCCTGCCCTTCAAAACTTTACATTCTAGTGGAGGATTATAGACAATAAACACATGAACAAAACAAGTAACTGAGATAATATTAGGTTTCAATAAAATGTAATGGAAAAGATAAAATAGGGTAATGTGCTAGAGAGTAACTAGAGCAACCACTTTAGCCAAGACCAAGAGCCTTCAAAGGCCTCTCTGAGGAGGTAGCATGTAAGTTAAGAAGGCGACAGACTTGTGAAGATCTGAGCAAAGATCATTCCAGGCAGAGGGGCCAATAGGAAAAGATTTCTGGGGCAAGACTTGTTCCAGCTTGGAAAGAAGTGTCCTCCATACCCCTTAAGAGAGCCAAGCATGAACCAGGTTGATGCCTGGATAGAAAGAATAGTCTCCTCTTGGAAAAAGAAGTCATTCCTACTGCAAAGCCCACCTCAACAGAGGAATGCACGGGATCAGGCCCAAAATCCCAGCTAATAATTATTAAATACTGGGAGTATTTAAATAGCTCAAGTGATTGAGCGCCTGCTTCCCATGTATGAGGTCCCAGGTTTTATCCCCACTACCTCCTAAAAACAAAACAAACAAAGAAAACAACTCTCATTAGGGAACAGATATAGCTCAGTGGTTGAGCACCTGCTTCTCATGTATGAAGTACTGGGTTCAATCCCCATACCTCCTAAAAAAATAAAATAATAATAATAATAAAATACTCTTTTATTGGCTCCTTGTCCTTTACACTTTTGCTTCTTAAAGTGTGGTTCATAGGCCAGCACCATCAGGATGTCCTGGGTACTTGTTACAAATGCAGAATCTCAAGCCCCCCCTCTGATATACTGAATCAGAATCCACAAGTTAGCAAGATTCCAGGTGACTCACCGGCACATTCAAGTTTCAGAAGCATGACTCCAGCATATATTTCCCTTGGACTTTACAGGAAGGGGTGGCCAGTTGGGCACAGAATTAAGTAATCTCTGGCCAGATAACAGCACTCATATCCAATCTCTGTGAGCACAAGGTACCAGAATTTCAGGGGTCAAGGGAGTTTTATACATGACTCAAAGGAGCGTTCCATGATAGACTTGGATGGCTTGTCCACATCTTCTCTAAAATATCCACCACCACCAGCAGCCATTCTCTAATGGAGCCTCAATCTCTGGAAAGTTCTTAGGGATATTAATGGAGATGAAAAGAAAGATCCTGATGATCTTGGTGGTTTAACATGGATGATTCTAAGATGCCTCTGGCCCTTTTTTCCTAATCAAGAACAGTAAAAAGAAAAAAAAGGGGGGGGGGGGGGGAGTCCTGATTATATTTGCGCACTTCAGAGACCTGGGTGTCAATCTAATCACAATGGGAAGATGGAGTCATCAGTAAACAGATAGAGAAGAATGGAGTCCTTCTGCCAGGTGATGTGATATAACACTTTCTTGAGATGAGGTAGAGGAAAGCCTAATGGAAGTAGCACAAACTCAAAGGAAATAGAAGGGAAACGTGAAAGGTCTATATCTGGAACACTGATTTTGATAATCAGATTTGTTTCAAGGCCAAGTGAAAAGCACTGTGGGGGGGGGCAAGAAACTTTTAGGAATTAATATGTGCACAAAAAGCACAGAAAGAACAAGAAAGGAAAAAAGGAGAAGGGAAATCTTAGCTCCAATAAACAGTGTTGGGCCTAAAAGTAGCAGAGAAGGAACTTGAAGAAGCAGGTTTCAGCCATTTAAAAAATAGTTAAACTTGCAGAATGGGGGAAGGGAATACCAGAAGGAACTGAAAATAAAATATTAGAGAAAGTAGATTCAGGTTCCCCTTCTGCAGCCAAAGAAGTACTGGAAAAAGAAAATCCATGATATCACTGAAACAGAAAAGTTACTTAAGCCTGGAGAAATCAAACGCTGAGGAGAGACAAAATTGGTTTATGCTGGGACCTGGAGCAGCAGCAAAGGCAGGAATCTGTTAAAGGGGATTTTCCACTGGGCACCAAGGAAGGAAGGACTCCTAGGACTAAGGAATTCCAGGGCTAGGGACAGCCATGGAAGCTTCTGTGTCCTAACTGGCATCACAAGGCAAAGAAAGCATCAGGATTCTGTGGGTTTGGAAAATGACACAAATGAAAGCAAAAGCCTGAGACTAGGGGAATGCAAGACTCTACTTACAGAGTCACCTGTCATAAACGTGGGGTTCCCTGCTCTCAGAGATGGCAGAGGCTGCTCAGTCTTTCTTCACCCCAGGAGCACCTTCTCCTTTCCCAGTTTGTCAAGCGGCAGTAAAGCACAGAGTAAGATTTAAAGTGTGGACTGGGAAGCCAGACTGCCTGGGCCAGCTCCATTACTTCCAACTTGAGTGACCTTGGACAAGTTACCTAACTTCTGAAAACTGGGAATAATAATGATGCTGAGTGGACCAGAAAAGTGTCAGTCATGTAGTAAGCACTCCATTATTGTTGGATACTCTTCCCTCACTGGAAAACAGATTCCATTAGGAGAGAGATTATTGTCTGTTACTGCTGTAACTTCAGCACCTAGAATATTATGTGGCACACAGCTCTTGCTCAATAAATATATGTTGAATGTTTGAATGAATAGCTCCCTCTCTCAATCTTTCTCATAGCTCAATGGCAGTGCTTGAGGGTGAAGTGCATCTGGGTTATTGTTTCTTTGTTTTGCTTCCTAGCTCTGGACAAGTTCTTTAAAATATGCCCCTCTAGACCATTTGAACTTTCTGGACCATTTCACAACTTCCTTTCTCATTCCATCTCCCACTATTTATTAAGCACTCCCTCTTTAGAACCCTTCAGAAAGTGAAGAGCGATCACTTCCCCTCTCCATGCCCACGGAAAGGCTGAGGGAGACTTCTATTAACATGGCTGCCATTTACCCAGCTGAACCCCACCCAAATCCACCACACACCAGCTGAGCGAGGGGTCCGCCATCACTTTAATTTTCCAGGGTTTCTGAGAAGGTATTGTCAAGGAATGACAGAAATGGCAAAGAGCTTTTAATGTGCTGCAGATCCCACCCTCTCTGTCTCAACAGAAAATGTAAATAAAGGCAGACAAGTGGCTAGGTTATTGTCTGCTAGGAACATTTAAAGACTACAAAGCACAGCAGGAAGCAAAGAGACAACATTCATTTATGTTGAGCATTTTGGCTCCCAAGAAGCAACCTGACAACTGTCCTACCCATTCCTCAAATACAGCATGAAGGACGTGATGACATTGACACACTGTAAGTTCACTTTTAACCAAAAGCTCTCTCCTCTGCAGGCCTCACTGGGCAGTGTCAGCAGGATCAGGAAGGCCCGGCCATGCCACCATGACCATATCAGGGCACTGTGCTGAAAGATGTGGCCTCACTGCCTGCTCTCTTAAGGCAGTGCTGTCCCATAGAACTTTCTGTGATGACAACTGTACTATCCAACACAGTACCCACCAATCACTTTGACTACTGAGCACTTGAACTATGGCTAGTAAAACTGAGGGACTGAATTTACAATTTTCTTGAATTTTAATTCATTGAAGTTTACATGTGGCTTGTGGCTACAATACTGGACAATGCAGCTCTAAGGTACTAAAAGATCCCTACTTTCACCGCTATCTCATGTTCTCATACAGCAATGAGTAACCCCTCCACTAGAAACCAAACTTTCAAGGAATACACTAATTTAAGCACAGTCTGGTTCCACTTCCTAGGATTAAAGACTGCCATCTCTAAAGAATGAATAAGTAAGCCCCATCCTTCACATCTCCACAGCTCTTAACTAGTTTACAGTCTTTCTCCAGATATTATCCCATTGGCAATTCACAATAACCCTAGGAAAAAGGTATTATTTCTCCCATTTCACAAATGGAGGACAAGGTCTAAGGTCACGGCCAAGTGGGATTTGAATCCAAGTCCAAGTCCAGAGTCCAGGTTAGCATTCAATTTTACCACAAAAAAATGAAAGTAAAAAATATAGGAAACAGCCTCCTTAAAACACCAAATTTCCTTGAATGAATACAGGCAGCAAGGTGACCCAGATTTTGATTCCACAGCAATTCTGACAGTTCTCCCCCAGGACCTTGTGTCTAAGCTGAAGCTCTCCTGCTTGAAACCACCAATGATTCCCCATCATCTGCACTCCCTATGGCCCAGCAAACCCCAGTGCCTCAGTGCCTTTGCTATTCATTCATCAGTCCATTAACAATGAACACCTCTGCGTACCAGGCTCTCTGTGGGGCACAAGCCTGATGCCTGCTTCTTTATCTGAAGAAAAGCCACCCCCCTGCCAAGACTTGGAGCATCCTCTTCTGGGCTCCCTCCCTGGAAAATATATACACATGCACACACACCCCTCAATCCCACAGGAGAAATATTTGCTGTGGTCTTAAAATCCTTCATCTTACATTTTCTCACACTGCATTAGAGATAATTGTATGAGCTTCTCTCTGCTACTCAACTAGCAATACTGATTTCACAAATACTATTCCAAAATTACTAGGATACAACAGTGTATACCACAAAGAACCTGACCTCTGGAAGCATATATCTAGAATGGAAGAACAACATACAACACATTCACATGTAATTATAAACTATAATTCCAGATGTTTCCCAATGATGCCTAGGTTATAGCTGCTCTCATAAATCTTTGATTATCCCAATGAATTTTTGCACCTGGAATATATTTATTATAGAGTCTTGTAGAGTATATCATGGAAATAATATTAATAATTATAATAATTATGGCTAATGCTTATTGAACATTATGTGCCCAACACTCAGCTAATCTCTCTACAGGAATTATATTCCTTTATCTTTACAACAGTCCTATGAGGCAGATACTAGCGTGTTGTCTCCTGGTTTACAGGTAGAGAAACCCAGGCCAGTTAAGGAACTTGCTCAGGGTGACATTCCTTTTGAGCATTATCTTGTATTCATACATTTCTAGTAACAACTTATTTCAATTAATTGCAACCATGCTTCTTTTTGATAATGAAATTGTCCCACCTTGGCCAATGGTTGCCCTTTCACTTTGCCTCTTGACTGTATTTTGCCCTAACCAAGATATCTTCAAAAGTATATACTCCAGGGCCATCCTGATATTCCCCTGACACAAATTTTGTAATTAGCTCTGTCCAGGGAGCTCTGGTTCCTTTTAATGAAGAACAATTTTAAGGGCTAAATAGTAAGTTGGAGAGCCAGGGCTCAACACAGACTGTCAGACACCAGAGCTGGCATGAGCAGGCTGCCCTCTAAGTGGACATCACTATAACACGCACCAAGACTGAGTAGTGCAGAAGGTGCTTGATGAAAACTTGTTCCCTTCAAAATAAGAAAAGGGAAGGCTTTACACGAGTAGGGAATAGAGGTGCAGGGAAGGGGAAAGGGGCCTAGAGAGAACAGGTGTAACTCAATGGTTGAGTACCTGCTTCACATGTATGAGGGCCCAGGTTCAATTCCCGGTACCTCCTTAAAAAAAAAAAAAACAACTTTTGCTTTATACATATTAGGATTTTTTCCATTATACAGAAAATGAAGCATTTTATAGTTTAAAAAACAAACACAGCATGTCCAATACAGCAAATAAACTGATACTACATTTTGAACTAATGGTCAATAAAGAGCGGTGTGAGAAATCCTATGGACAGGTAGACTTCTGTCCTCTCTGAAGAGAAAAGCCAGGATGGCTCTAGAACAGAAAGACAGCTCAAAACCACAGTGGGGGGCCCAGATTCGACCCTGGGCTGAGCACCCATCCTTTCCCTGACTAAGGACACCTTGGACATTTATGATTGTGCCACACTCCCCTCGGTGAGTGGAATTCCTGGAACTCCTGGGGGTGGGCTCAGTTAACCCAGTGGGAGAAGTCATGACCCTCTTCCCTGCCCTCTCACCTGCCCACCATAAGTGCACAGAGAGCATGTTAATGGGCATGCTCTATCACATCATCCCATTTTATTTTATTTTCTTCTCTTTCACACCTTTTCTCATCTCAAACCTCCACTCCACCTCCTTGCCCTTGGCTCATGACCTCACTTCTTATTTCACCACAAAAAGAGAGAGAACCACCTCATCTTTGCACCTTTCAAGTCTACCAGTGTATGGACCTGTATTTGTATCCCTTGCCTTCCCTCCTGATGCCAAGGATCAGCTCTCCCTACTCCTAAAATCCATCCCTCCACTCATGTTTGGGATTCCAGTCCCTCTCACCTATTCAAGGACTTCCCTCCTGCTATTAGTCCCTCTCTTTCCTGCATCATTTTTTGCTACCTATACTACATTATTTCTACCAAACTCCAAATATATTATGAAATCTCCTGCCTTAAAAAAAAAAAAAAAAAAAAAAAAAAAAAACTCCCTAGACCTTAAGTCACCTTCTAGTTACTGGTCTTCACTGTTCCTCTTTATAACAAAACTCTGCAAAACTGTTGTCTATACATGCTAACTCTGCTTCTTTACCTTCCTTTCTCTCTTAAACTTACTCCAAACAAACTTTTATTCCTGCCACTCCATTGCAACTGCTCTGGTCAAGGCTAAGAAAAGACCATTATCTTGCCAAATCCAATGGATAATTTTGGGTCCTCATCTCCTTCAACCGTCAGCAACATTTGATCCAATTGACCACAACTTCTTCTTAAATGCTTGGTCTCCGTGCATAACTCTCTGAGGTTTCCTCTTACATTCCAGGTTGGTTCTTCTCCGTCTTCTATGCTGGCTCCTTCTTCTCCTCCTGATTTTAACTGTTGAAGAGCCCCATGGGTCAATCCTTGGACACTATCTCTGCCTACACTCACTCCTCAACACTCAAATTTGAGTTTGGACTTGAATCAGCTAGAAAGCTTATTCAAACACAGATTGCTAGACCCCACCCCCACAGTTTCAGATTAGTTGGTCTGGGCTGAGACCTGAAAATGTGCATTTCTAAGACATTCCAGGTGATGCTGCCACTACTGGTCCAGAAACTACACTTTGAGAACCCTGCTCTAGGTGATCTCATCACTCCCCTGATCTTAAATACCATACTCCTGCTGATGAAACAGGAAGAGACCCCCAGGTCTACTTCTCCTGTCAACTCTGGGCTTGTATGACTCAATGCCTTCCTGACATCACTTCATGACTCTCTAGTAGGACCCTCAACCTAACGTGACCTAACACAACTGACTGTCAGCAGCACCTCTCTGAGCCTTCCCAATGACAACAGTGAAGAGGAAGCCTTGATTCTACCAGGTCCTTCATACCCCATATCCAGTCCATCATAAGCCTTGTCTCTATCTGATGGCTTCTCACCACTGCCTCCATGATGATCCTAGTCCAAGTCATCATCTGACCTGGACTTCAGAGAGCCTCCTCTCTAGTCTCTCCACTTACATGCTTGCCCCTGTATATTCTATCCTCCACAGAGCAGCCAGTCATATTTCAAAAATACAAATCGTATATATCATTGCCCTGCTCAAAATCCTCCAACTGCTTCCCACCTACCGAGAATAAAGTCCAAACTCCTGTCATAGCCTCAAAGGCCCTACATGTCTTTCCCCTCAGACCTTAACTCCTACTACCCTCATTCTCACCCTCCCCACTTTAGCCGCTCTGACCTTCCAGATTTTCTTCAGACTCACCAAGCTTGTAACCACCTTGGAGTCTTTGCACTTACTTTTCCTTCTACTCAGAAAGTTCTTTCCCCAGGTCATGACATGGCTTCTTCCATCACTTCATGCATTTCTCCTTCAGCATCAACTCTTTATTGAGGTCTTCTCTAAGTACCTTTTCTAAAAATCACCCACTATCACCTGTACCCTGTTACCTTCCTTTATTTACTTCACAGCATTTATCACTAATTGGGCTTTATTATATATTTATGTGTCTACCGGTTAATTGTGTCTCTGTTAGAATGCAAGAACTACAAAGGTAGAGACTGTCCCCCTCCTTGCTGTATCCCCAGCACCTAGAATAGTAACTGGCACATGTAGACTCTCAAAATTTTGTCAAATGAATGAATGGTCCTCTTCTCTATTCACAATTATCTTGTCATTTATTTGTTCATGTGTTTGATGTCTGTCACCTCTGATTCTGTACAAGCTGCACGAGGGCAGGGGATTTCTCTTGTTCACCGCTGTATTCTCAGCGGCTGAACAGTGACAGGCATAAGGTAGGCACTAACAATACTGTGAGAGGGAAAAATTAACTTCTGTGTAGATACACCCAGGGACACCAGAGTCTCCACCTGCATCTGGGTCCCTCCTTGTTATCTCATCTCCCATCCATTCCTCCTTAGACCCTGCCTCCTATCTCCATCTTTTCCTGCCCCTCCTGGCCTGAGTTCCTACTCTGTTTTCTCTGCACATGGTCCAGGCTGAGCTCAGACCATCCTCCAAATTTGGAGTCATCCTGGAGATGACTTCTAAGGCTCCTGCAGGTTAATTTCCGGTGCTGAGCAAACTGCTTAATCTGTGTCAATTTGCAGACACTTCCAGGAGGCAAATACTTGAGGCCTATGGAGACAGCTAACTGTATGTGGCAGCTCCAGGGACAGTGAGGAAAATTCCCAGAAAACAAAGGCAGTGTGAAAACCCTGCAAAAGCCCAGCAGAGAGCCAGGCAAATCCTAGGAAGGATGGACCCCAAAAGACTCTGCAGTCAGAGGGGTCTCACTTTGGAATGTTTCCCCAGAAAAGATGATTTAGAGAGCACACCCATAACTATGCATGAGAAAGTCTGCCAAGTCAGCTGAGAGAGAAAGCCAATGTGTGTGCACACACAAGCACACACCCATCCCCACTGTAAACACTAACAATAAGAGCTGCCATCTACTCAACCTTTACTAATGCCAGGCATGTGCTTGTCATTTTCATTAATGGCTTTTATTTCGATCCTTGCAATATTCCTGTTAAGTGGCTATTATTATTCTGATTTGACTAATGAGAAAACTGAGATGCAGAGAGATAAAGAACTACTCTGCCCAGCATGTAAATGGTGAGTCTGGAATTTAAATCCAGGTCCTCACCACACACACATACAGCCCCTCACCTGGGCACACACCCGCACTCACACAAACAGCCCCACCACACACACATACCGCCCCACACCTGGGCACATACCCATAACTCACACCCATGCCCACATCCACACTCATACAGCCATTGCATATGCCCTCATACACACACGCTCCACAGACACCACTCCATACCTACTATGCACACACTAACGCAGATACCCCCAACCTGACCTGGCTCCAGTTCTCTGTTGCTATCACTCTACTTTGGCCACGAGGTCCAGAGGCTCCAGCTTTCTCCATCACTTTCATTCAGACACACCTGTCAGCCAAGTAAAGCCAACGTAATAATTTCCTCTTGTGTTCTCAATTTGTGCAACAAAATCGCACCAGGATATCTCCAAAGTGCTTTAAACCCATTAAAGTATTGCAGGCTGTCAAGGTATGAAAACACTCACAGAGCATCTGAAGCCCAGGTGCCTGGCAGAGGTGCAGACATCCTCAGGCATCAGCAGAAGTGCATTTCTCAAGGTGAACTGCAAAGTTAAGTGATGTGGGTGTCAAATGCCCTCCTGGGGCTGCAGCTGAGGATACTGGAGAGCCCAGGCCTGGAAACACCAATTAATTCACCACTGGCCCTCTGGGCTTCAGGAGGATAACGTGCATTTAGCACCACAGAGAAAACCTGCAACCAGAGGAAGCCTTCAGAGATTTCTGTATCTCTCCCCTGATTTTAGACAAAACAATTCAAGACTGATTCAAATCTGTCTACTCAGGGGATTTAACCCTTCCTTCTGGGACTCACTCTAAAATCAGGAAGTTTTCCTAAGGTATAAAGTCCACAGCTCACACAGCAATGCTTTGGTCCTTGCTGCTGAGGAGGCAGGGACAGCTGCCCACCACCATCCTCATCACACACATTCAAGTACCCAAAGGAGGCATGTAGCCCTCAGGTTAACACTTTCCAGGATGAATAACCCCAAATCTCATTGGATTTCCCCCTGAAGCCTGGACTTTCTGTTCACAGCAGCAGCCACATACCATTCCTGGGCACAAATCAGAACTGGGGGAATGGACCAACCACGCTCACCTTAGTTTCCCCTTTCTGGTACTGTGGGAGTACACCATGGAAAAGTGGGTCAAGCACAGGGTTTGGGGACAGAGAGGTCTGGGTTCAGATACTGATTCTGCCACTCAACCTCTCCAGGCCTTGGTTGTTTTTTTTCACCTGAAAAATGGAGCTGCTGGGAGGGTGCAAGGCAGTAACAACAGCAGTTCTTAGGTTTGTAAGGTCTGCACACATCTTTGGAAATACAATGCAAGCAATCCTGAGAAAAATGCAGACATACACGAAATTTGCATGTAATTTCAGGGGGTCCACAGACTCACTGAAACCTGTCCATAGACCCTAAGTTAGAGATCTCTGAGATGCAAGCAAGCCTGGCCTGGTACCTAGAGCCAGCAGATCCTCAGTAAACAGCCTTTCCCAGTCTCCCCACACCGTGTTTCAATGGACAGACTAATGCCCTCTGCACTCCAGCCCAGAGTAACTGTTCTCCACTCCTACCACAAAACCAAATCACATCTGCCCCAGTCAATGGGCAATACTTACAAATAATACTTGAATTGTTCCTTAAGCCTTTATTTCATATAGTTCAGTGACTAAAAATGCAAATGAGGTCAGACTCCTGAGTTCAATCCTCAGCCCTCAACCCCATCACTTACAGCTGTATCAGTTCATCTCTCTGGCCTCAGTTTCCTCATATTAGCTATTAATATTACAGTATTATTAATAATCTTTTACATATTAGCTTATCTTTCAATTACACTCTCACTCCCTAAAGGACAGGAATCAGAACTTGGACCTCCCTGTAATTCACAGTTCCTAGACGGTGCCATGCAGTATTTAGTGAGCCATCAAGCCTCTCTGATAATTTGGTTCGATGGGGAGGCTATGTGTAAAGTCCTATGGGATCCCTGCAAAGCCAGGTGTCCTCCTTGAACATTCATCTTTTCCGTTTCAGAGCAGCTGCCAATACATTGAAACTCAAGCCAGAGACAGAACAGCTGTTTTCCCTACCCCCTGGCCCAGACAACCTCAGTCATTCCATCAATCAAGCATTCTGACTGCATCCAACTTCCTCCCTGTTAGCTTGGCTCCACAGACAGCTTGCCTTCCTACCCACCATGGCAGAAGAGGGCATAAAGTTAGGCAAAAGAGGCAACTCTCAGTTCTTTTTCTCTCCTAGTACCCCATTCTCTGGCAGCCCAGCACAGCACCTGGCACAAGGAAGGCCCTCGGTCAATGCCAAACACAAAAATGGATGGATGGGTGGGTGGGTGGATGGATGGATGGATGGATGGATGGATGGATGGATGGATGGATGGATGGATGGAGATCATCTAGATTTGGACTAAAGACAGGAAACCTCAGAATTAACTTTTCATAAGACCAGGATTCTAATTTTTATTCTGTAACTAACAAGCTGTGTAATCGTCAATAAATCCCTTCCCTCTTTGAGTATCAGTTTCTTCACCTGTAATGTGAGGAACTGGGCTTAAAGCAGGGGTTCTTAAACTTTTTTGTTCCACAGACCCCTTTGCCAGTCAGGTGAAAACCACAACTCCTTACTAAGTCCACACTACACTGTGTATTATTTAATAAATATATCACACCGACATCAACACATCCCCACAAGAATAATGGTTTTTTAAATTTAAGTTCAAGCTCATGGACCCCTTGTTAAGAACCCCTGGCTTAAAGGGTGCTTATACTTTACTATGCACTCACTTTGTGCCTGGTATTATGCAAAAAGTGTTACATGAATCACCTCAGCTGAAACAACTACAACAACAATTAACATTTATTGAGCATCTACTACAAGTCAGGCACTGGTTTATATGTTTTAAATATTAAATCCTTGTAACAACCCTATGAAGTAGGTATTATTATCTCCATTTTACAGATAGGAAACTGAGGTACATATGTTAAGTAACTTGCCCGAATTTACACAGTCACTAAGTGGGAGTGATGAAATAGTCAAAACACCTTTGAGAGGTGACTGATACTGCTCTCCCCTTTGAAAGATGGGAAAACAGACTCAGAGAGGTTCCCAGGATGCCAAAGAACATGCCCAATTGCTAAGGTAAGGGGCCCTAGTACCAGCTAACCCACTAAATCCCAAAATTTCTATAGAAGTAACTATTATGTATTTTCATTCTTGCCCTTTCCAGAAGAAGAGGGTTATTTAAATTATTCTGACCCTGTTCTAACATTACATATTGGATGTATGGGAAGCAGGTAATTTGCCTTTTTTAATTCATAGATATCCAAATCAAGAGGAGACAATACCTGAGATAAAGAACCATCAGGGAATCCTGGGCTTTAAGCCTACTGCTATGAGTGGATGGGACTTTTGTATGGTCTCCTTAGAGGGAGGCAGAGGGGAAAAGTATTTTGTGAGTCAAAAGGAGATTGAACCAAATATGTGTGATGAGAAAGGCAAACTATCATAGACTGTATTATTGTTCACAAATATTTGCTGCCTTACCCTGGGGGAAGCTACTTCCCCAAACCAGCTTGCCATGGAACCTGGCTTTGAGCAAACATGATGCAGTTCCAGGTAGAAGCTTTAAAAGCCAGCTTGTGCTTTGCCATGATCTCTTTTTCCCTGTCACAACACCAGCAATGTTCCAGTCAACAGTGCTCTGACAGCCTGTTCCAGAAGTCCCAGACATCCCATGATGAACATGTAAAAAGAAATCAGCCCTTGTTATTAGCCACAGTAAAACCCAGCCTATACTGAGTAATGCATCATAGGTTACCTCCTCCTCAAAGGGTCTATGCGATATTCTATTCCTTCCCTCTCATAACCACTTGGCTCCTTATTTCTCTCTTCCCACTGGAGCATCACCTCAAGTTTTAGAGTCTGAAAAGATGTCAATGCCATAGATGAAGAAAGTACTGGATACAGAAGCCCAATCTGAAGATGAAATGAAGATATATTTTGCCAGGAGATAGAGCTCATGTCTTATCTTGACGAAATGGTTGCAGGTTTGACATCATTTCATAACAAATAAGACAATGGATCTAATTTCATGGACCACCATGTTTCAGGCAGTTAGTCTTTCCTTCTTTGGGGAGGGAGCACTGGACCATGCCAAGGTAATCAATTTAGAGTTTGCAGGGGAGAGGAAGGGAAACCATGCCACCAAAGTGGAAATTTAAACATGACTCTCTCCAGCTGTTTACCAGGAGGGGTACCTAATTTCCCCTAGACCTTGACTGCCAATGAAAGTCACCACTAGAGATTTTATAAACTTATCGAAGTTCTGGGCCCAAAATTAGATCATAAAAATCATAATCTATACAGGTGGGTCTTCAGCATCAGTATTTTTTTTAAAGTTTCCCAAGTTATTCTAATAAGCAACCAGGGCTGAGAACCTCTGCACCAGACATGAAAACCCTTGAGAATAGGGACCATGAATGATTTCCTCAAAGCTGTATTCCCAGTACCTGGTACTGTGTCTGGCACACAGTTGATGCTCAGTAAGGAATCTGTTAAATAAATAAAATAACACTCAGTTATTCCTAACCCTGAACTGGCCATCCCCTCCCTTGTTGGTTTTTTCCCATATGCTAATTATGCCATTTCATCTTTTAAAATTCTGGAACTTTGTCCCTAGGACTGTGCTGTCCAATAAGGTAGCCAATAGCCAAATATGGCTAACTTAAATTTAGTTTTAAAATGATTGAAATTAAATTAAATTAGAATTTCCTCAGTCACATTCAACATAGTTCAAGTGTTCAATAGCCACCTTTGAGTTTGGCTACAGTGATGGAAAATGTAGATTTCCATCATCATAGAAAGTTCTATTGGACAGCACATTTCTGAAATAACTAACTCCATTTGTAAGAGCAGCAAATGGCCTTGGTGATCTATTCCAACCCCTAACTTTACAAATGCCTATGAAATTAAATGATAATGGACATAAGAACATAAATGTTGATCAAAAAAACTAACTACATAAGATCAAGAAGGGAGAAGTTGTGAAGCTTAGAAGTAGCAAATGAAACAAATAAACCTCTGTAGGTCCAGAACAAATTTATTGTTATGAATCAGAACTGTGACAGGGCTGCAAAAAGGTCAGTTCAACTTCCAGTTGTATTCATCAAAACAGTGAATTTGAGCAAGGAGGGGAAGTGCTTCTGAGTCCTGGTCAGACCATATTGGAAACACCATATTCAGTTCAAGACATCAAACATCAGCAGGGACATAGACAAATGTGCAGCTATTCAAATGAGAGAAAATGGTAGGGGAATTCAAAATGGTGTCCTATTGGGAAACACAGAAGTAACCAGAAATATTTATCCTAAAGAAAAGAAGAGAGGAAGACCTTGAAATGTGACTACAGATCTCTGAGAGGGTATCTCAAGAAAATGGTATTTAGACTTTTTCTCTAGAGTAACAAGCATTTCATTAAATCATTTCTTTATTCATTACTTGAACAAATCATTGAGTGCCAGCTATAAGTACCAGGCACTGTGCTGGGTACGGACTTATGATGGAGAGCAAACCAGGTAGAGTCGCTACCTATGATCTACTGAGGGGAAAAAAAAATTTAAAGGAAACAAAGATAAATGTGTAACTGCAATTTGTAATAAGAACTCTAAAGGACTAAATAACACGGAGCAGAGATTTAAAACAAAATGGGGGTTCCTCACAAAGGTAAGATTATCAGGGAAGGCCTCCTTGGGGAAGTAACATTTCAGCTAAAACCAGAGGATGAGTAAGAGCCAGATATGGGGAGTTCAGGAACAAGACAGCCTACTAGGCAAGAGATAAGCAGGAATAAGGGCCTGGGTCAGAGAAAATCTTGAGGTATTTAAGGAACCAAAAGGTGGCAAATGTGACTGGAGTGATCTAGGAAGGGTCAACAGGAGGATACTGCATTAAATCAAAATGTGTCTTCCTTTAAATTATTTCTAAAAGAGTGGCCCAAAAATAATACCAGCTACCTCATGATATAGTGGTATCCCCCTCACTGGGAATAACCATGTATAAGATTAGACTAACGGATTGTTGGGCAATCAAGGCTTCCCTTAAAGATATATTTTAAGAATTTAAGAACCTTTAGGCTCAAGAATTATCTTCCCTAGATACCTTTCCTAGAGAAATTTGCAAGCACAAAGGCAAGGAGGCATGCACAAAGATGTACACTGCAGCAGTCTCAAAAACCTGAACCAACTGTATAACACAGTGAAACCTGTTGTGGACGGTGACTATGGTTAATAGTAAAAACATAAGAATGTTCCTTCACAACTATAGCAAATGTACGTCACTATTACAAGGTGCTAATAATAGGGTTGGAAATGGGAAAAATACATCTAACGCAAACTATGGACTACAGTTAACAGTAATGTTGTAATAGTCTGTCATCCATTTTAACAAAGGCACCACACCAATGCTAAGTGTTAAGAGCAATGAAAATGTTCTAAAATTGATTGTGGTGATGAATGCCTAATTCTGTGATTATACTGAGAGACTGGTATATCTTAGTAAAACTACTAAAAAAAAAAAAAAACCCTGCACTAAGTCAAGTGTCCATCAATAGGGAAATAGATGAATACATCGTAGTGTTATGCAGCAGCTCATACTAATGAACTAGATCAGGGGCTCTTAACCAGGGGTCCACATACAGAAAGATTTCAGGGGTCCATGAGCTTGAACTGAAAAAAAATCAACTCGATTAGATGTCCAACATGATACGCGTTTTGCCTTGTCAAATACTACACCACAGTTTAAGGTTCTTGTTCAAGATAAAAAACAGTCTGCACATTGACATGTCTTTGAAAAATAAAATTTAATTTTAATTTTCCTTTATTTTTGATGTATTGGATTATTATTTAATATGTTAAGAAAGAAGCATTTATGTATAGTATTATATCATATGTTTCCTATTTTAGTAATGGTATTTTGATATATGTAACTTATTTCCTTTGTAATTTTATTTTATGCATTTAAAAACATTATGCTTGTGGGGGTGTGTTGGAGCTAGTGTGATATATTTATTAAATAATATACAGCATAGTGTGGGCTTAGTATGATTTTTATTTTGATGTAGCGTGCTCTGAGTACAGTGGATGACTGCCTGCAAAAAGGTTGGTTAAGGATGGCAGAGATGGTTTTATGATGCCGTGGGAAAACTCAAATTTCTAAGTGTTTGCCAAAGTTAGATTATCAGATATTGAAATTATGGGAAAGTTGTAAAATGTAATTTTGAATAATCCTAAACTTTAATTTAAAGACATGCCGATGTTGAGTGTCATAAAGCTAGCTGCTGCTACATACTGAGAAGGGGTCCGTAGTTTTCACCTGACTGGCAAAAAGGGTCCCTGGACAAAAAAGTTAAGAAACCCTGAACTAGATTTATATATCCTCAAAAGAATACTGTTGAGTATGTTGAGGGAAATGGTAAGTTTCAGCACGATCAATATTGTATCATACCATTTATACAGTTTTTAAACCACAGGAAGCAAGGAAGCAACAGCTAATATTTACTAAATGCTTACTCTATGCCCATCACAGTTCTAATACATTATATTAGTCAACTCACTTAATATTATATCTGTAAGATAGTTGCTTTATTATCCCCATATTACAGATGGGCAAAATGAGGCACAGAGATGTTAAGGACCTTGCCCAAGGCTATACAGCTAGTAAGGGTAAGAATTGGGATTTGAACCCAAGCAATCTGGCTCTCGACGTTGTACATATATGCCCCCTCTATTATATACTCTACTGGATACATATAAGTAGGGTAAAGGTATAAGCACCTGAACTAAATACTCATTAATCATGTTATTGGCGGCCTCTAGGGAGATCCAGCGAGAGAGGCAAGAAACTGGGAAGGGAAAATAGGGACTTCACTTATTCTATAATATTTTATCTATTAAAAAAAAAATACAAACATAACAAAATGCTAACATTTGTTGATTCTAGGGAACAGCTACAGGGTTGTTGCTTATGTCACCTTTTGTGCTTGTCTCTATTTTTGTTTTTGTAAAATAATTCCTTGTTAAGCTAAAGATTCCATGACTTTAAAGACCTGAGGCCAAGAGAAGTTAAGCAACAAACCCCAGGGTCAACAGTAAAAGAATTAATGCTAGAACCCAGGTTCTCAGGCACATGGTTCCATGCCTGCTCCACTTACTCCATGCTACCACGCAGTTTGTGTGCTTTATTTTTTCACAGACTGTAAGCATCAAAACTGAGCCAGCCTAGCTTATCAGTACATCTTGGCTCCACTTCATGCATTGGCCGCATCCATGAAAAGTTGTATTTAAATAAAATATTTGCATATCAAATCCTATTTTTTCCACTGATTTACGTTCTAATTTTGGACATGTGTTCCCACAGAAAGGAATTCAGTCCAAATATGTTAAAATAAATCCCAGTAAGAATCACAGCATTCACCAGAGAGCACTGCAGTCAATGCAGATTTAATTCTCACACAATGATCTCTCAAGAAAACTCTGGTCAGATGGCCACAGAGTCTACATTTTAAATGGATTCATATTAACATGTAGCCTCATGGTTAATTCTGGTTTTTTTTAATGTTCTCTATAAGAAGCCAAATAGATAACAGGTATTCATGTCCAGGTATTCAGCAGGCTCCTCCATGTGGAAGAATCATGAAAATTCTAGTAAATGGAATTTACCAACTGACAATACCACCATCTGTCCTGATTGATTTAAATACATGCCAAAGGTGTTCTGGCAGACATCCTTTGATGTGTTTTTTTAGAGAAGTCATAATCTCTACCACAATGCACTTATTTATCCATTTCCACACTCATGACGTAGGGAAAAACAACCAAGAGGTGGAGTAGTGCTAAGACACAGACTCTGCAGGCATAGACTCCTGAGTTCAAATCCTATGTCTGCCAACATGCTAATGTGTAGTCACAGGTGAGTTACTGGAATTCTTCTGGATCTCAGTTTCTTCATCTATTTAATGGATATGAAGATAGTACATATACCATAGGGTTGGTGGCAAAACTAGATGTGTAAATAAAAGTTTAATAATTAATATAATTTTAAAAATCCAATTCAGAAGATGGTATTGATCCTCATTAAGAATTAAGTAAAGTAGGTAATTGCAAATATATGCTCCTTGAGAGAAAACAAAATGGAAAACTGTTTTCCAAATTTAAATTCATGAATTTTTAAAAGTTATCTAAACTTACCTTACACTTATGTATTTAATTATTTTTTGCCCCTCATAAGAGTAGAACTTTGTCTGATTTGCTCACTGCTATATGCCTCATGCTTAGAAGAGTGCCTAGAATATAATAGGCACATAATTCCTAAATATTTAATTTAAAAATGTATTTTATGAACAAATATTTTTAGTGATATTAATTAACACAAAAATTTATTTTCATCACTTACAATGAATTTATATTATCTAAATTAATCTGTACAAATATCTTGTACCATAGACATTATCATGATTACCCAATGTCAAAAGAGGAAACAAATTCAAGAAATAAAGCAAGTTGCCCAAGATCAATTTGTTAATATGGAATTGGCTTGTATACCTAATAGTTTCCAAAAAAAATCTTGTATTTTTGCATTCTCTCCTGTATCTCTCCTTCTCTGCTTTCCTTAATTATTTGATGGGAAAAGGAGCATGACTGAGACAATAGATTTTACTGCAGATGTTGGAATTCTGCAGATTTGGGAATAAATACAGAGTTAAATGCTCTGGAATATACATTTAGACACATAAACACTTAATGATTTTTTTTTTTTAGAATAAACTAGTGCAGGTATTAATTTGTCCCAGAGAGGGATTTAAAAACCCACTCTCCACTACCGCAGCTTCCTTGAGTTTTTATTTTGGCAAGAGCAAAAATATCTATATCTGGGAGATGATAGTATGTGAATTGAATCACTCCACTAATTGATTAAATGCAAAGTTATACTAAATCACTCCACTCAAAGTGAGGTTGACTCGTAAATGCTCCCAGAGGTAATTAGCAACTAGGCACATCCAATCAACAGAAAAAACAATTCAGACTTGGGCAATAGTGGGTAGCAGGAAATCTGGAAGATCAGCATTAAACAAACCCTTTGGGAAAATCCACCTTACTCAAATTTCTTAAGTATTTAAAGCTATGGCTCAAGCCTCAAGAACAGTTTTGTGAAAATGATTTCCTATAGGCAGTGCTCCTCTGAAACAGAAACCACGTATCTAATTCCTGTTCATCTTTCAAGGTCTGGTTTGGGGTGACTTTTCCCCCAAGAAGCTTTCCCAGGTCACCCAGTTAGAAGAAATTTTTGTCTTGAACATCCTCAGGGTTTTATCCACACTGCTCTGCAAGCCTGTTCTCTTCTCTGCATTACAGTTTCAGAGGGCATGTTGTGTTTGCTCTTCTAGATTGTAAACTCATTGAGGCCAGGGTCTTTGCTTTATTTGGCCATCTTCAAAGAGCATGTAGCTCCAAGTCCATAATGCAAATAAGTGCTAAATGCCTGGCTCTTCTTTTCAAAATAGCCTATATTAGCCTTGTTTCTATCTTGTCACATAAAACAAGCTACCTGAAAGATACAATCTATTCTTTCTTTAGAAATTCTTCTGGGGGAAAAAAAAAAAAAACAACCTCTGGATAGCTGGAACTTTTCTAGTAGGAAAAAAAAGCAACACATTAAAGATGTTGTGTTCATGTATTTTTTAATTCACTCTTATATATGAAATGCAGAAGGGCATCTCCTCCCAACTCCTTAACACTAAGACACTGTCAGAGAGTTGGACTCAGCTGTAGTTTCCCTGTGCATGGCTCTTCTGTCCTTCTATTTGAATGATTAGTACAAGAGTTGGTAGGTGTAGATTCAAGGGACTTAAATCTTTGGGCTGTCCATGTGCCAACTGGGAGCTGAATCTCACTGAAGTTGCAACACCTACTCTCCAGTTCATTGGTCTCATCCAGGACAACTAACACGGAGGTGATGATGGACAATTACCATACCAAGGAACCGAGAGAATCTACAACTGCAAGCAAGAGAGTCCCATCCATCGGCGTTATGGGATATAGGTTGAGCAGACACCACCATACCAGAATCCTCAGGACTGGGGAATGAACTATGGACTTACTGGTATTCTACTATAGACTTATTGTGATTCTAGCAATGGAAGAAATTATATCAATGATGTGGAGGCAGTGACCACTGGAGGTTCTGAGAGGGAAAAGCAAGTATAATGCAGGGGCATTTTGGGGACTTGGGAATTGTCCTGAATGACACTGCAATGACAGATAAAGGCCATTATAACTCTTGCCATAACCTACAGAATTGTGTGGGAGAGAGAGTAAACTACAATGTAAACTTTAATCCATTCTTAGTAGCAATGCTCCAAAATGTGTTCATCAATTACAATGAATATACCTCACTAATGAAGGATGTTGTTAATGTGGGAAAATGAGGGAAGTGTGGGGAGCAGGGCATATGGGAATCCCCTATATTTTTTATGTGACATTTGTATAATCTAAGTATCTTCTAAAAAAATAAAATAAATAAAATTTTTTTTTAAAAAAGACACAGGGAGAAGTACAGCTTCAAACTCACAGACCTTCTCTGAGTCCCATTCAAACCAAAGCAGAGGTACACCAAAATGATTTTTTAAAACATAATACTGGTTTTTAGGATGCTTTTCAACTTATAGAGGATCTATGCTAGTCTTATGCAGCCACTCATTCCCCCACCCCCAAATCCTAATAAAATATAATTTGTTTCAGGAAGAAAGATAATGAAAATTTTACTTATTTGATTCTTTGTCATTTGCTCTAAACAAGGACTGACGAAATAAAGCCTATTAGCCTTTGGACCTGGTACTATAGGAGTGTTTCCAATTAAGTGGGTTTTCTAATTATATTTATCAATATTGTTAATAGGCTAGCATTGAAATGAAATTACTACTAAAAACACACATCAACTCACAGTTGAACTTGGGACAGTGAAATATGAGAAGAAATAAAAATAAATAAAAGAAAGAATAATGAACTTGTTTTTTATAATTTACACTTTCCAAAGTATATGTATGTATGTTTCACATACATTATGTCATTTAATTGTTGAAACCAGTCTGTGTATTCTTCCCATTTCCAGAAGAGAAAACCAAGGCTTGAAAACATTATCCACTGACACTCCTCAGTGATACAACTCACCCTGAGACATAATCTTCTACCACCCTCCCCAAACCTCTGCTTGTCCCGCTAGCCTACTCTACCTCTGCAGGTTAAAATCTGCTATTAATAATAACACACAAGGCATAACACAATAACTTGTAACACTGATAAAAAGATAGTGGTTGCCAGGGGTTCAGATGGGAGGGGAAGATATGAATAGCTAGAACACAGGGCATGTTTAGGGCAGTGGAACTGTACTGTATGAAACTGCAATGACGGATACATGACATTATACATTTGTCAAAGCCTACAAAACTGGATAGCACAAAGTATAAACCATAATGTAAACTATAGACTTTGGTTAGTAGCAATGCTTCAATATTGGTTCATCAATTGTAACAAATGTACCACACTAATGTAAAATGTTAATAATAGGGGGAACTATGTGTGTGGGTGTATGGGGGGGGGCAATTATATGGGAATTCCCTATCCGTTTGGTATAATTATTCTGTAAATCTAAAACTTCTCTAAAAAATAAAGTTCATTACTATTAAAAATAATAATAAAAATACACAAGGCAGATGATGCATATATGAGGGAAAAGCCAGGGCTATCCCTTATTATTTTAAAATGTATAGACTCACATTTAATGAGAGCTCACCCTGTACCCAGGTATAGTTCTAGCACTTTATTTCTATTAACTTATTTCATCCTCACCACAATAGTATAAGGTAGATACAGTTATTACCACATTTTATCAAAGGGTAGATAGATATACTTCAAGGCAGAGAGCTTATGTAACTTGCTAGTTACTATCATGCATTAACCTTGAAAAATAGGATTTTGTAACCTGCCCATATTAACTAAGTTATAGTGAAACAGTAAAATCCCTGAGCCTCTCCAGACCTGCACTGTCCAATAGCCACATATGGAAACTATGTTCATAAAATATGAAACTATGTTCATAAAATATGAATATTTTATGAAACAGTAGTTTTCAAGATACCAGACACAAGTCAAGAAAGGTCAATGATCCTAGAGAGATGGGAAACAAAAGAGATGAGCCCCACAATCACCCCAGTTGAATGCCCTGAGAGTTTCCAGGCTGTGGCATAGGGAGGGGAACTCAGGCAGAGCACAGTGGTCTCTTGGCTTGAATAAAAGGACTGAGAGTCTTGGGAGACCAAGGCAGATAGATTTCACAAAACAGAATACATGAGAGGAGACAGCAGCACAAAAAGAGAGAGAGAACTCCCTTAAGTGTTCAGCTAAGTACTAGTCAGTGCATGCATATGCAGAAATTACACAAGACCAAAGAAGGACTACTCAAAAGGCACCATAAATACAGAGCCGGAAATAATGACTATTCCCACCAGTCAGACTGGAAAATCTCATGATTCATAGCCACTGGGTAGAGTGCATAGAAGGGTCTTGACTCAGTAATTTAAAATAGTTAGCTCTGTTCTATTAGCACTAGCACTACTCTGGGCCCATCTACCAAATCTTAAAGCAAGATCCAAAAGGAACAAATTGTTTCCTAGAAACTTATCTGTGTTCTAAAACAAAACTCAAGAATATTTATAAGAATGAAAAATATCTAGCACACAGCAAAGTGAAATTCAAAATGGCTGGCATTCCATCAAAAATCACTAGGCAATTAAGAAAGCAGTAAAATACAACTCACAATGAGGAGAAAAATCAAATCAAAATCAAAATCAAAATCAAATCAAAATCAAATCAAATCAAAATCAAAATCTACCCAGAATTGAGATAAATATTAGACTTTGCAGTCATAAATCTTAGAAGAACCACTAAAATAACAAAACAAAGGAGATAAAATGGAACCATACAAAAAATATTCACTGAATCCAAAAGAGGTCAGAATAAGGAAAACGAGAACAAAGAAAAGAAAGAAAACAAATAGTAAGACTGTAGATTTAAATTTAACTACGTTGGTGGGAAAATGGCAGAGTAGAAAGCTCCAGGAATCAGGTCCTTCCACCAGAACAGCCATTACACAGGCGGGAATTATCCAAATCAACTATCTCAAAGCTGCAAGATACTATGTAGCACCCAGGGAGGAGCAGAAGGAAGTGGCTAGTAAATTGTGGCAAAGACCAGTGATCTGCACACTCTGAGTGGCAGCATTGTCACCCATCCCCCAACCTTATGGCAGGCAGCAGCAAGGTACTGGTGCGGCTTGCTGGTGCCAGAATGGGACATAAAAAAAAAAAAAAAAACAGTTCCCCCAAGGTCCAGGGATATACAGCCTAAATGCTGATCACTGCTCTTGATTAGCTGCTTCAACTCACTGAGGGCCAGCTCTAAAGACAGCCATTGTTCCAACAAGCCCAGACAAATGCAGCAGAGAAAACTTGACAGTATGCTAGGGAAGCAGATGTAGCGCAAGTGGTTGAGTGCCTGCTTCCCATGTACAAGGTCCTAGTTTCAATCCCCAGTACTTCCTTTATTTAAAAAAGACAGTACACTTCCTCAGAGCTGAAGGGCTATGAATTTGCTGGGCAGATGCCAAGACAATAAAGTACAGCTTTAGTGAGCCACTGGGGAAGTTCTTGGCACCCTTCTTGAACCCTCACTCATCTCACCTTTTGTGGGTCCCTAACCTTGTTTTGGCTGGGAATGACTGACTTGAGAAATTCCTCCCTGGTGTGCCCAGCCTCCTATGATTTGCCCATCAGGCAAAAGCAGCTTGAGACAGCAAAAGAAGCAAAAGAGGACTCAAAAACAATCTGAATCTGGTGGCCTGGAGCAAAGGCTTACCTACTTGGTGCTGCAGAGGAACACCAAGGAGAGAGACAAGATATATTAAGTAGAGGGGACTTCCAAGTTCCTGTAAACAAGGGAACTCCAAAGACCACTAGCAAGCATGACCTGTTCTTTGCACTCACCTTTGGCTAATCCTCTTGAGAGGAGGGCTGAATTCTGAAGGAAAGCACCAGCCAACACAAAAATAATTAGTGAGTACTGTGCACATGGATTATTCTCCAAGATAGACCACATTTTAGGTCACAAATAGGTCTCAGGAGATTCAAAAATATTGAAATCATATAATGTATCCTCTCTGACTATAATGTATTAAAGTCAGAAATCAATACCAGAGGGAGAATTGAGAAATTTACAAATATTTGGAAATTAAACAAGATACTCTTCAACAACCAATGGGTTAAAGAGGAAATTAGGAAATATCTTGAGGTGAATGAAAATGAAAACACAATATTCAAAAACATGTGATGCAGCAAAGTCAGTGCTGAGAGGGAAATTTACAGCTTTACATCTTACATTTTAAAAAAGACTTGATATGGGAAGATTATTTTAGATTATCAGGGTGCAAGATAATCACAGAGATATTTATAAGGGAAAAAGGGAGACACGAGACTCAGTGTCAGAGAAGACAATATGACAATGGAAGCACAGGCAGAGAAGGAAATGTGACATCAGAAGCAGAGGTTGGAGTAATATAGCCACAAGCTAATGAATGTGGAAAATCCAAGGAACTGAGGGTTCTACGGGGCCTCCAAAAGAAACACAGCTCTGCCAACACCTTGAATTTAGCCCTGCATGGCCCATTTCAGATTTCTGACCTCCAGTATTGTAAGAATTTTTTTTTAATTGTGTGGTTTTTTGTTTGTTTGTTTTTTAGGAGGTTCTGTTGCCGAATTTTCTCTAGGTTCTTGGCTAAGCTACACAAAATAAATTTCAAGAGTAAGCCAGGGAGTAGGAGGACGCAAGATGGCGTTAGTGTAGGAGGGCGCACACTGCAAGTTCCTAGAGCGAGGCGGATTGTGGACGGGGTCCTGCCCGGGGGTCTGTGCTGTGCACGCGTGGAGTGAGAAGCTTGGGACATCTATCTGCACGGATCAGCGGCGTGGACCGAACGGTGGAGATTCGTGAGTTTTGAGGCTGCCGGTGGAGGTTGGCACAGGCGGCTCAGCCCCGCAGTTAGGGAAAAAAAAATAAAACGGCCATTTGGAGCCGCGGGCGGGGCGAAAAAGTTTTATTTTCTGGGGATCTGGCTGCCTGGCGCCCCTTGGACCTTGTGTGAACAGAGCACACGAGCTAATCAGCACCCGGTGAACGGGAGGGGGGATTTTGGTCGGGGAACGGAGCTGATTTCCCTAGCCACCCAGGGATAAGACTCGGGCGCTGCGGAGCCAGGAGGAAGGGACACTTCCCAAAAGTCTTCGGTTGGAAGAGAGGGAAGGGTATTTTATATTTTTAGACATTGATCTGGCTGCCTACACCGCCCCATAGCTTTAGGGAGCAGATAAGCCGACCTGAACCAGCATCAGGCTGAGAGCAGACGCGAATCTGCACTCAAACTGATTTACTGAGCAGCCCGGTAACGCTGGAGCTCGGCGCCAGAAGGGGTGTAATCCGCCGTCTTTAGCACTCCTCACTGACTAACATCAGAGCTTCAGCTAACCTGGGGAGTCCGGAAAGTGGGACGTGCTTGATTAATTTCCACGGGCTCAGCTAGGGTCCCTTCTGTAAGGGGGTTGGTCTAGAGGAGGAATTATTTTGGGTCCTGCATTTGGCTAAAAAAAAAAAAAAAAAGTGAGGTCACCTCAACAAATGAAAAATAAATTCTTTTTAATTTAGTTTAATAGCTAAAAGCTGCTTTCAGGACCTGCATATAGAACCCTGTGGGGAAATTCATTGATAAACACAAGTAGGCAGGAAGGATCCACGTGGACCCTAGGGGAATCATTGACCCCCCTTAGCTCTGTTTGACTACTTGCCTGTGTGGATCTTTGGTTTCTCTCTGTTACTTTCTGGTCTATTGCTAATATTCCCGTTTTCCTCCCCCCTTCCTTTTTCCTTCCATTTTTTTTTTTTAAAAAGGTGCTGCCAGCTGGTCGCTTCTTTGCTGGGCTTCTTATTCAGTAATTTCCCACTCGCTGTATATATTGATTCTGTATTACAAACTATCACTTATCCTTCCTGCATCTTTCTGCCTTCTGTTTTCTGTTGTGGCTCTTAGAGACAACATTTTTTCATAGGCCCACAACTTAAGGGTGTCAATTTCTATCCCATCTATTTTGTTTTCTTCTTCTTCTTTTTTCTTTTTTTTTTACTAGTATTAACTTTTTCCTTTCAGACCTTTCTCTACTATTTCTCTCCCTCCTCGTAATTCTAGCCTTCTAAATCACTATATATATATATTCCTCCATTTGTTTTCCCAGTCCATTGTAGGAACTCCATATTTTTTCCTAGTACTCTACACTGCCTACACAAGTTAAATATTCATCTCATTAAGTCTCATTTTGCCCCTCTTCTAACTTTTATCAATATTTCTATTATCCTTCTGCCTTCCTTACATCTTTTGATTCCTCTGGCCCTAACCTTTTGCCTTCAAGGGAACATAGAAAGAAGCAAGGAAATAAAATAAGAAGAAGGGAGGCAGCTGTGGCTCAATCAGTGGGGCTCCCGTTTACCATATGGGGGGCCCCGGGTTCGGTTCCCGGGGCCTCCTGGTGGGGGCGGGCCCGCCCACACGGCGTGGTTGGCTGACCCGGCGAGCACAAGCAGCAAGGGGGGGATAAATGAATAAATAAATAAAATCTTTAAAAAATAAAATAAAATAAAATAAAAAAATAAGAAGAAAAACTGCCAAAGAGAAAACTTAACTCACACGCAGAACCAACAGCTAAATAAAATTCTAGAGCATAGAGAAAAACTAATCAACTGAACAAACCCATCAAGCTAATATGATGACCAGAGGGCAACAGAAAAATACAAATGACTCTGAGAAACTGGAAAACATGGACCAGTCCAGTGCACAAAATAAAAACCAGGAAGCAATGCAGTACATCGAACAACTAATCAAAGCTATCCAAACAAATATCATGGACCAACTTAAAGAATAGAAGGAAGAGATTAAGGATATAAAGAAGACACTGGGAGAACATACTGAAGAAATAGCTAACACACCTAAAAAGGTAATGGATATGATGGCGAACAAAGACACAAGTCAAGAAATGAAAAAGACGCTGGACTCACATGGCAGCAGAATTGAACAAGCAGAGGAAAGAATTAGTGATATGAAAGACAATACAGTTGAAATCAAAGAGATTGTAGAAAAGATAGACAAAAAGATAGAAAAAAATCCAGTATGGTCTCAGGGAATTAACCGATAATGCAAGACGCACAAACATACGCATTATGGGCATCCCAGAAGGAGAAGAGAAGGGAAAGGGAACAGAAGGAGTGTTGAAGGAAGTTATGGCTGAAAACTTCCCAACTCTATTGAGAGAGATGGATGTGCAGATCCAGGAAGCACAGCGCACCCCAAATAGTATAAATCCCAACAGGCCAACTCCAAGACATATACTTGTCAAATTGTCCAATGCTCAAGACAAAGAGAAAATACTCAAGGCAGCAAGAGAAAAGAGAACCATCACATACAAGGGAAGCACAATTAGATTAAGTGCTGATTTCTCAGCTGAAACCATGGAGGCAAGAAGACAGTGGTATGACATAGTCAAAACGCTAAAAGAAAAAAACTTCCAGCCACGAATTCTCTATCCAGCAAAATTGGCATTCAAAAATGATAGAGTTCAAAATATTCACAGATAAACAGCAATTAAGAGAGTATGTCAAGAAGAAACCAGCACTTCAAGAAATACTAAAGGAATCTCTACAAGTTGAAAGGAAAAAACAAAGGAGAGAGAGTTGGAGGAGAGTTTAAAAACAACTGAAAACTCAAAAAGAGAAACAAAACAACATATGACATACATTAACCCAAAGAAAACATGACTGAAGTAAGAAATTCGTTACGAGTAATAACACTGAATGTTAATGGATAAAATTCACTAATCAAAAGATACAGATTGGCAGAATGGATAAGAAAATATGATCCATCTATATGCTGTCTACAAGAAACCCACCTTCGGCCCAGGGATTCAAGGAAGCTGAAAGTGAATGGCTGGAAAACCATTTTACAAGCTAACAATAGCCAAAAAAGGGCAGGAGTAGCTATTCTAATATCAGACAAAATAGACTTTAAATGCAAAACTATTGTAAGAGACAAAGATGGACACTACATATTAGTAAAAGGAGTAATCTCTCAAGAAGAGAGAACAATCATCAACATTTACGCACCTAATCGAGGTGCCTCAAAATACGTGCGGCAAACTCTGGAAAAACTAAGAGGAGAAATAAATTCCTCTACAATTATAGCAGGGGACTTCAACACACCACTATAATCATTAGACAGAACATCTAAGCAGAGAATCAATAAAGAAACAAAGGTACTCAACAATACATTAGAAGATTTGGACTTAATAGACATATATAGAACACTACACCCAAATACAGTGGGATTTACATTCTTCTCCAGTGCACATGGAACATACTCCAAAATAGACCACATGCTAGGCCACAAAACAACACCCAATGAATTCAGAAAGATTGAGATTATACAAAGTAATTTCTCTGACCACAACGGAATGAAGTTGGAAATCAATAAGGGCCAGAGAAACAGGTTAGGCACAAGGATATGGAAGTTAAACAACACACTCTTAGACAAACAGTGGGTCAAAGAGGAAATTTCAAAAGAAATCAGTAACTACCTTGAAACTAATGAAAACAACAACACAACATATCAAAACCTATGGGATGCAGCGAAAGCAGTCCTGAGAGGGAAGTTCATAGCCATAAATTCATATATTAAAAAAGAAGAAAGAGCTAAAATTGAAGACCTAACTGCACACTTGGAGGAACTGGAAAAACAACAACAAACTAAACCTAAAGGAAGTAGAAAGCAGGAAATAACCAAGATTAGAGCAGAACTAAATGAAATAGAGAATAAGAAAGCACTGGAAACAATAAACAAAACCAAAAGCTGGTTCTACTAGAATATCAACAAAATTGACAAACCCTTAGGCGGACTAACAAAGAAAAAGAGAGAACAGATGCAAATACATAAAATAAGGAATGAGCAAGGTGATATCACTACTGACCCAGAAAGAGCTAACACCAATTCTACTTAAGCTCTTCCAAAAAATAAAAGTAGAAGGAATATTACCTAACTCATTCTATGATGCCAACATTACCCTAATACCAAAACCAAATAAAGATACCACAAGAAAGGAAAATTACAGACCAATTTCTCTAATGAACCTAGATGCTAAAATCCTTAACAAAATACTTGCTAATCGCATTCAACAACATATCAAAAGGATTATACATCATGACCAAGTGGGTTTCATCCCAGGTATGCAAGGATGGTTCAATATAAGAAAATCAATCAATGTAATACACCACATAAACAAACTGAAAGAAAAAAATCACATGATCATCTCCATAGATGCAGAAAAAGCATTCGACAAAATACAGCACTCTTTCCTCATAAAAACACTACAAAAGATAGGAATAGATGGAAACTTTCTGAAAATAATAAAGGGTATATATGAAAAACCCAAAGCTAACATCATTTTCAACGGTGAAATCCTAAAAGCCTTCCCTCTGAGATCGCGAACAAGACAAGGATGCCCACTATCACCACTCCTATTTAACATTGTCTTAGAAGTACTTGCACGAGCACTGAGACAAGAAAAGGACATAAAAGGCATCCAGATTGGAAAAGAAGAAGTAAAAATTTCATTATTTGCAGATGACATGATCCTATACATAGAAAGCCCTGAGAAATTGACTACAAGGCTTCTAGAACTTATAAAGGAGTTCAGTAATGTTGCAGGCTATAAGATCAATGCTCAAAAATCAGTAGCATTTCTGTACACCAATAACCAGCAAACTGAGGAGGAAATCAGGAAAAAAATACCATTTACAATAGTAAACAAAAGAATCAAATACCTAGGAATAAATTTAACTAAAGATGTAAAGGACTTATATACAGAAAACTACACAACACTGTTAAAGGAAATCAAAGAAGACTTAAACAAATGGAAAAATATTCCCTGTTCATGGATGGGAAGACTAAACATCATCAAGATGTCTATCCTACCCAAACTAATCTACAGATTTAATGCAATCCCAATAAAAGTCAACACTATATTTTTTAAGGAACTGGAAAAACTAACCACAAAATATATTTGGAGAGGCAAGAGGCCCCGAATTGCCAAAGATATATTGAAAAAGAAAAATGAAGTTGGAGGTATCACATTACCTGACTTTAAAACATACTACAAAGCTACAGTGATCAAAACTGCGTGGTATTGGCACAAGGATAGACCTACTGACCAATGGAACTGGATTGAGAGTTCTGATATAGATCCTCGCATATACAGTCATCTGATATTTGACAAGGCCACGAAACCCACTCAGTTGGGAGAGAGTGGCCTCTTTAACAAGTGGTGCTTGGAGAACTGGATATCCATATCCAAAAGAATGAGAGAAGAATACCACCTCACACCTTATACAAAAATCAACTCAAGATGGATCAAAGATCTAAATATAAGAGCCAAAACCATAAAAACCTTGGAAGATAATGTAGGGAAGCATCTACAGGACCTTGTAATAGGAAATGGTTTCATGAACTGCACAGCCAAAGCACGAGCAGCAAGAGAAAAAATTGATAAATGGGATCTCCTCAAAATTAAAAACTTCTGCACCTCTAAGGATGTTATTAAGAAAATAAAAAGGCAACCTACCCAATGGGAAAAAATATTCGGCAACCATGTATCTGATAGGAGCCTAATATCCTGCATATATAAAGAAATCCTTCATCTCGAAAATAAAAGGACAAACAACCCATATAAAAAATGGGCAAGTGACCTCAAAAGACACTTCTCCAAGGAAGAAATACAAATGGCTAAAAAGCACATGAAAAAATGCTCAACATCACTTGCTATCAGGGAAATGCAAATCAAAACTACAATGAGATACCATCTTACACCCATCAGAATGGCAGCTATTAAAAAAACAGGAGACACTAAATGTTGGAGAGGATGTGGAGGAATAGGAACTCTCATCCACTGCTGGTGGGACTGTAGTATGGTCCAGCCACTGTGGAGGACAGTTTGGCGGTTCCTCACAAAACTAGCAATAGATCTTCCGTGTGATCCAGCAATTCCACTGCTGGGTATATACCCAGAAGAACTAAAAACAAAAATACAAACACATATATGCACACCAATGTTCATAGCGGCATTGTTCACCATTGCCAAAAGTTGGAAATCAGCCCCGGTGCCCATCAACAGACGAATGGATAAGCAAAATGTGGTACATACATACAATGGAATATTACTCAGCTGTAAGAAGGAACAAAGTGCTAACACATGGAATAACGTGGATGAATCTTGAAGACCTTATGTTGAGTGAAGCAAGCCAGGCACTGAAGGATGAACAGTATATGACCTCACTGATCTGAACTGAGGAAAGTGAGCAGTCTCTGAGAACCATTGTCTGAAAGATAGGTTAACAAAGGAGAGTAAGAGAAGAGCAGGCTTTGAGCCATCACCCATATGTACATAATCTATGGTAAAGAGATAGAGTGTGGTTGCATGTTAGGGGATGGGGCAGATGAGTGGTGGTGTTCCTGGGTTTGGTGGTGCAGCACTGGGGGGTGGGTGGATTAGGAAGGGCTGGTTCAAATCCCCAGGGCATGTAAATGTGAATCTTCACATTCCATGGGTTGGGAGAGGGGGGTATCACGGGCCCTGGGGGGCTGGGGAGAAGGGAACAGTCAAGATCTAATGAGTTGTTTGGTGGTCATGGGGAAGGTTTTTCATTACCTTACAGTAATGGACACAGGACATGGTAAATATCGTCAGGATTGTTGAACTGTATCGTCTAGGTTGTGGGCTGTGCTGTAGATCACAGACAGTGTTTGGTTGCTGTGTTTTGCTGTCTGCATAGCAGTTGTAGCGGTGCTGACAACCAAAAAAAAAGGGGGGGGGAGTTAATGTGGGGTGGGGAGAGGGGGTGGTTTGGTATCTGGGAGTCTCCGGCACTCCGTGTGTGACTTTGCTGTGACCTGGAACTTCTTTGAAAATTGAATGAAAAATTGGGAGACAGTGGGGATTGGGAGGGGGAGGGTGTCATGGCGCACTGGACATCCGATAGCGCAGTGATAAAGGGAAGGAAAAAAGGGAAAAAGGAAAAGAGAAAAGAAAAAAAAAAATTAATATATATATATATATATATATATATGTATGTATGTATGTATGTATTTTAAAGGCATTTCCTTTGCTTTTTTGCCCATTTTTTGAGTGTCCCAATCCACTAATTGTATTTTGTTTTGTTTTGTTCTTTGTTTGATTATTTGTTTTTTTTCCTTCTCTCTCTTTTTTTTCCCCTGAGTTTCCTTGTGTTTGTCTCTTGCATGTAGGCTTATCACACTTGTTTCTTTTTCCTAGTAAGTGTATTTGATTGTTTTATGGACTGAATGTTCATGGAGGATTTGGATCGCAGGGGGGTTGCAATGGGTGCTGCGGGGGATTGTTGGGGGGGGGTGTCTGGGGGGGGTGGTTCGTGGGGATTGGTTCATCCGAATGTGCATGAGGGATATACGAAATCATTCGGAGGATCAGGGGATGGGGCATGGTCACGATGGGTGGATAATCACACAGTAAATGAGGGAGTCTGAGTTCCTAGCCTGGAGAGCTCTGCCACAGTCTCCAGGGGAGCACCAATAGTCCTCTGAGTGTAGGTACAGTGCCTGTCAAAATAGGATGACCCACTGATGTGTTTTTTTTTATTGATGACTACCCTTGTGAGTCTTTGCTCTTGTAAATGAGACTTAGCCTGCAGTTGTGGGGTGCCTAAGGGTTGCCACCTGAGAGCCTCCTTGTTGCTCAAATGTGGCCTCTCTCTAAGCCAAACTCAGCATATGATTGCATTACCTTCCCCCCAACGTGGGACATGACTCCCGGGGATGAGCCTCCCTGGCAACGAGGGATTAATACCAAGTGCCAACTGGCAACACAACTGGAAAAAGACCTTGAATAAAAGGGGGAAATGGTAAAGACAAATGAGTTCAAGTGGCTAAGAGACTTCAAAGAGAGTCGGGAGGTCATCCCAGAGGTAACTCTTACGCACACCTCAGTAGGAGCTCATAGAACATCTAAGTGCCTATCACCCCACTCAGTTGGGTTCCTGAGAGCTCCGGAGACACCCTGGTCCTATATAAGGGGGGATAGCCCCAGAGACTGATGCCTTATCAGTGGGTTCTATTTTGGAATCTGTGCTCCTGAGAGTGACAGAATTAGACTCAAATAAGTCCTCCCTGCACATGGTTCACCAGTCCCTTCTATTCAAACCTACATGTGATGCTGGAGTTTCTTAGGTATACTTCCAGAGACTGGAGCCTCCCGCCTACCTATGTGCCAGGTGTGCATGAAATCTAGGTGGAGCTGCAACTCCTACCCTACAGCTCAATGGACTCATCCAAGTCACCTGGTGAGGAGACAACGATGGGCAATGGCCATCCCAGGGAATGGAGAGGGCCTGCATCTGCAGGCAGGATCATCCCACCC
>JAKSZT010007815.1:28812309-29079769 GCA_026826555.1 Tolypeutes matacus
AATGGACTTGATGGTATTCTGTTGTTCACATATGGTGATTCTAGCAATGGAAGAAATTATAACAATGAGGTGGAGCCAGTGGCCACTTGACACTTTTGGGGTAGGGAGGGGATGAGCAGTTGAAATACAGGGGCTTCTTTGGGAGTTGGAGGTTATCCTGAGTACTGTTCTGGCAACGGATGTAGGCCATTTTAAATCAGCACACACCACTCAGAACTGAGTGGGAGAGAGTGTGGTCTACAGTGTGAACTGTGGTCTATGGTTGGTGGCAAGGCCCCAGGATGTGTAAGTTCATTGAGGGTGGTGGGCCACACTTGTGGGAGATGTTTGTGTGGGATGTGGTGGGAGGTGTGGGAGGTGGGCAACATGGGAATCCCAGTGTGTTCCGTGTAATATTTTGGGTAATCTAAGCACCTCTTAAAATATATGTATATATATATATATAAATAACATTTTTGTAAGCAAATACACATATATGCATATATATTTATATATCATTTTGCAAATGTTTGTATGTATTGTGAGAATTTTTATTTTTACCCATAATAAAAAAATAAAATAAAATAAAGTACTAAGCAGAATATGTGAATAAACATCCAGTGGTTGCTAAAAAAAAAGAGTAAGCCAGGTTAGTTAGGCCAATAATTTATTAAGGAAGGGAGGAAAGAGAAATGGGAGAAAATAACAGATCATGGGTCCCAGGTAGAGAGGAAGGGGCTGAAGAGTGATAAAGAGAGCCGATTTACAGACTACACTTCTCCATTACAGACTATAAATGCCCAGGTTTACTTGCATGCTGTTCCAGGCAGGGGGGAAGAAGGCCAGAATAGGGGACTGTTTGGCCTTTGTGCTTACTTTTTAAACCAATAATTATTCCACCCCTTTGCTAATGAGAGGCGAGGAGTCCCAGCTGTTTGCTGTTTTGATTGATTACCCCACCCATCAATCCTCCAAGAGGGCCCAAGGATAAGGCCCCTGGAGAATATCTGGGGCTTCTCCTGGCTTCCGGAGGAAATCTCGTTCAAAATGGGGGTTTTTGCAAGGGTCTTGCAGCAGCCATCTTGTGGGTATCGATGACCACGTGTTTAATGGCAGCAGTTTTTTTCTGCCAGGTTCCAGATCCGTCTATTGATTCCTAACCTAGCCTGCCTCAGTTCCAGGTACTGAAGCCAGGACTTTGTACATGTGAAGCAGGTGCTCAACCACTGAGCTATACTTTCTCCCCAAATCTGTGTTGTTTTAAGCCACTAAATTTGTGGTAATTTGTTACAGCAGCAATAGGAAACTAAGCTACTGTAACAAATACCTAAAAATGTGGAAGTGGCTTTGGCCTTAGGTAATGGGCAGAGGCTGGAACATTTTTGAAGAGCATGATAGAAAATGTCTGGATTGCCTTGAATGGACTATTAGTAGAAATATGAGCATTAACAACTCTGCTAGTTAGGACTCAGAAGGAAATGAGGAGCAAGAAAGTAAAAAAAAAAAAAAAAAAAACCTATATTATCTCAGAGAATGTATAAACCAATACTGGTAATAGAAATATGGGCATTACAAGCACTGCCAGTGAGGGTTTGGAAGGAAATGAAGAATGTATTATTGGAAACTGGAGGACAAGGAACCCTTGTTACATAGTGACAGAAAGTTTAGCTGAATTGTGTCCTGTGATTATGTGGAAAGCAACACCTGTAAACAGTGAACTTGGCTACTTAACCAAGGGAATTTCCAAGCAAAATGTTGAAGGTACAGTCTGATTTCTTCTTGTTGCTTATAGTAAAATGTAAGAAGCAAGAGATATATTGTAGAACTGTTAAGCAAAGTGGAACCAGGACTTATGGATTTGGGGAATTCTCAACCTATCCAGAATGCAAAGGATAGTGAAATTAGGAAATATGCTGTCAAGAAAGCATGCTCTGGAAAAAATGCCAAGGGTATAGCTGGACAACCTTTTGCTAGTGCCTCAGAAACATCAAAAAAGTCAGAATATTCAATTGCATAGAGGGCTCTTTGAAGAGGTTAGGCTGTGATTCATAAATCTCCTCAGCCATCTCAGCAGAAGCCAGGAATGAAAATGGGGCTACCCAGGAAAGATCTGCGGAGGAGCCTCTTATCTAATGGACAGGAGACCCTCTTGAGTCTATCATAGCAGCAGAAACTCTGCCAATTTAAACTGAAAGGGACAGAGAGAAGAGGAAATGAAAAACTCCCAAAATTCTACAGGCAGGAAACAAGCTGATAAAACTACTGAACTGCAATGCAAACACATGCTACCTTTCATGAAAATGCAAGAATGACTCAAATGAAGGAGCCGCAGGCCCAGAGGGCAGAGCCTTGAATCCTAAAGGACTTTGCCCTGTGGGATTTCAAAATTGCTTGGGACCGATGACCCCCTTTTTCTTTCCATTTTCTCCCTTTTTGAAGGACTCTATAACTGGATCCTGTGCCTGTTCCATCATTGTATTTTGGAAGCAGATAACCTCCCTGCTTAAACCTCCACAAAGGCTCCCACTGCTCTGAAAATAAAGTGCAAATCCATCAGCATGGCCTACAGGCAGGGGTGAGAGCTCCACTAGTTTACAAGCACATGGCCTCCCACCCATCAGAGTGGACACTGGCCGTAAGTCATCAGTACACCCAACCCCATGCCTACCAGCTGAATAGGAGTTCTGCCTCGAGGGTCCTACCTAACCTTCCCCCTGCCTAACTCTCTAGCCACTCTCCACTCCCAGCCATGCTGGGAGTCTGCCTTGAATGCTCTGAGTTCCACCCCCACCCCACCCCCATCCTACACCAGGCTTTTCAAGCCTCTGCTAATATATCAGTTTTTCAGCATAGCCTTTCCCTAACCACCACCATTCCCCACCCTAATTCAATCAGAACTCTTAGTACTAGTCTTATTTGACAACCTATACATCCCTTCATTGTAAGTAAAACAATTGCAATGCATAGATACTTAGGCAATGACTGTTTCCCTCACTATATTTTAGAACAGGGCTGGGTCTGTCTTATTTACTCTTACTGCATACCATTAGTATGTTGCCTAGTACACAGCAGAAGTTCTATAATAATAGCTAGTATTTATTGAGCATTTACTATGTATCAGGCACAGTTCTAAGCACTTTAATGGATTAGCTCCTCTAATCCTTATACCAGCCCCATGAAGTAGAGGTCACTGAGGCACAGTCAGGCTAAGTAAGTAACAATGTCTCAAAGCTAATAAGCGGCAGGACTAGCATTTGAACTCAGGCTTTTGGGCTCCAGAGCCCATGCTCTGGAGAATCAACTATTTTTTAATGCTTAATGCCTTTTTAATGAATGGTAGTCAAGTTTCTGGAGGGCAGAACCAAGTAGTCTGCATTCCTGAGAGAATGCAGCTCTAGTATGTCTTCTGTCTTCATGGCTACCTACTAGATGAAATATAGCTATAGATGTAAACATAGATATAAATGTAGACAATATCCAAAGATATATCCTGTAAAAATAATTTGGCCAGCCAACAATTTTTAAGGGCTTTGCAAATTCATTTCACTTTAGATCGCCACCAAATTTCCAAGGAAATAGTTCACTCCCAAACCAAATATTTCACCATGATGCTTTCCAGTCCTACCACCACCACCCTTCAGAACACCCTCTGCATATCTGAACACCCTCATGCCCATAACACAAGATAAATAACAAACCTGATCTCCAGACAAACACACATCAGATTAACTCAACCACTGTCCCTATGCAAAGGAGGAGATGCCTTTACCTTGAAATAAAAAGGCTCTGCTGGCATTGTGCAGTCCAGACACCTGAGAGATGCCAACGGTGCTGTTCATGAGGTCGAGCTCGGTGATAATATCCAGCTGAAGGTCAGGGTCCATCCCAAAGCCCACCACTGGAAAGGAACAAAGAATTGTTTGGCTTCAACGCAGACTGCTAGCAGCAATACCGAGAAGAGGTAACAGGGCCAGGGGGCAGAAGGGCACACAGAGGAGCCTGTGACATGTGCTGGGAGATTCTCTCTCCCTGGAGAGAAAAGCAGCTCTTTATTTTATCACCCCACTGATACTGCTTTCTTTACACCTTTCCTCACCCCTACACCCCACTACAGATCCATAATCCCTTAACCAAAACCGTTGGGGTCAAATATATTTCAGAATTCACAATGTATCATAATTTAGAAAGGTAACATGGCCCATGTATTACATTTTATGCAACACCCTCAGTAAAACAACATCACATAATGAAACACATTAATATTTCTGGAGCAAAAAGGATGATGTTTGTCTCTAATGGGGATAAATAAGACTACAAATAGCCTCATAGCCAAAGTTTAACTCGGTTTTTGCCACTAAAGGAGTTCAGCTCAGGGTAGATTTTGCTGTCAGGTAAGTGATGAAGAAACTGGGTTTCTGAGCTCTTTTGGATTTGAGGGCTGTGGACACAGGACTGTGAACTTGTTCTTCTTGCTTTACGGACAGAGACAGTAGCAAAATCTGACACCAACACTACCAGTAAACGCCTCCACAAAGCGCTCTCAGTTAATGAAGCCACAACCACCAAATGGAGAGGGGGCCCTGCCCCTGTCACAGAATGCAACAGAGGGACTGGCCAGGAAGAAGAATCCCTGGAACATGAGCTGTATTTTTCTATCCAAAAGGATTCCTGGAGGGAAAGTAAGGAGAGCTGTGGTTGGAGAACTGTAGCACAGAGAAACATTGATTCTGACCTCCTATTGCCTTGTCAGAAAAAGGCAAATCTCTAAGGATGTCTCTCACTCAGCAGCTATTCTGTAGAATGATTCACTCATGAGTGCAAAGTGATTTCCAACTATATATGAATTAATACAGCTTTACAGCACTCTAAGGGACTATGTTGAGACGTTCGTAAAGGCTGTGTCTACCTACACTTAGCATCTCAATAGCGTAATTCTGATTGCACGGTAGGAAATGTTTTAATCAGCAACAGCTGTCAACTTTTGCCTGCTGGTAATACAGTTGGGAGGCAAGATCTGGAGAATCTGTACCCAGTTTGTCCCAGAGAGACTGCGTGAATGTTCACTGGGACATAATGGGTGACTACAACCTCATCTGTCCTCCCACCTTCACCCCTTACCCCACAGATCTGGGGAAGGAAATCTGCCCTCTCCGTACTCTTTTCCTCCCAGGAAAAAGGAACTGCTGCAGCAATCTCGGCTTCTCACAACAGAAGAGCCGTCAGGGAAGGATCTTTGGAGCTGAAACCTGTCCTTGCCAAGCAGACAAAAGGTTAAATTAAAGGCTCAGTACATATACTGCCTTCTCTGTTTTTGTTAGGCTTCCCCCTTTATCCTCTGAAATGAAAGTATAAGTTTTCCCCCTTCCAAATACAGCCAGTTAAGGGACCAGAGTTTTCCCAAAGACAATTCTTCCTTCCATTCATTTCTTCATTCATTCACTCAGTATTGTTTTCAACAGATATTACTAAGTGCTTATTATACACATTGCTAGGCACTCACAGAGCTTGCATCTCTGGGGGAGGCAGAGAGGTTAAAATACAAACAAACTAACTAACAAATAAGATCATTTCAGATGGCAACACATGCCATGAAGAAGATAAAGCAGTGGAATGGAAAAATAGCGACTTGGGTGGGGAGCCCTACTTTAAAAAGAGTGGTCAGAGAAGGTTCTTTGGAGCTGAAACCTGAAGGACTAGAAGGGAGCAGCTATGTATGGGAAGGTCTGGGGAAAACTCTCCAGGCAGAGAGAACAGCAAGTTCAAACCAGGAACAAACTTGGAGAGTTCAGGGAACAGAACAAAGATTAGCGAGGCTGGAGCAGAGTAGGCAAGGGGGAGAGTGGTAGAAAATGAGGCCAAAAGCTAGGCAAGGGCCAGATCGTTATAAGGCCTTATGAGCCACAACAAGGAACACAGATATTACGCTAACTGCAATGGGATATCACTGGAGGGTTTTAAGGTGTGTGTTGGGGAGGTAGGGGTGGGAGATGGGATATGCTCTGATTTACATTTTAAATGTGCTCTGACTTAAGTTTTCATCCTACCTACCTGATGCTGCTGATCCCAGATACAGATTCAATACACAAACACTGACCAAGTATCTACTCTGTAGCAAAGACACACTGAGTTACAAAGGCTTCCCTCAGCCCAAGTCATAGCACTATGGGCCTGTCAGTGAGACTGGTGATATTTCTGCTGGGATACCAGCAGTTCAGTGATCACCTTGGAAAGAATTTATTTCAGTCTGATCTATAGTGTTCTACACTTATATGGCAGAAATTAAATCAAAGGTGATCTTATAGGATGTCCAAGCTGATCTTTCTCTGATCAGAAATTTGGAAAGGGGTCTAGGAAATGTTCCCTTAGCCAGACACAAGAGAAAGGAAGCATCTCTGTACCTGAGTACCTTGCATAGGGCCTGGCATATTAATTACTGATGAGTTGATGCACACACTGATTTGGGTACAATGACCTCAGAATAATATGCACATCTGGGGATACCATGGGATACCATGAGAAGATGAGATGGCATGCAGGCCAAGGAAACTTTTTAAAACAGACTTGGGTTAACTGAATTATTGGCCTCAATTCTTTCATCACCACCCCTTCCTGTATACACAGTTTGTGTCATGTGGCTTTGCAGTTCAATTACAGTTGAAGTAAACCTCTCCATCGCGTAACTTTGAACTCCATCATGTAACTTGTTTTGTCCATTGGGATGTTAGCAACATTACACAAGCAGATGCTTGAAGTGTGCTTGTATGGTGGGGCCTGGTCTCTTGTATCTCTATCATCAAGATGAGAAAAGCCTGGTCCTCCTAGCCCACTGGTCCAAGGAGGATGAGACTCATGGAGCAGATACCCTACCTGAGTTTGGAACCAAACCCAACCAAACCTGCCCTAGATTAGCCAACTCTAAACCAACCCACAGACATGTGAATCATAATAAATGTTTGTTGCTTTAAGCCATGGAGTTTTGACCAACTTGTTACACAGTGTTATTGTGCCAATTGTTGACCAATGCAGGGATTAAAGACACATGATGATGGTCATCCTTAAGAGGTCTAAGGGCTCAAGACTAGAGTTCTGCTACTGGACAAGCCAAAAATTCAACCAAACAGGCTCTGTAGAACTGGCAAAACACTCCAGTGCTATCCTGGGACCCTCATCCCCAAGTGAGAATACAGTACCCTCAATCCAGAAAGTGTTGTGGAAAGAGCACTAAACTAGGAGTCTGTTTCAGTCCTGTTTCTTACCTCTACTAACTCTAAGGCCTTGGAAAACTCATTTCATTTCTCAGACCTCAGTTCCCTGGTTCATAAAATGGAGATGAAAATACCTGCCTCCCAGGCTTGTGGAGTTTCAGTAATAACTACAGGAACACTCCTAGCACCCAGTCTAACACATAGGCGATACCCAACTGGAGTTTGCTCTGTCTTTCATAAGACCAGCTCTCCAAAAGCATCCAGCTCCTGGTTCTCAACTCCACCAGAATAGCACAAAAGGCACAGGTGCCCCACTTCCTCCCAACCTTTCCCTGTGCCCAATGACCTAGAAGGGCTTCTCAGTCTGGGTTTTCTTTGTGAAATCTATATATTAAATCTATATTCTGCAAAAGGAACTCTAAACTGACTTTCAGGCCCTGGCTTACAAAATGGTTCCCAGCAAAGGAGGCGCATCAGATAGATGCCCTGTGCTGACGCAATCAGACTTCAGCCCATGCACAGCTTGGAGAACAAGACTTAAAGCTTACAAGAAATGGGACCAGAAAAAGAAACCTAAGCTCTGACCATCCATCTTCAGACAAGTTTCCTTCTGCCTCAATATTCCAACAAGCCGCTTAGAACAAAACTCACCTAACAACTGCAATTCTGCAATCACCCCCGCCCCCGCCCTTTTTTTTTTTTTTTTGACTCTAAATTCTCAATGCCCTCCTAACACTTTGGAACACCTGCTTTTACTTAGTGTTGCCCAATTTGCAAAGTGTTATGCTGTTAGTAAAGCTCTCTTCTTTCTATTTGCAGTAGCAGTTCTTCTGACAATTTTGGCATCAGAAGTGAGATCTGAAGACACTCTCCTGTGGCTCCTGAGGTCTTTGCCAGATACATGCACTGGTACCCGCCGAGGCCTCTTCGAAGGTCAAAGGTAAGTTCTCTAGGATCTGAGTTTCACATCCTTGCATTGCAGCTCTTCAGGCTTTATTTTCTTTTTTTTTTTTTTTTTTTTTTTATTCCTTTTTTATTCAAAGTTTATTTCAAATTCAAAAATAAAATGAAAAAGGCAGCTCAAGAGGTTATGGAAGCATTACTTCTCAAATGTTCTGTCCAGGTGCTTTCATCTCATTGAATTCCATCAATCAACTCAGTTTTTCCCCATAACTTACTGGATGCAGAGAAGGCGATACTCAGACAGACATTTACAGCTGTGAATGCTTCGAGTAAAAAGGAAGAAAGATACCAAATTAAGAACCTTGCTTGCCATGTTGAACGCGACCACGAGCCGCAGGACTACAGCCCCTAGAACCTACGGGAGGTGCATGGGGACCAGCTGGACCGTGCCCGGGCCCCGCACCTGAGCCAGGAACACGAGAGAGCGCCAGGACCCTGGGAGCGCCAGACGGCCCCGCGCAGGACTACTTTTATTTTCAATTTGTTACTCAAATGTGGACTTTAAGTAAATTACCTTTGTTTACTATCCTGGTCATGAGTGCCGGCAGTTCAAAAAAGTCTTCCAAATTCCCTTCAGGAACTCCAGCCTACGATATATTCAAACACTATGGTTCTCGTTCATGCTTGTTTCTAGACCATTGGAAAATTTCACCCAGGAAAGTCTGTCTAATCAATGACCAATTTGGGGATCCTTTTCATTGGGGAAACTTGTGTTTTTACAACTGCAATTGGAAAATCACAGTTCTAAAATAAGACTTACTTCGATTGGTACTGAGAGGCCTGAAAACAGGTTCAGGATTCTAGAATCACATCCCTAAAAGACACGGTCTCTAACTTATCTCAAGCTAATCTGGAACTAATATCCCAAAGGCATAACCCAAATACCCACGTCCATACCTTCGGTTCCATCACCTCCTTATCCTCCTTTGCAAACTTACCCCTCTGAGCCCACCACCTCTTCCTCTTCTTCACTGTCTGAACTTCCTTTCTACTCTGAGCCCCATTTTCAAATGCCTTCCAAAATAAAACCCGCAGAAAACACCAACTCTAATGGCACTTGGAGGCCTGACCAAATTACCGTCCCCACTTGGTCTAAGGCCAAACTCCAGGCCATAACTAAAGAACTCCCTAAGACAAATACAGGCCCTCAAAAATTTACTGAAGAATATAACATCTTAATTCAGGCCTATCAACCTGGCCTGCCTGACCTTTATCAGCTCATTCATATGTTAGCTGGGACCAGAGAGCTCAAAATTGGATTTGAATGGCAAATTGAACGGACCCAGAAAAAGATATGACCATTAAAATAGCTCCCCTGATTCTAGAAAAAAAAAACTATATCTCAACAATTATTATATGCCATTCCTAAAACTTTCCCCACAAGATTGATTGGGCCGAAGTCTAAGGCTGCAAGCAGGGCAAAGACAAACCTGTCTTTGATTTTCAAGAAACAGTAGTCAAAACATTTGCCGAACATCTCTAGATGAACACGGAGCTGGAAATGCTTTTAATGCTATGTCTGTCAATGGGCTAAAGCCTGACCTTGCTACCTTAGTAAAAAGTCACAGACTTGACTGGGAAACAGTGCCCATTATTGAGCTGACAAACTTAACTCTACAGTTAGCTCATACTCTAGAAACCAAAACAAGCCAAAGCTACTTGCCTTACAATTATGACAATTGCAGCCCCCCACCTCCACAAGATCTTCTGGGGTCTGTTATTACTGAAAAAAAAAATAATAGGGCACTGGAAAAAGGATTGCTTTAAATTAAAACGCAAATGTCATGACAACGCTGCCAATCTACATCCTCCACTGTGTAAAGCTCACCAACTGTCCAGCCCCCAGGATACTTGTTTTATTTTATTTTTTAAATTTATTTTAAAAGATACTTAGATTACATAAAATGTTACATAAAAAAATATAAGGGATTCCCATATGCCCCACTCCCCACACCTCCCAATTTTCCCCACATTAACAACTTCTTTCATTAGTGTGGTATATTCACTGCAATTGATGAACATATTTTGCAGCACTGCCACTAAGCATGGATTATAGTTTACACTGTATTTACACTCTCTCCCACTCAATTCTGTAGGTTATGGCTGGATATATAGTGGCCTGTATCTGTCGTTGCAATGTCATTCAGGAAAATTCCCAAGTCTCGAAAATGCCCCCATATTACACCTCTTTTTCCCTCTCCCTGACATTAGCACCTCCAGTGGCCACTGTCTCCACATCAATGACATAATTTCTTCCATTGCTAGAACCACAATAAGTCTATAGTAGAATACCAGTATGTCCACTCTAGTCCATATTTTATTCCCCAATCCCCAGGGTACTTTTGAGTTGCTTCTAGCCCTAACACTTAACCAGCAAAGGGAACTAAAGCTCAAAATTAATGGAGAAACTTGCACTTTCTTAATCAATCCGGTGCTACTCTCTCCACTATTAATCCCTCCCTATTGTAGCAGACCATACCTCAGAGCAAATATACTGTAGATATTGTGGGGGTCTCTAATCAAGTTCAAACCTCTTCCAAATAAGCCCCAATCTCAGTCACCCTAGGACCATTCTCAGAAAAGTTTCCTACTTGGTGACACCACCTCAGTTAACCTATTAGGACAAGATCACCTAAGTAGATGGAAATGTGATCTCAAGTTTTAATGAAAAGGGTGAAATCATTTTATTCCTACATGATCCAGAACTCCCTTTAGATCAAGAACTTCTATGTCACCTGCATACATTGAGCCTAAAAGCTGTTTCCACCCTAACCTCCTGTCCTCCATCTCTGAAGAGTATGATCCCAATCCCCTACAAATGTAGGAAAAATTAAAAGAACAGAACCAATTTTAGTCCAAACTGAATCCTCCAAACTCCTTCCCAAACTTCCCCAATATCCCCTCAAACAAGAAGCCATTAGATGTCTAACTTCCATTGTTCAAGAATTCATACAGAAGGTCTTAAAAATCCCATGTACTGGCCTCTGCAGTGTTCCTGTCTTCCCTGTAAGAAAACCTAATGGAAAAGGATGGAGATCTGTCCAAGACCGAAGAGCAATAAATAAAATTGTCATTCCTTGCTTCCCTGAAATCCCAAATCTTCATCTACTCCTATACCAGATTCCCCCCGGGACTACCCATTTCACTGCAGGTGACCTCTGCAGTGCATTCTTTAGCATACCAGTCCACCCTGAAAGCCAATATCTATTCATGTATTACAATATTCCTGGACTGCTATGCCTCAAGGATTCACAGAATCCCCACTTTTCTCAAACCCTTAAAACTGACTTACAAGGCACTAACTTTCCCTCAGGCTCTACTCTTCAGCAATATATTGATGATCTCCTTGTATGTTCCCCTAATGAACAAACATGTCAGGTTGACTCCCCACATTCACTACAACAGTAAGCCTTAAGGGGTCATAAAGCCTCTGGAGACAAACTCAAGTTTGTGTAGCCTGAAGTCAAATATCCAGAGCACATCCTCTCCAACCAGGGGACTTTTATTAGATCTCAAAAGAATCTCTTCTATACAAGCCTTACCCAAACACCAGACAAAAATGCAACTGAGAGGATTCTTAGGTCTATGTGGGTATTGTCAGAACTGAATACCAAACTTCTCCTTTCTAGCTCAACCTCTCTATGAACTCCTAAACCATACTGTACTTTAGACTCATACTGTTCTGACTCTTTGAGCTGGAATCAAACCCAGATTGATCCCTTTCAAAATCTGAAGGAAGCCCTACAAGACACTGGTCTGCCTAACTATGATATCTCCCCTTTCATCTGTATGTCCATGAAAGAAAAGGAAATGCCTTAGGAGTATTAACCCAAGAGCATGGAGCAGTCCAGAGGCCCAATGGATATTACAGTATGCAGTTAGATCCTGAAGCCAAAATGTATCTGCCCTGTCTCCAATCAGTTTGCAGCAGAAAAACTAGTTGAATTTCCTGCAGATATAGTTATGCAGAACCAACTTGACCTTTTTGTTCCTCATGCTGTGGAATCCTTGCTTAATTCTGCTTTAACTCAAAATCTCTCTGCTGCACGACTCACATCTTTTGAACTTACGCTTCTCTCTCCCTCTCATGCACATTCATAACAGCTACCCCCAAAACCTTACCATTCTGCTCCTACTTCCTAGCAAAGGAGCAAAGGTTCATAACTGCATAATTCTTACAAAACCCTAGTTTCCCCTAGGCCTGACCTCAAGGAAACCCCGCTAGATAACCCAGATCTAATCCTCTTTATTGCCAGATCATATTTAAAAACTGAAGCTCCATACAGCAGATACCAAACTGGATATGCAGTAACTACCTTAACAGAGGTTCTTGAGAACAGTCCCCTTCCTAAAGAAACTTCTGCTGAATAGGCAGAATGAGTAGCTCTTTCTTGAGCTTGCTAAATATCTAAAGAGTTAACAGAAAGAATTTACACTGATAGCAGATATGCCTTTGGTATAGTACAGGATTTTCATATGCTTTGGAAACAAAGAAGGTTCCTTACCTCCTCTGGAACTGCCATTAGAAACAAAAAGCATGTAGCTAACCTTTTAGAAGCTCTTTTGCTCCCCAAGGCTATTGTAGTTATCAAAGTTAAAGCTGACACCCATGAAGGCCTCAATTCAGACAAAAGCAAGGGAAATGAATTGACTGATCAGGCTGCTAAGACATCAGTCCAAACTCTCACAAAAAACAATAAAGCTTTGTACACTGGATCAAGCCCCTTTCCTCCCTTGCAAACCTGATGACTTAATAAAATATCAAGAATTGGTTACACCTAAAGAGAAGAACCTATGGAAGAAATCAGGCTATAAATTAGACCCTAACCTCAACATGTAGACAGGACCTAACAAATGCCCAAATTACAAGGTATCCTAAAATTATCAATGTTCTGAGCATTTCATTCACTCACACATCTCAGAACAGCCAAGATGACAGAAATAATGGAAAAATACTGGTCCTACCAATATTCACAAAATTGCTCACCAGGTCTATACTTCTTGTCAAACATGTCAACAATACAACCCAGGAAAGCTCATTAAAGGTTCCCATGGGACATTTTCCTTTATGTTCTGGGCCAATACTAATGGGCAAATGGACTTTATCTAGCTTCCCTCTTCTCATGGTTATAAAGATGTCCTAGTAATGATCTGTATGTGAGAAGATGAGAGATCAATGGGAAGCCTTCCCTTATAGGTAAGCTAACTGCCTGTTTTGTAGCCAAGAAACTACTTGAAAACATCGTTCCAATTTGGGACCCCTCTAATGAACTTCGTAATAATCAAGGCACTCATTTTACAGGCCAAATAATTAAAGAAACAAGCAGAATGTGCCCTGTGTATCAAAGGTTGCATTGGCCATGCCACCTCCAGTCTTCCAGCCTGGTGGAAAGGGCCAACAGGATAATCAAACAACAAATAACCCAGTTTAGTGGCTCTCTAGAATTACCCTGGCCTAAAATACTTCCACTAGTCCTGCTCAACCTTCATTCAACCCCCTTCGGAAAGAATAAACTCACACTTCATAAAATTGTTACTGGAAGACCTTTACTACTTCCTCACATATTTACAGAACCTAATATTGCCCAATAAGACCTACTTAAATTTTGTGAGGCACCAATGAACTACTCTTGAGCTTATGTTTCACAGGCTGAAGAAGCCTTTAAAGAAGAACATCACCTACCTCCAACTGACCCCCAAAATCTGCAGCCCAGAGAGTTTGTGTACTGGTAAAGGCATCAATTTTAAAACCCCTTGGGACCTCAATAGAAAGAACCTTATCAGGTCCTCCTCACCAACCAATGTGCTGCTAAACTTGCTGGTGTAGGCCCTTGTATACACATATCTCAACTTAAACGAGCACTACCTAACCATTGGAAAAGTACGGCCACTTGATCTCAAACTCACCCTAAAAAGAGTTTCAGATCATCCAGGAATAGACGACATCTGATGTGAACAGCTTTCCCCAAGAGCTATGGATCAAGAAAAGTGCATTCTTTCCTTTTCTTTTTCCTTTCCTTTCCTTTCCTTCCTGGTCGCTTGACATCCTCCAACCTTTTGTTCAAGTCATACAAAGGACTGTCAACCTGGACAATCTGTCAAATTGCTGGGTCTGTGCTAATTTAGACTTCACAGGAAGGGCCCCAATTATTAGCCATACCCATAGACATTCAGACCTGGATAGAAAACAAAAGGCATATTTTGCATAGACCAGTTGGGGGGACAAAAGGGCTGGGCACTCAATAGATAAACAGAAATGGTCACTCCATTGGACTTATCTTACCCTTGAAGAAAAAGAGGGCCCCCATAGCACAAACTCCCCAGACTGTAATGAATTTCTCTCTTCATATAAACAATGAAAGTACCCCAGCCAATCTCTGAAATCAGACCCTTTGGTATGACCAAGAGGAAGGCAAATGGTAGCCTCTCTACAATGACATAATAATCAAATAGGACTCTGATGATGTCGTATTTGACACTTAAAATTTCAAGCTGCATAAAACAGCCCCTCTTACCACTGGAAATTTTTCAGGGTGTTGAAACGTCAGTGTCGTCCTTGTCTATAACTCTTAACAATCATGCTGCCTATCTGACCAATTCTCAGGCCTCATTTGGACACAAGTCCCTACCAGTACTTCACTCATTTATAACTATTCCCCAAGCCTATTTTATCAACTGTACTGCAATGTTCATTGTTCATACTCCACTAGAAACCATAATTGTATAGTCTGCCTGTACAGATGCAAACTTCTCCATATCTGGAGGTCAAAAGAGGCATAAATAAAACTGCTGGATTACACATAGTATTTTTTTTTTTTTTTAAGATTTTTTTATTTCTCTCCCCTCTGCCCCTTGTTGTCTGCTCTCAGTGTCCATTTGATGCTGTTCTTCTGCGTCTGCTTGTCTTTTCTTTAGGCGGCACTGAGAACTTATCCTGGAACCTTCCAGAGTGGGAGAGAGGTGCTCAATCTCTTGTGCCACCTCAGCTCCCTGGTCTACTGCATCTCTTATTTTCTCTCCTCTGTGTCTCTTTTTGTTGCATCATCTTGCTGGGCCAGCTTGCTTCACCAGAAGGCCCCGGGAATCGAACCGTGGACCTCCCATATGGTAGACGGGAGCCCAATCGCTTGAGCCACATCTGCCTCCTACACATAGTATTTTAACTCTCAGTTTGGCTGGCACAGGCTATTTCTTCCTATGTGGGAAAAATAAAACAAAACACCTACATAGCCTTATCACCAGCCTGGAATAGGACTTGTACAGTAACAGCCTTATTCCCTGGCCTAGGGAATCACTGAAGAGGAATCACTTAGAAACAAAATATGTAGCCACTCTGAGATCTTTCATTTATCAAGTTAAAAACCATTTTTGACTTAAGCAGGAAATTATAGAATAAAACCTATTCAAGTGAACAGCCTGGTAAGGGCTGGAACCTTCTGAGAAGTAAATTGTGGTTTCACAGAATTCCTCAACTTGAAAAAGCCATCTGAAACATATCAAAAATTATTGAGGTATCCAAAAGAAAGAAAGAGAACCCCTATCTCACACCTTTGGTTAAAAATTAACCCAAAATAGATCATAGATTGAAATATAAAAGCTAGAGCCATAAAGCTCCTTGAAGAATATGTAAGAAAACATCTTCAAGAACTGGTGGTAGGTGGTAGATTCTTAAACCTTACACAGAAAGCATAAGCAATGAAAGAAAATGTGGCTAAATGGGACCTCCTCAAACTTTAAACACTTTTGTGATTCAAAGAACTCTGTCAAGAAGGTGAAAAGGTAGCCAACTCAATGGGAAAAAATATTTGGAAACCACATATCTGATAAGGGTTTGATTTCCATTATATATAAAGAGATCATACAACTCAACAATAAAAGACCAAGCAATCCAACTGAAAAATGGGCAAAAGATTTAAATAAACATTTCTCCAAAGAGGAAATGCAAATGGCCAAAAAGCAAATGAAAAAATGTTCAATATCACTAGCTATTAGGGAAACGTAAATCAAAACCACAATGAGATATCATCTCACACCACAAAGAATGGCCATTATTTAAAAAAAAAAAAAAAAACACAGTAAGTGCTGGAGAGGATGTGGAGAAACAGGAACAACACTCCTTCAGGTTGGTGGGAATGTAAAATGGTGCAGCCTCCATGGAAGACAGTTTGATGCTTCCTCAGGAAGCTAAATATAGAACTGCCATATGATCCAGCAATCCCTCTGCTAGGAATATATCCAGAAGAACTGAAAACAGTGGCACAAACAAACATTTGCACAACAATGTTCATAGCGGTGTTATTCACAATTGCCAAAAGATGGAATGGGGGGGGCGAATGTGGCTCAAATGGTTGGGCGTCCCTCTCCCATATGGAGGGACCTGAGTTCGGTCCCTGGGACCTCCCAGTAAAACAAGGAAAAATATAGAAGGCGTGCCGCTAGGCTCCACGTACAGGCGTGCCAGGCCCCGCGTGCGGGCATGCCAGGCCCCGCCGAGCCACACAGCAAGATGATGATGTAACAGGAGAGTGACACAATGGAGAGCCAAGATGAGACACACCGAAAAACCAGGAACTAAGGTGATGCAGATGGTAGGACACCTCTCTCCCATATCAGAGGTTCCCAGGATCAAATCCCGGTGAAGACAGGAGGAGAAGGAGAAGAAGAGAGGGCAGGAAACAGACACAAAGAATCGCCCAGTGAATGGATGCAAAAATGGGGGGGGGGTGTAAAAATGGATAAAAGTAAATAAATAAATATTTTTTAAAAATGATGGAGCTCTCTGGTTCCTCTTGGCTTCTGCGCCCTGCTCTCTCCAAGTCACCCCTACATGGAACAACATGCAAATGGTTCATCTTCCCTTCTATTCAAACCAATACATGGTGCTGGAGTTTGTAGGTGTACTTCCAGAGACTGAAGTCTTTGGGCTGTCCATGTGCCATTTGGGCCTGGAATCTCGGTGGAGCTGCAACTCCTACTCTACAGCTCAAAGGACTCACCCAGGACACCTGGTAGGGAGATGATGATGGACAATGGCCATCCCAGGGAATGGAGAGAGTCTGCAGCTGCAGGCAGGATAATCCCATCCATCTTCTCCATGAGATATAAGCCCCCTCTTAATTGGAGGTGCAGTGGACATCACCATGCCAGACTCTTCAGGATTGGGGGAAGAGCTATGGACTAGAGTGGACTTACTGGTAATCTGTTATAGACATATTGTGATTCAAGCAATGGAAGAAATTACAACATTGATGTGTGCCAGTGGCCACTGGACACTCTGGGGGCAGGGAGAGGGAAAAGCAGTTGTAATACAGGGGCTTTTTCGGGACTTGGGGATTGTCCTGAGTGACATGGCAATGACAGATATAGGCCATTTTATATCATCATATAACATGCAGAACTGTGTGGGAGAGAGTGTGGTCTACAATGGGAACTATGGTCCATTCTTAATGGCAAGGCCCCAGGATGTATATATCCATTGCAGGTGATGTGCCACACTAATGAAGGATGTTTATGTGGGAGGTTGTTGGAGGGGTGGGAGGTGGGGCATATGGGAATCCCTATAATTTTTGTGTAACATTTATGCAATCTAAGTATCTTTTTTAAAAATTAAAAAAAAATTTTATTATAAAAAAAAAATAAATCCATATTACTTAAAAAAATTAAAAAAAAAAAATGATGGAAACAAGTCAAGTTTTCAACAACCAATGAATGAATAAACAAAATATGGTATATACATACGATGGAATACTATGCTGCAGAAAGAAGAAATGAAACTGGGACACATATAACATGGATGACTCTTGAAGACATTACGCTAAGCAAAATAAGCCAGACACAAAAGGAGAAACATTACATGGTCTCATTAATCTAAACTAAATATGAAGAATAAACACATGGAGTTAAAAAACAGAGTATAGGCTATTAGGAGATAAGATTAGAGCTGAGAACTACTGATGCTTAATGTATGTAGATGTTTTAATTAACTTGACTGTAAATGTATGGAAATGGATAGAGTTGATAGTAACACATTACAGTGAGTAGCAGCTGGTTTATAAATGGGATTGTAGCTGAAAAGGGTAGGCTAGGGATGTAAATGTCAGTTGAAAGAAAGCTAAAAAGTAATATAGGAACTGAATAACACAGTGAACCCAGAAGTGGATGAGAATTGTGGTCAATAGTACAAATGCAAGAATGTCCTTCTGTGAACTAGAATGGATTTAAGTCACTATTGCAGTGTGGTGGGAATGTGGGGAAACATGGGAAAAATACAATTAATGTAACCTATGGAGTATGGTTAACAGCAATACTGTAATATTCTTGCATCAATGCCAAAGATGTACTGTGTTAATAATAGGGTGGGTATGGAAAAAATATGCCAAATGTATGCTATGGACCATAGTTAGTGGTAATAGTCTGATGATATTATCTCATAATCTGTAACAAATGTTCCACCACGGTGTGGTGTGTTGTATGGGAATTCTACACATGTTCATGATTGTTCTGTAAGTTCACAACTTCTGTAATAAAAATATATTTTTAAAAAAATATTGCAGGCACCTTTAATGATACCATCAAGGCACTGGAGAACTTAGTTCAAGGTAGGTAGACTAGCAGGAACTGTCCTACAAAACCGTAGGGCATTCGATGTCCTCACAACTCAGCAAGGAGGGACATGTGACCTCTTAGGGGAGCAAGGCTGCTTTTATGTAAATAAATCTGGCAAAATTGAATAAAACATTAAGGATATCAAAGGAAAGATTCAAATACTGCCAGAACTAGGAACTCCCAGGGCTTGGGATTTATTTAGCTGGCTGGATCATGGTTCTTGGCGAGCCTGGATTAGGGGCATATCCCATACACTGCCAATCTTTCTCCTCCTTAAAATTATACCAGTATCTTTAATTCGTTGTTTTATTCCAGAATAATGACTATGGTTCAACAATCTTTCACTCCCAAAATCATGCTGATAAATCAAGCTTTCAATGTCGAGATCTGCACTTATGATGCCCTACAGAACAAAACCTCTGATAATCACCTTCACTTACCCCAAAACACTGTTGCCCCCTAATAATATTCCTCTCGCGTCTTTCAGAAACCTTGCCACTGTACTTTGATGGAATTCATTTTCCCAGTGTTGCCTCAACTGGTCATAGTTCCAACGATTCCCTCCTCCGTGGGACATGACACTGGTCCTTTGCGGCTACGTGGACACCTAGCATACCCCCCCCCCCCAGCACTGGGGGACAGCACAAACTCGATCTTCATCAGCGAGGCTATGAAAGATCTTGACTTAAAAGCAGAAATGTGAAAGGAACTATAAGGCCCTGGGTTACAAAATGGTTCTCCGCAAAGGAAAAGACGACGGACGCCCGGAGCTGACGTAATCAGACTTCAGGCATGCGCGTCTTGGAGACAGAGACGCCGCTTACAGGAAATAAGAGAAAAAGAAACGGCCAGCTTCCTACAAGTTTTCTTCTGACTCCCTTCCGCCTCCACGTTCCAATACAGGGGTAGACCAGAACTCACCAGAAAACGGCAATTCCCCACCCCCGCCTCTTTTTTTTAGACTAGAATTCCCAGTGCCCCCCTTCCGATCGAAAGCCATGGAACACCTACAGCCAATATTTTACATATCCGACTGGAGGCTGGGGGCTCAAGTTCACAACTCCATTGTTCAATTCATAATTAATGCACCGACTGGGAGGTGCTTCAAAAAGAAAATCTCTCCTTACCAGCAGGTGGCAGCAAAAAGCATTCACTCAGCTCCTAGGGCCTTTGATGCTGTAGGGACTCCGCTATTACCTGCCCTGGAGTCCAAACTAGAAAGCTTTAGGCGAATAATCACTGAGTCACACTTCCAAGCCCTTGGAGAAACCACATGAACATAGTCTTATCACTGCTATTATTGTAGCCTTCTAAACGTTTGTTATTAGCGATGTACCTGAAAATCCCATAATTATTTTTCACCCAGAATGTCTAGAACTAGAGAACAGCACCTCCTATCTTGACTCCGCTTCCACTCTAAAACAAGTCCTCTGAACAATGAGCAATTTAAGCAGCAGCATTTCCTTGTGAAATCTGTCATTAGATCTCTTCATATATAACTACTACTGCACTGCAGTCTTGCTTTAATTAAAATGTGCCTGATATCATCTATTCATTTCCATTAAAAGGCGCTGATATCTGAGCAGCTCACTAAGTGAACCGCATGTTTATGTCATCTTGAACTGTTAAAAGCCCAGACAACTGTCACACTTGACAAATAAACTTTCCAAGCCGGTGCTTGGATCCTGATAAACTAACAGCCAGCCAAACTTTGCTACCTAAGGAGAGGGCGGATGTGTGATGCTGGGTCAGTGGCTCCTGAACAAAATCAAAGGCATTGCTCCCAGAAAGCTTCTGATCATACTCCCTCAAGCTACAAGAAATTATAAATGAAAGAACAGAGGTATAATTCTCCCCTGTCTCTCTTGACTTCTGATAATTTTGGTAGAAGAAATATGTGGCCTCAGGTGTGCCAAATGGGATAGAAAAACCAAGCCCTAAGCAACAGCCACAACCAATGGATCAGACCCTTTCAGGCTTGCAAAAGCTGTTTCCTCTGCTTGGAATGCCCTTCTGCCTGGAAAACTCCCTACTCGGCCTTCAAGACACAAGTCTCCAATGTCATTTCATGAAAAAAGCCTTCCCTGACATTCGCCACCCCTCCAGAGAATTCACCCCCACCTTCCCTCCACTGTATTTCCTTAACACAAACTTCTACTCCAACTCCCCCCCCCCCCCATCATGCTGAACAATTAAAAAACACTCTCCAGTTTCTATGTAGATTCTCAGCTAAACTATAAGTTCCTGAAAGTCTAGACACTTACCCTGGAGAAGCCACTTGCTCTTTGCATAAGTAATCCTAGCACCCAGCAGCCACTCAACCGTTTGTTGAATGAATGAATGAATGAATGAATGAACAAATACAGGAATGAATCTTCCCTACAAAAGTATTTTTACAAGATATAAAAGGGATAGGGAGGAAGCAGAGGGTATTCTTTAAAATCTTCTGCATAAGTTATGATCCCTGGAGACACAATCCACTCCCGCACCGGGGGCACTTCTGAGCAGCTTTTTAAAGGGGTAATGAAAACAAAGGATGGTTATTTGCACTTGACGGTGTGAAATGACCCAAGGGCTTCCTTCTACCCCCTCGAGTTTCACCCTAGCTTCCTTCCTCTATACATTGCCCACCAAATCCTCCGGGCTCAGGGCTGATAGCCCATCCTCTCACTAGCCTAACCTGTCCTGAGCTTCGTGAGGAGTTTCACTTCCATCGCGTTCTTGGTTTTAAAAGACTAACCTATCCCGAAGGGCCCGAATTCAAGAAGCAGCTATTCTAAACTGGGCTGTGCCTTGGCGTCTCCGCAACCTGAGAAGCTTGGATGGAGACGAGGAAAGGAAAGGGGGTTCCTTTTGTCCCTCAGAGAAGTCCACACCCCGACGTTCCTCGATTAAGCAAAGGGAAAGCCGCTGCCCATTTAAACCTGAGGAAAGGGGGCTTGGGGAGCAGCTGGAAGCTCCTAGACACCCAACTCTGATCCTCAGACGGGCCACCTACCAAAAGAGGAGCGCCTGGGGTGTAAGTGGAGGGAACTTTTGAGCCAACCATGCCACGGCGCCCCTCCCCAGCCCGCGCCGGGTAAACTTCCTCATCCGCCTGGGAAGGAGAGAATGCCTCTACAGAAGGGAAATGAGGGTGGTAAAGGGGGGACAGACTAAGGAGAGGGAATGACCCCACACCGATTCTGGGGTGCAAAGTAGCGCGCGCGCAGGATGACTGCGGTAAAAGAAAACGCCCCCAGCCCTTTGCCTCGGCGGATCCTATTTTTGCCAATTTCCTTCTTCCCACCACCCCACCTCGGGCATCTACTGCCAGCCCTCTGGAGAAGACGGCTGCGAGCCGGTCTCCTAGTCTCAGGGACCTGGGGGGATGGAGGTGAAGGGGAAAGGACGGTGTGCTTTGAGTCTTCACAACTGCGTCTCAGGAGGCAGAACCAAGTAAGGACTAGAGAAAATTGCGCCAGTTATCCTTGCTCCACCTTCGCACTGCCCCCACTCCCGCCAATCTGCTATTATAGCAAGGGAAAACTGGTTTGGAGCTTGAGAAAATCCATCCTGATTGTCTCCACTGCTCCGAATAATTGTCCGCCCAGCTCTTGGGGGCGGGAATCCGGCGGGAGGGAATACTAGTGGAGTTCCCCTGGTAAGTCTAGAGAAGAAAAGAAGAGATGGAGGAATCCCGGGGTTCGCCAGAAGCCCTCTCCCAGAGCCGTGCCCGCCGGAAGCGCTCAATCTGAGGGTGCGACTCCGGTAGCTGCCCCTTCCCCGCCCGTCGGGGAGGGAGAAGAGCGGTTTCCATCGCAACTCTCAAGTTCGGGGGTACGGGACTCACGGGCCGGCCTCCTGCAGGTTTCAAGTCCGGGAGAAGGAGAAGCCGGTTAGGAGCAGCACAAGGATACGCCGGCTCGGCCGCGCCTCTCACTCCTGCCTCCGCCGGGCCGCCGCCCCCGAGAAGGGGACATTCATCGGGGACACCTTCCAAGTCCCTGAGCCCCGCTTCTCACCCTTTCATCCTGAGCCGGGCAGAGAGCTCCAAGGGAACGATCACGTTGCACCGACCGCACACCCCCCACCCCCCACCCCCGAAGCAACGCGAAGCTCCGCTCCAGGTCTCCAGACGCCCAAGTGGGCTCTGGGCAGGACGGCAGCCCCCTCTCTTTTTTCCCGGATCCACAACCGCCCCAGCAGTGCTTACCTGTCCTGGCCGTGCACACACAGAACCACACAACTAATACCACATCCATCGGCATTGCTCCCGAGAGTCCCTGACAAGAGGGGCGCACCGAAGCCAGGAGAAAACAAATGCGCCTGGATCCCCAGGCGCGCCGGGCTTGCAGCCGCCAAACTTGCTAGCGGGCGACGGGGGAGGTGGCTGGGCAGCGCCGGGTGCTGCGCTCCGGGATCGCGCCAGGGAAGGCGGCCCTGGCCGCCCCGCCCCCAGCCCGGCCCCCACCGCGGGCGGCGGCGGTGCTGGGCTCTGGCCCTGGCCCCCGCTGCGGCTGCGCTGGCCTCGGGGCTGGTGCGGGAGCGCAAGGCTGGGCCACTCCGGCAGGTTGCGCTCAGCGCAGCGGGCAGATCGGATTCGTCTCCTTCGCCCGCGCGACTGCGAGAACCGGGTTGGCAGGCTCGGGAATCGCTACCACCAGGAACACCGGAGCCGGAGTCCCGGGACCCGCGGCCGAAAGGGAGGAGCTAGAGGCTCAAGGCGACCGCTCGGCTTCACGCGCTCCGGCGGCGCGGAACTGCCCTGGACACTGTAGCTGTCGCTGCCTCGGCGCTGCGGTGGAAGCTGCCGAAGTTGTCACAGTTCATCCTGGCCAGGTCGAGGAACCCCCTCTGCCCTCGCGGGTGTTTTTTCCGGGGAACCCTAACCGAGGCGGCGTCTCCGAGTGCGCCCGGCCCCTCCCCAGAAAACGATTACCCGGGATTCGCCCGGGCAACTAGATAGGGAGGGGCGGGTGCGGACCTGAGGTGGCTAAGACCCTGCCACCACCTATACCTTTTAACTATCTTCTCTTTCCTGGTGGGTCCCTCTGACAGGGTCCACGCTTTTGGGGTGCAGGGAGAGGGCTCCAAGGGGGTAGAGAATGGTGCAGAGAAAGGGTCCCTAAGCAGAAGGGAGCTATGGTTGGGGTTTGGGGAGCCTATTTGCAAACCTTCCTGTTCTGCAGGGCAAATGCTGCCACATAGGGGAAATTCCTAACCATGTTTTTCCTCTACGTGACTTTCTTGACGGTTTTTGTCAAAAGCCTCCTTCTCTCTTCACAGTCACCGTTTGGCCTCTCCTACAGATCTTCCGCCCCCAACACCAGTCTCTGGAAAGAAAAACTGGGCTTTGTTTGTGGCCTGTATTTAAGAAGAGGAGGGTTCTTCCCTCCCAGTTACCCCTCCTGGGTCTTCCCTATGAAGAGCTCCGAGATTTGAGACGTCCATCCCACTTGCTATCTGTCGCACTTTTATCCAGGAATATTATTTATATCTGGGATGCAGAGTCATGAAATCAGAGATGACGGACCTCTGATTTATACCAAATGAGCCCAACATGATTTAAAGATCCCCAGCTTGCTTGCTCACTTGCGCGTTCTCTTGCGCTCTTTCTCTCTGCCCACCCTGTTTGGTACCCACAACAGGGATCTCAGAGATTTCCTGGGAACCAATTCCAACGTTCCGGAATCCTCTTCACCAGTATCTCATTTCTCACAACCCCTCCCACACATACACACACACATGCACGAGTGTGCGCGTGCACATACATACACACATAAACACTTCCCATATCTCTAACCCCAACATAACTTCGACCCCAGGAACCTGTTGGGGGCCACAAAATTAGCATAGCTTCTTAAGAGAGAAGAGTTTTGTCTACATGCTCTTCTGGTTTCTGCCCTATTTTTCTAGATACTTCTGCATGCAAGTCTCTGTCCCATTTTCACCTTCACTTTGTGGTCCCTTGGCAAGTAAAAGAGAGAGAGAGAGAGAGAGAAAAGAATAAGAAGAAGGGTAATTCCAGCTTCTGACAGCTGAAATGGAAAAGGGATGTCAACCAAAAACAAGACTGTGCACTCCAGAACTTGAGCTGAAAGATTAAGAGGTAAACTGATGTCAAGACTCAGGCCCAGAGGGGATCTGTCTGCCCTGACTCTGTGCTTTCATTACAGAGTCAGGACTTTTTCCTTCTGCCTGGAGCATGTTGAGTGTAAAGCTAATATTAAAGTCACACACCTTGCAGAAAATAACACTCCCCAAATCTAGTTGGGTCTTGTGGACAACAACACCATAAACTATGTTTGTTTTGAGTGCCATGTCCCATCTCTGCAGTTTTTTGTTTGTTTGTTTGTTTGTTTGTTTTTTTAGAGATTTATTTTATTTATTTTTCCCATCCCCTTGTTTGCATTTGCAGTGTTTGTCTGTTGTATGCTGGTCTTCTTTTTAGGAGGCACAGGGAACCAAACCCAGGACCTCCGATGTGGGAGGGAAGCACCTAATTGCTTGAGCCACCTCGGCTCCCCAAATGGTAACTTTAATGCTATTTTTTTAGGAGGTGTGGGGGATAGAACCCAGGACCTTATACATGGGAAGCAGGCACTCAACCACTGAGCTACATCCGCTCCTCTCTGCAGTTTTTAAATACACCTCAGCAGAAGTAGCCTTTTATGGTTTTGAACGGTTGTTTTGAGGCCCTTTTATTGATTTTAGAAATCCAAGATTCCGTAGAGGTCATAATGACCCCAGCAAAGTGAAAAGGGTCATCTGGGTGAGACCTTTAGAGCTCTCTATCTGAATGTCTCTGTGTAATTAGTTGGCACTGTGGGATGGGGCTTTAAATTTGTTCCACTAAAAAATAAAGCAAGACATATGTTCTGTCATAGCTTTGCAGCATCACACCCATTAACAGTAACAAGAGTTCAACTCAACATGCTCATAAATCTTTCCAAGATAACTAAGTACTTCAATCTCCTTCTGTAAGTACATTTACTCATTGGGGACTTTGAGTGTGTACGTTTATAAAGCTTGATAACCTTTATAGGATAGACTCAACAAATTTCTGTAGTAGCTGTGGAAGGACCACCTGACTGTATATATGCTTAATGGTGGAATATTGCAGTGGGACCTGTGCTTAGCGGAGGCAGCAATGAGATTTGGCTTATACAATGCCATATCCCATGTCCATCTGGCCCTCTGGGATGGCCTATCTCTATGGTTTCATCAAAAGCCAGGAGCTTCCTTTGATCATCCTCTGCTTCTTCCTCCTGACCCCTAAATTTTGGAGAGCTCCAGGGCCATGTCCTCAGTCCACCTCTCTTTCCAAATCCTCTTACTCCCTCTGTGTTCTCATCTAGGCTTTACATACTATCTCTACACAGATGACCCTCTACTGTGTATCTCTAGCCCCCAGCCTCTCCTCTGAACACCAGGGTTACATCCCCAGCTACCTATTCAGCATCTTAAATGTAGTATGGCCACATCATCAGAATTAAAAAGATCTGGTGCTTCAAAAGACAGCATCAAGAAAGTGAAAAGAGAACACACAAAATGGGAGAAAATTTATGCAACTCATACATCTGATAGGGACTTGCACCTAGAATATATAAAGAACTATTACAAATCAATAATAAAAGATAACCCCAATTTTTTAAAAAATACACAAAGGACCTAAACAGACATTGCTCCAAGAAAGAAATGCAAATGGCCTATAAGCACATGAAAAGATACTCAACATCATTGACCATCAGAGAAATGCAAATCAAAACCAAAATGAGATATTCTACTTCACACCCACTATGATGGCAATACAATAAAAAAAATAAAGATAATAACCAGTGTTGGTGATGATGTGGAAAAATTGGAACCCTCATATACTACTGGTGGGAATATAAAAGGATGTTACTGCTTTGAAAACAGTCTAGCAATTCCTCAAATGGCTAAATATAGAGTTACCATATGATATAGCAATTCCACTCCTGGGTATACACCAAAAGAAAACAGATGTCCATGCAAAAATTTGTATATGAATGTTCATAGACAGCTCATAATATCAAAAAAGTGTAAACAACCCAAAAGACCAACTGATGAATGGATAAATAAAATGTGGTATATCTATGCAATGGAATGTAATTCACCAATAAAAAGGAATGAAGCACTAATACATGCTACAACATGCATAAACCTTGAAAATATTATGCTAAGTGAAAGAAGTCAGTCACAAAGGACCACATATTGTATGATTTCATTTACATAAAATGTCCAGAATAGGTAAATCTATAGATACAGAAAGTAGACTAATGGTTGCCTAGGTCTGGAGGGATGGTGAAGTTCGGTTACAACTAAGGGCTACAGTGTTTCTTTTGGGGGTAATAAAAATGTTCTAAAATTTATTGTGATGGATGCACAACTTTGGGAATATATTAAAAGTCATTGAATTGTACACTTTAAATGGATGGGATTGTCTAGTATGTGAATTATATCTCAATAGGTCTGTTTAAAAAAAAAAAAAAAACTTTAATGGTCATGAAAAAAAATGGCCAAGTGAGGACTTTCAATGTTTCCCTCCTCCCAAACTTGCTCCCTACTGCCTTCTTAGGAGATGATGGCACCAGCCTACACCAAATAACTGGGGTCACCCTCAACCTGCTTTCTCTCTGCCCCTATATCCAAGCCATCAAATCCTGTCAGTATACTTTAAAGAAAAATCCCAAATCAAACACCTCTCACTACCCCCACTGCTCCTACCCACCTCCAATCCACCTGTATTTGTTTGTTTTGCTTGTTATTTGTTTTTTTTGTTTGTTTCAGGAGGCACTGGGAACAGAACCCAGGACTTCCCATGTGGGAGGTGGGCATTCACTCGCTTGAGCCACATCCACTTTCCCCACCCCCATCACATTTTGAAAAATACAAACATCTTACAAGGCCTCTGCCCAACTTCCCAACTTCCTCTCTCCCCACTCTCCCTGCTCACTCACTCCAGGTCAGCTTTCTTGCCATTCCTCAAACATTCGAAGTTCATACCCTCCTCATGGTCTTTGCACTTGTGGCACCCTCTGCCTAGAACGTTCTTTCGATGAATTTTTGATGGTTCACTTTTCACATGACTAGAGTCTTTGCTCAAATATCAGCTCCTCAGGGAGACCCTGTCTAAAGAAGCTTCCCACTTTACTTCCATCTCTCTCTGCCCCCTTACCCTGCTTTATTTCTATAGTGCTTATTATTACCTGGAGTTATATAATTTATTTGTTTACTTAGTTATTGTTTGTCTCCCCCACTATAATACAAGCTCCACACAAGGGTAGGAATCTTGTCTTTCTTAGTATTTCTCCATGTAGAACAGTGCCTGGCACATGTTAGGAGCTCAATAAATATTTGTGGAATGAATGAATCAGTGGATGCCCTGCCAGGAAGTAGCACAGAGAACTGACACTTCCTACTGGTCATTACAAAGGCTGCAGTCAGGAGTTCCTTATCCCACTGGTCCCCAGAGCTGCACCATGACTGACTCTCTGTGGAGCAGCCAATCCTACAGAGGAAGAGCCAGAAAGACCCCTTTTTTTATATCTAAACAAAATCCATGTGTTAGAGGTGGATCCAAGCCTGATAAAGTCCCCATTTCTTTTATTGCCCTCCTAATTCCCATTTTTAAGCCACTCTCCTTTGTCCAAACAACCATGAACTACCTTTACATTTCTGGACACATAACATATTTTCTTAAGAAACTAGAGGAAATAAGAGGAAAGCACTAATTTGCTGACAGAGCCTAGGAAAGTGCTGAAACACCCAAGTTTCCTTCACAAACCTAGCAGCCCTAATGCTCTCTGGAACTGTGCAAACTAGACTTGGGTGGATATTTTCATTTCCTGAAAGACACATGCAATCATAAAGAGCAGTTAAGTGAATGTATTTGTAAATATACTCATATTTCTATATGTATAAAAATGCTGTCTACTGCAATTACTACAATCAACTTCAATGACATTCAAATTAGAGGGACCTATATTTTGCTAAGTTAATTATTGTCCTTCTGTCTCACAGCTTCAAACACTTTTTAGAACAAAGCATGATATAAATGTGTAGAAAGATAGGTAGAAAAATCTGTAGCTAGACATACAGATAAAGACATCTCAGAATTCTCTGGATGGAATCCCTTTAATCCATAACATCCATAATCTTGGATGAGTTTCAAGTTTCTGATAACAGAACCAAGATGTGCACATATTCAAGTTTTGTTCTCTATTCCAATAGACCAGTAAAAAGCAGCACACTAGGGAGCAGAAGTGGCTCAAGTGGTTGGGACTCACCTCCCACATGGGAGGTCCCTGGTTCAGTTCCCCGTGCCTCCTAAAGAAGAAGAGCAGACAACGAGCAGGCAGACGAGGGAGCCACTGGTGGAGGGGTGGCAGGGATTAAAAAAAAAACAAAACAGGCAGCACACTATGCTCAAACAGGCTTTAGAAGCAGGCCTGGCCCCAACCAGGATGATGATGGCTATATTCATAAAGTGTAAATAAGTGGAGAATACTACACTGTTTTGCACTGATCAACTCTCTGAGTCCTTAAAACAACCCAATTAGGCAGGTGGCATTATTACACCTATTTTACAGATAAGGGAACTGAGCCATTTGCCAAATAAGTGGCTGAGCCAAGACTCAAACCCAGGCAGTATGACAACAGAGTCTGTGCACTTAATCATTAAGCTTTATTTCTCCTCCAAAGGATGAAGCCTGTGAATTCAGACTCCTTGATGAGGTCCTGTGGGAAACCAGTGAATTAGCAGCCCTCTTCCCTGCCTGAGTTCTGAACCAATTAAGAAATAAGACAAAAAAAAAGTCAGCAAGAGGCCAAAATATCACCTTTATTAATATAAAGACAACGTTGGAAGAGTATAACCTGATGTGCTAGCCAGAATGGACTGGCCATTTGCTCTCTCTCCAGGCTAGAACTTGACATGGCCATCTGCTCCTGCTGGATGAAGAGAGAAGTAGAGAATGACCTCACTGAGGAATAAGACCATACCTTTGATCACCTTTTAAACCTTTCTCACCAAAGCCCCTTCTATCCTCCAGTGGCCATGGGCTACTCACAAAGTTATTGCCCAGGTCTTCTTTTCTGGACCTTAAAATGATGCTTTATTACCAGTAGGAGTCCCGTGTACTCAACACAGTTACCATAGCTCTGCAGGAAAAATAGGAGGATAGCATACTTTTAAAAGCATTCACACTGAGTTGGGAAAGAAGGAGCATTGTTCTTTAAAGTATAGCTTCTGGGAAGTGGATGTGGCTCAAGCAATTGGGATCCCTTCTACCACATAGGAGGTCCAGGGTTCAATTCCCAGGGCCTCCTGGTGAAGGCAAGCTGGCTCACTTGGCAAGCTGGCCCATGCGGAATGTTGGCCCATGCAGGAGTGCTGGCCTGCGCAGAGAGCTGGTGCAGCGAGATGATGCAACAAAAGGAGACACAGAGGAGTGACAATAAGAGATGTAGCAGCCCAGGTTGCTGAGGTGGCACAAGAGATTGAGCGCCTCTCTCCCACTCTGGAAGGTCCTAGGATCAGTTCCTGGTGCTGCCTAAAGAGAAGACAAGCAGACATAGAAGAACACACAGCACATGGACACAGACAGCAGATAGCACAAAATCATTGGGGGTGAGGGGGTATAAATAAATAAATAAATCTTTTTAAAAAATAATAAAGTATAGCATCTATAAGCAGGCTTGTTGACCCAAAGCAGTGAATATCTACTGGTGAAATTTCAGGTCAAAGGATGGTGCAGTGGAAAAGATATTTTTTGAGCAGTAAGAGCCCACTCTAGTTACTTTAGGCAGCAACCTATCATACCAATTTATGAGACTGGCTCTGCCCATCACATAAAACAGAAATGGTTATTTCCAATGCTTTTAGATTGCTTTCCAATCAAAAGCCACAAAAATTACCCTTAGCCAACAAAGTAACATTAAACTCATCCACATTTCCCAGTGGTTCCCTGGGTCTCCTTTTGATCACCTAAGTTCATTTTACTACCCATATCAGTATGGATTCTATCTGTCTTCATATAACAGGAAAACTCCCAAATGATAGTAACTTACATAAGATATATGTTTAATGCTCTCTCGCATGAAAGAATTCTAGACCAGGGTTATTTTGGTGACGCCATGAAATACTCAGGAACCCATGCTCCTTCTTCGCCCTTATGTAGGAATGTAGTCCTTATCCTCATGGTTCTGCTGGTTTTCCAGACATTACATCTCCATTCAAGGAAGCAAAATGTGGAAGGGAATTAAGAGAAGAGCATTTCCAGAAGACCCACCTATCACTTCCATTTACATTTGGGCAGAACCTAGTTTCATGGCTGCTTCTTATGTACCTGTTAACTATTGCTACATAACAAACAACCACAAAATTTTAGTGGCATGTAAAACTAAGCATTTATTTTGGCATAGTGACACACAGCAGGCCTGTGTATCAGTTGAGTGGCTCTGTTCCATGTGACTTCCATTTTCCTTGGGCCAGTGGGCTTGCCAAAACATGATCTTCTCATGGCAGTTACACAGGCATGAGAGACCAAGTGGAAAAAGGCAAGGCCACTTAAGGCCTAGGCTCAGAACTGGCATGCTGTCACTTTTGTTCACAAGTCATTAGCCAAAGCACAGATGCAAAGAGGATCTCAAAGTCAAGGGGCAAAAAATACAGCCAGTCCATGATGAGGACATGGCAAGAGTATGTATTCAGGGAAGGGTAAAGAAGTGGGGCCACCCACTAACTTTCTCCTGGCATTGGGACATGACTCCCAAGGAGGAGCCTCCCTGGCACCGAGGGATTATTCTAAACATCAATTAGCAATGCACTTGGAAAAAGGCCTTGATCAAAAGGGGGAAATATTAAATACAAATGAGTTTTATGGCTAAGAGTTCAAAGAGAGTCAGGAGTTCATTCCAGAGGTTATGCTTATGCACATCTCAGGAGGATCTCACAGAAAGCCACAGTAAAGTGTCTCAGGTGGGGGGGGGGTGCCTCCTGAGGGCTCTAGAGACATCTAGACACTATAGGCAGGGCAGAAAACCCCAGGAATTTGGCACCCTGTCAGAGACCCTTACCTTGGAATATATGATAACCTATCCCCCTCAATGTATCAGAGTTGGACTCATTTATATTTTTCCTACACATGGCTCTTATGCCACTTTTATTTAAACCTATAATTAGCACTATAGCCATTAAATATGTGTCCCAGAAACTTAAATCTTCTGGCTGTTCATATGCCAGTTGAGCCCTGAATCTCAGCAGAGTTGCAGCCAACACCTACTCTCCAGTTCATCAAACTTGCCCAGGACAACTAACAAAAGGATGATGATGGACAATGCCCATCCCAAAAAACAGAGCTATCTACAACTGCAAGCAAGACAGCTCCATCCATCTGCCCCATGAGATCCAAGCCCCCTCTCAATCAGAAACAGAGTGGGGCATCACCATTCCAAAATCCTCAAGACTCAGGAATGAACAAACATAAGGGGGGAATGCAAGTATGGACTAAAGTAGACTTATTATTAATCTAGTAATGTTAGAACTTGTAACACTAATATAAAGGCAGTGGTCACCAGAGGTTCTGAGGGGAGGGAGGGGGAAGAATAGCTATAACATGGGATATTTGGGACACTGGAATTGTCCTGCATGACATTGCAATGACAGATACAAGCCATTATACATTTTATATAATGTTCTATAAAATTGTCCAGTGCAAAGCGTAAACCATAATGTAAACTATAGACCATGGTTAGCAGCAATGCTTCCATATGTGTTCATGAATTGTAACAAATGTACCACGCTAATGAAAGATATTGTTATGGGGAAAAGTGTGGGGGCAGGGTGGGGTATATGGGAATCCCTATATTTTCAATGTAACATTTATGTAATCTAAAGTTTTAAAAATAAAATAAAAAAAGAAGTGGGACCAGGAGTCAATCTACCATACCCAGCTGCAAGGGAACTGGGATATATCACCTTTAGGCTGGGTGGCCATGTGCCTGGCTAAGATCAGAGATGCTGGTAAAAAAGGGGAGAGCAGAGATTCAGAGGCAGATATCAGTCGCCATCACACTCCCTCACTTTGTACCAACTTTACATAACACCAAAACTGGCCTACTGCAACTCACCAAGGTCCTCGCCCTCAACTCAAGACACAGGGTACGTAAAATTATGAAGCACTCACAAGAAGTCAAGGAAAGAGAGGGAGGGCGCATCAAAATTATCACGGGCCTGGGCTTAGCAGTGCCCTTCACTTCTGAGCAGATGGGGCAGAGCAATTGCTTTTTAATATGATCTGTCTCAAAGCCCTCAGCCAAGAAAGTTCAAGTCTGTGCAGCCTTAGAAGTGGAGCCCAAGCCTCTCTATCTTTCTCTCTCCCAAACACAATCAGTGTGTGCCTCATGGTGGAAACGGTAGGCAGCCTGGAGGCAGATAGTGCAAATGAGTATCCCTCACAGATGTCCACAGCACCCCTTAGCCTTCATTTCCTGAATGAGAGAAAGCAGGAGAAAATACTTACAGGAAAAAATAAGTATCCAGGTGGTCTTGAGACCCCAACCCAACACCCCACCTGCCCCCACACTACCCCTGGACTCCCAGACTTCTCCATGATACTAATGTGATAGCACCTGGCAGGGCAAGAGTCTCCAGGACCATGCTCCATCCTCACTGCCATATCTGTTCCTATTGCTTTGTGTCATCTCCAGGCTGCTGCTCAAATTTTTAATATCAGTTCTCTTGGTCCCCATCACTTAAGGCAGAAAGGGGTTTCCCTGCCAAAGGATCACTATATTTCTAGATTTGTGACCTGGCATCTTGGAGTTCCCTCCAAATGGTTTGAAAAGGCTGGTTTCTTACACAGTCAGACAAGTATTCTTGCCTTATCTCTCTCTCTACTCTGATCCATCCTTGACACTATGACTGGATTAAATTTCCAAACACACATCTAACTCTAACAATAAATACCCAACATTGGTGTGGGGCTACTGTTTAGAAAACAGTTTCACCTACAAATTATAATTTAATCCTCATAGCAACTCTGTGGAATGGGTATAATTAATTTCAATTTTGGCAAATGAGAACGCTGAGGCTGCATTAATAAGGGACAAAACTGGCACTTGAATCCAGGACAGTGCTCTTTCTCCTGCATCATTGTCTCTGCCAGGAAATACCTCTTCATGATTCAGTAACTTTCAATGGTTCTCACTTCCCACCAGTATATATTATACCTTCCAGTTGAGTCCATCACTCTCTCTTTAAATGGTCTGTCTAATCCCCAGGTTATCACTTACTTGATTTCATCCACCTGGAAAATCCATCCTACTACTCTCCTCATAATCAAAACCCCCATATACCAAGGACCCTGTCTCATAAAGTCCTGCCCATCACTTGAACCAGAAAGAATTTCTTTCTCTGCAACCTTGCAAAATGGTCTTGTCCTCATGGCAATGTATATACATGTCTTAAATCCCCACTCATTCTGAGTAGCCTGGAGGGAGAAATCTATCTTACTCATGTTTTTCTTGCCCATTCTAACACTGAGTTATGTTCCTTGTATAGAGTCAATACTCAATATTTGATTATTCAATTTAAAAATTCATTTATTGGATATCTACCATGTGCAACAAACTGTTATTTCCTAGGAATACATAATTAAGACACTGAGTTTAGTGTGGAAATAAGTAAATGACTGAATGGATCAATGAATGATGAAAAATGTGATTCTGTTTCAATGTTGACCTATACTGTATTCCAGTCATTATTTTCTCCAAATCCTACCAGTATCTGGAGAAGTGCCTGGATTAAACTAAAAAGCAAGAAAGGAGTAGGTTAAACTGCACATCACATATTTTGTACAGTAGAATGTTGCAGAAAGGTAAATCCAATTTTGTAAAGTTGAACCATTTTAAAGGCTCGAGAGGAGTTTTCTGTTGTAAAGACTCCCATGGTGAATCTTTTAGACGGCGACTACTCATCCCACATGCATCTCTTCTGTAAATCCAGTGCCCACAAAACAGGCTGTTGTAGAGGGTATTTGTGGATAGAGCCATTGGAATAAATGACCTTGGAGATCCCGTGAAACCATGAGGTCTCGAATCTCTGGTTCTGGGAGTGACATCTGGGGAAAGGCGGGAAGGAAGCATGGACATAGGCAGAAAACAATCAAAAGGAGTGGGAGTGAGCTAGAAAAGAAAATAGCAGGGAAGTACAGGGTGGTGGAACAGTCGCAGAACAAGTGATGGCAAAAAGATTAAAGATCAGATGGAAGAGGTTGGTTGTCAGAGCAGACACCAGATTAGCTCCTTCCAGACAGATCTTTGTACCACCTCTTTCTAACAAGTCAGTGTAGACTGGTCCTGCTATGGATGTGTGAACTCTAAGCTTCCCATGTTTTTGTCCTTGTCCGCATTTGGGGAAACACTATTTTAAAGGGTTCTAAAAATACAACAGAGCATTAGCAAGTAAAATCCCATGGTACCAAGGATTTGCTTTAAAATATTCCAAAGTAACAAACAAAGCTCAAGGGTGGGGAGAGGAATCAATGAAGCAAGCTCAGACATGAGCTAATAACCGTGGAAACTGAGTGATGTGTATATGCCAGTTCATTGAGTAGGGGATTCTATTCTATTTTAATGTATGCTTGAGAATTTTCAAACTAAAATGCTAAAAAAAAAATACAACTGAGCAAAGGAATCTTAGAAAGGAGATCAAGGGTGATGAGCTAGCACCAAGCTCTGATCCCAGGGAGGGTCGTCTTCCCCTTCCCAGAGCATCATTGCTGGGAATATATCATTAGTAATTGCTGCGCTGTGTACCTGCTGGAGGGCAGTTTTATGACCAATGCCAATTGTGGGCATAAATCTCATTACCACAGATCCTCCCCAGGCTGAAGCTTGACCACAGGAGGGACGTGTGCTTTTGGCAAATAGATTTCGGCATCTGTTGTAAGAAGATTTCTCTTCCCACTTGAAGTAGGCTGGGTCATCCCTATTGCCTTCCAACACTAAAGCCGAAGGCAGAATGGAAATGTGCTATATGAGTTGAACAGGACTGAGTCAAGCTTCTGGGTTGAAATGACAAGACAAGAGGGGCCAGTCTACACACAACACAGGAGTTCAGGGCCCCATCTTTTGGCAAGGAACTTGGGGTCTCCATCCACTTAAAAGGAGAGGAATGGCATGTACGTATGTATACATACGGCTAGTCTTTCTAATAGGCTCTGAGTTCCTTGAGATCCGGGACTGTTTTATTCCAGTTTTTGCCTAGATTCTAGCTACATAAATGTTTGCTGAATTGAAATAAAATTTAATACAAAACTGGCAAAATGATCGTTAATACATACCCAAGGATTTAACTTGCCCAGTTCCTCTGTTCAGATTCAATCTCTTTCTTCCTCTCCCTCTCTCTCACTCTCCTCTCTGAGGGGTAATTAATAATTCAGCAAACACTAGTGTATTCTGATGGTTAAGAATATAACAGCTTAATTGATACTAGTTTCTGCAGCAGCACAGCATCTCAGTTTCCCAGGAGGGCAGTTTTCCATTGCTCGTCCAGATTTCTAACAATAAAATGGCTCAGTCCTGTGGATACCTGAAGGCTGTTTGTTAAGAAAGAAAGATGGTGGGGAATGGATTTGTAACAGACACAATACCTTAACATCATGTTTTAAACACTGACATTTATTTAGGGTTTTGTGAACTCATACATTATTAGGATAAATTCTAATTTATATTTATATATAATATGCAAATATATAATAGAATAAATTGCATTTGTATACATAAATACAAAATTTGAGGTAGGGCCTCAAGATAATGACTTCTTAAATGAATAATGCACTGTATATAATATGTACTCTATAAGATATATATATGATGCATCATTTGTAACATATTATATTTTCTTCACGTACAATTAATGAAAAAATATAAGGACCTGGTTAGGGAACATATCTTTATTCATAGGCAACAGTATCCACATAAGATGCCTACATTTATGACATTAGCCAAGTATGCAATTTAAGAATTAACCTATCTCATGATAGGTCCATAATAAAGTGCAAAAAAAGACAAAAAAATACAGACAAAACAGCTCCTAGTCAATCACTAAATATCATCCTAACAATAAAATACACCTATAAGGCAAATGGTTACCTGAAGATGTATTTAATCCATGGCAGGCAAATCAAACCATTGCTTGCTTTTAAGCGGTGAGGTGATAACTACCCAATGTGCAAAGCACTTTCTCTTTGGCTGCAGGCTGCTGCTCAGAGGCGCCCCGAGAAGAGACCACACATTTCAAAAATACTTGGGCTTACTCAATAATTAAAGCATAACCTGGGAAAGATAGGAGGCTTCCCCTTTACAAGTCCTAGGGTCGCTTTGCAAGGAAATTAGTATCAAGACTAAATCACCAGCCGGGAAATTTCCTGGATGCCACCCAGTGTGAAACAGGAAATGTTCCTTCCTTGGCCTTAGCCTTTTGTCCCTGCAAGGTACCCTGTGCTGCAGCATGCCCTTACTCGAGTCATTTGCCTCAAAGAAGCGTGCTGCAAACCCAAATCCAGGGGTGAGAGCAGCAGTATGATCTTGCCATAACACATACACTGAGCAACAGATATTACGCAAGTCTCTGGGAAGAGGATAATGACCCATGGCCAAGGGAACAAAAAGGAAGAAAAACCTTAATTTGGGTCAAGGGAAAGCCAGGTTCACAAGTGAAGGTGGGGCAGGAAGCACTGAGGCACAGGTAGATAACAGAGCAAGAGATTCAAGAAAAACTCAACTCCAGTGAAACTTGAGCATAACGACAGCCCATGTCTTATCCATTCAAAGGGCATGGCCTTAAACTCTTATTTTTAAAGTGCTCTATTCTTCACTGAAAGACAAATGGATTACATTTCTTGCATCTTAAAAACACTTTGGAAATCTCAAAGAAGTTGAGGTCAGCAAGATTGTACATTGACCACAGATTTCATGCAATAAACAAATAAAAAGGAAAAGGGAACAAACAAACAAAGAGACCAGAATCTGAAACATTTGTTCATGACAAATACAGCCCTAAAGAGATTAAAAGTTAGTAATTTGCAAGACAAACATTTGCATAAGAAGCCACAACACCAATGGTTAAGAAATATACAGTTTTTCCTCCTTTAAGGATATTACAGGGTTACTGCTTTTCATATATGGCTTTTTCTCTGAATAGGTTTCTAGAATTTGTTGGTGTTACTGAAATAAACTCACAAGTGGGAAATTCTCCACCATTATGAACAATGAACCAATGAAAGTCTATCCTCAGCAAGTTGGTTTTTTCTTCCGTTTGAAGGGAAACTTTCAGGTGGCAAATATGACAATGCTGTTCATTTTATTTTTATTCATTCATTTTTCTTCTTCCACTTGCCTCTGCATTTTAATAGCATGGAAACATCCATCTATCCAGTCTTGTGCATCTCAGCCTTTAACATCCTCAGCTAAGTCCACAGGAGGTGCAGCATGGGCAGAAATGACTAGAAACAGTTCAGATACTGAACACATCCCTGCCAGGGAAAACCTGAAAGTTGCACATGCCTATAGAAATGGAGAAACTAAATTTACAAGGTAATAGATTCCACATAAATTCAGAACTTTTCACCTGAGCATGCCTGTTCAAGGAAATTTTAAATAAATACAGAAACTGCAAGGAAAAATACAAATAAAATAAAACAGCTGCTCAGTGAGTAGTTACTGGGTCTTAACTGGACAAATTCTAATTAACACAACTGTAACTGTCCCCAACTGTAAAACAGTAGCTAGTGAGGTCTCCATTCCCACAATTAAGTTAACTTCCAGTTTGTACAAAACAAACCTTGCAGCACCCATGAGTTATTTTCCCTTCTTTTAATCACAACCGCAATAATTACCAGAAACTGGGTTGGTATCCAGCACCCGACTCTGAGTTTTAGGTGAGAAAGGAAAGCCAAAAATTATTCATCCTGACACAAACATATCAGTCCCACAGGAGAATGCTAATTGATTTAAGTTCTTCAACCTTCCCATTGGAAAGGCTGCAGATAACGTCCAGGCCTAAGTTATCCTCCCCACCACTCTTAACCCTCCAGATACCAATTGCAGAGTCTGGCTGTTGGTACTACCATGTGACATCTGCTACAGTAACGGGGGCTTCTCATGAATACGGGTTTCTTGGGGAAACCAGTGTTGATGGCAGTCAAGTACTGTGGGAAATACTGGGACAGATGAGCCCATAGCTCAGCTTCCTAAAGCTAATTCTCTGGGGAAAGCTCAGGGTTCAATCTCAGATAGAAAATTCCAGATTTGGGAGACAGGGAGAAAATAAAAACAAGGAAGAGGAAGAAAAAACATACACGGCCATGAAAGACATGAAAATTTAAAGTTCAAAACCCATTTTTGTCTCCTTTTCTAAAACTTTTCACAGGCTACTCTTGAAAACTGGAAGTTCACATCAGTGTTGGCAAATGGCAACAATATTTGCCATAGAAAAGGGAGAGAGCTCAGTAAAGAGATGTTGAGATTTTAAGAAATGAAGTCATTTTTGAAAATGTTATAGTAAGGTCTATTGTTGTGTTTCATTGCTGTTGAGCAGGATGAAAATGTCATGTCAATAGATAAGGTTTAACCTGAAAACTTTGCCTGAGACCCTGTAATATGAAGACAAAAAAATAAGAAAATGATTGAAATGGTCTCCCCTAAAGGAAACAATTTTAGGTTTAAATATTATTACTGTAAGAAAAAAAAAATGTCAGACTACGCTATTCTAAACTCACCATCTCTACAGTGATTCATAAGATATTTATAAGGTCAGAAACCACCACTATGAGCACACACTACATGAGCACATATCACATTTTAAAATTTTCATATATGCATGTTCAGGATACAGGAAGATAATAAAGGTTACAGCTTCATCAATCTCTGCAGACATATGATTCGCTCTCATTAGAATGCAGTCACAATGAGCACTGTGAGTAGGGGACTCTTAAAATTGAATTGGCTAAATGCATTCTTAAACGCTAGAGTCTTAACTGGCTCACTCACTACTTATCTAAGCTGCATTTATCAGAAATTTCTGTAAATACAGTGACCTAAAATGTACTACCAATACAGTGAACTTATGGTTGCTTTCTGTTAAACTCGCCATTTGTTTGGTTTCTCTATGACCACAGTTGGCATTTACTGTGAATGAAAAAGTTAAGAGCAAAAAGTGAGAAGTTATAATTTAAAAGTTTGTGTCCTGTCTATATAACATATAGACAGAACCAGGGTAAGCCTTGTTTTCCAGAGGTTGAAAGACAAGGTATCTATAGCTTAAAGACATTTATAAGAGAAGAAACCCAGGGGCATGACATTGAACCATGATGCAAAATGTCATACAGAAACCAGAATGGAGCTCTATCATGAATGTACAAAATTAGGCACAAATTATACGATGGCTTCTTGTTCAGAGGCAGGGGAAATGACCAAAAAATCTCACACTCACGGTTATTCTCACACACTCACAATGACGACTGAGGGAAGAGAAGCGACTTTTCGCTTAGATCTGCGGTGTGCAGAGTGAAGCACCTGCGTCCTTGTTGCTCGTCTCAAACACTTGAGACAGCTGGTGCAAATGAAGGAAACATCTCCAACTGTGAATGGAAACATGAACTTAGCCACCGCAGTAGTGTCTGAATCTATCAGCCTCGTCTTACCCAAAACGTTTTCTGACCACTGCTGACCATCTTAAATGTGGCCTGTCCTGAACGCTTTGTTACTGAATAAAGTAACTGCATGTTCAGCTCAGCTCTACAATGCTGACAAGTCCAAATTAGCAGTCTTATAACCCATAACTCTGCCATTCTATACATGCCCTACTGGCACCACCCAAGGACAAACAGAGAGGACCACACCACACATACGTATTTGTGACCTCCCTGGGAAGACCTCATCCAGTCGATATGCCCCCAGCCAGGTACAGCACAAGCTCCGGGAACCAACCCTACCAGAAACAGATGCCATGGAGGTGGCCAAAGAGTGCTTCAAGTGGTCTGTCTAGCTCCTCACTACAACATGCAGTACTACATCCTATTTTTCTATGTAACCTCTCTCATGCATGGATGTAAACCCAGATGTAAGGAGAGAGAAAAAGAAAAATGGGAGGAAAGCTGTGGGAAAGGTTACAGGGAGGCAAAAGGAAAAATGGGGTCAGGTCTGGACCATCCTCCGCTATCAGACTAGCACTGGGTACCCAGTTCCAAATCCTTCACTGGCAGTTTGAGTCCCAGCGAAGAAGTTCCCAAGGGGTCAATCATGTTCTTGTAACGCTCTCCACGGTGTTGAGCTAAGAATGGGCCCCAGTCGGGCTGCGGTGAGCACACCAACTTCAGCCTCTGCAAAGAATCCAAAGACACACAGGGTCACAGAAGTAATGCACCTTCCTCCCCTAGGCACCAGCCATCCATCCCCAAGCTGCTGAGAGCCATATCTGCCAGAGCCCCTGGTTGAACCGAGAAGACCTCTCCCCCCGGTGAAGCAGTTAGGAGATACGCCCCATTAATTAACTAGGCCGGGGACATTAAAGAGGAGATTGGGTTTGGTTCACTTGAAATTATTTACATCACCCTGCAAGCAATATTACAATATACTACTGCTCATTGTTTGCCTTGCACAAGATTAATAGAGGATAGAGCCCAGATTTTAATTTTACTTTTTTTTTTTGCCTCCAAATGAAGAGAATCTGAGCCTCCTCCTCCACTGCCAAACACAGTCTGCAAAGGACATATGCTCAATTATCTTGTTCCATAGTCTCAACCATGGGTTGCTACATCAAAATAATTAGATTTTGTTGAGCATATTTCCCAAAATTACATAAATGCCCCCCCCCCCAAAAAAACCCAAAGATACATTGCTAAGAGTGAGCAAAGATTTTAATTATCTGTTGACAAAAATATGTGCTTCTGACTTGGTTCAATAGTGTGGATTCTTGCAGGCAAGCTAAAAATAATAGGAATGTCCCTAATCCTTCAACTAAAATTTTTATGGAAAACATAATTTGACAGGAACATTTTCAAGAAAAAGGAAAGAAAAAATATTTCTGATTACATAAGAGGGACCAATTATCTGTTTATTACCTATTAAATTGAAGCTGGTTCTAATAGCTATTAGTTTAATCTCCCCTTAATCATCAGTTTGCAACCTTTGTGTCCCAAATCAACCATAATAAATGAGAATTTCAGCCTAAGACAAAGTAGCAGAGGCTAATCCAGCTTCTGTTTAGAGGGAGAGATTTCTGGGTCAATTGGTGGGAGTTTCATCTGGGGGTGACTGAGCCACCCCCAGGGTCAGTGGGGCCACAGTAATTTACCTTGATGGGAGAAGAGACAGAACTTCCCAAGGATGATGCTTCAATACTGCCTCAGTAAGAAGATTCCTATACTTCTCTTGTACCAACTCTGCCTCTATCTTTAGTCCAGTGAAAACGAAGGCCACCACCCCTTCACATGGACCTCTGTGTTAAGTATTCTCAGGTACCTTATTCCCAAGCTTCTTTTCCCCTCCTGAGCCTCAGTAGCATTCACCAGAAGCCTCTTTCTTTTCTCCATCTGCCTGGCCAAGAGGAGGGCCCATAGAGTTGCCTGCCGCCCATAGGCAGGTGTTCTTCATATTGATCTAGCCCAGTGCTCTCAAACCTGATGTGCATCAGAATCACCTGGGCAGGTTGTTACACTACAGCTGCCAGAGTCTCACTTCCCAGAGATTCTGGTTCAGTGGATCCAGGAAGGGAACCAAGAATTTGCATTTCCAACAAACTCCCCAATGATGCTGATGCTACTGGTCCCTGGTCCAACTTCTGAGCAGCACTGATCTAGTCAAAAAATGCCAGACTCCTGGATCTCCAAGACAGAGACTGGGCTGACTGATTCCTAGCACATGGGAGCAAGTTACTTCTCACGAATAACAAAAGCCTGACCCCACTTTACTGGTAGCTCAGCAAGCAGGAATACCCTTCCCAGTTACTCTGGAACACAGGTGGGGACTTCTGGCATTAGAAATGGAAAATGGGTCCAGCAAGGGATTTATTATTACTTTTTTTTTCTCCCACCCCTTCCAGGCGCACTCCAGCAAGGGATTTATTGACAAAGAAAGATAAGTTGCCCCATACCAGCCATTCCCTGGCTCTCATTGCATTCTGCAGGGTGGTGACATTCTAATCAACTTATACCCCTCAGCTATTCCTGATCCAAGGCACAACAGGAAGAGGTAATGATTTTAAATTTAGCTGTGACCCCAGAAAGGAATAGCTATTTGGGAGAGAGGAGGCTCAAACAGAGAGGACTATCAGGAAAGAGGAAATCTGATGTGTAGTTAAAAATCAAACACGGGATTTAAATTGTGGATGAGGGGAGAGGAGGAGGAAGCTCCAGGGAAAGAGGAGACACTCAGATTATTTATTCCCCAGAGCTGTCACTGCACTGAGGAATAGCATAATAACAGCCTGGCCTGAGGATTGGCAGATCCCTCCATTAGAGGAATAATACATAATAAAAATGGGTTTAATAGAAACGGTGGCAACTCTAACCATTTAATCACCGAGTCTCCCTCTTGAGTAGGGTTACTGAATCTTTTGTTTTTCAATGCACAGAGCTTTCAGGGACTCTCCCTTGGAAGGAGATGGCAGGGGAAAGGAGCTGATAGAATTACCTCAATAAATCTGCCAGGGGCCAGATGCATTTTTATCACAAACATAATTGGGATCCAGATAACAGAGCAGGCAAGCATTAGCCACCCGAGCACCATGGACCAGTTGGGGTAACGGTAAGAGCCGTAGGTCATTGGTTCCCATTGGTAAAAGCTGAAGCAAAGGATAAACTGAGAAGAAAAGAAAAACACACGGGTTAGGGCAGTGTTGTAAATTATTCATTCATCCAACAGGCATGAATCGAGCCCCCCAAACTGCTTTCGTATCCATTATCTCATTTTATACTCATAACAACCCTGAAAGGGAGGGATTATTAGTCCACTTTCCAAATGATGAAACTTAAACACAGGGAGGTGAAGATCACACGTGCTTGGTCAGATGCTGGCTCTGTATTTGCCATCTCCTAGGAACTGAACAATGCAGTTACATATATAGAGACACAGGCTGAGAAGACAAGTTTACAGGATATACACCAACGTGATTGACAGGAAGAGGCAGGAGGGAAGGGTGGCAGATGGCGGGGAGTTTTAAGGGGTGGGCTGTTGTCTGTATTTTCTACCATGGGTAATCAAGATTTTGTTATAAGAAAGAAACCCATTAAGCTTATATGTTTTAATTTTTAAAAAATAAACAGAGTCGCCTTTCTTTCTGCTTGAATGGAGAATAGCCCACATCCAGGAGCTGCCTCTCAAGCTGGCCGAGTAAGACCCAGAGTGACCCCCAAGCAGTGACTGAGGCAGAAGCTTGGTCTTAAAATAAGCCATGGCACAAGGACAGTGGATGTACAGCGCCTTCTGAATTGACTCAGGTGAATGGGGATCATCACTAAATGGGGGGCCCAGCGGGGGGCCCAGGGCCCAGCAGGCTCAAATCGGCTCTGCCACTAATTAGCAGAGGATCTTTATGTCTCAGACTTCTCTGCTATAAAAACGGATGTATGTCACATTGTGGATACAGCGCAGGGGTTTTCTGGAACAAACAGTTTGGTATTTACTCAAGAGTACCCCCTCAGTTTTTTTTGTTTTTTTTTTTTTTTGCCGGGAGGTCCTGGGTATCGAACCTGGGTCCCTCCATATGGGAGACAGACGCCCAACCATTTGAGCCACATCCGTCCCACCCCCCCTCAGTTTTAAGGCAAGTCGTGATGTATTTCCTTCCCATTATCTCCTCTCACTGCACACTTCAGTTAGAGCAACTGAGGAGGAACCAGGGGCCAGGTGTGCTGAAAACAGGCCTCTAAAAAGATAAAGAGGGGTTCGAGGCATACCTTTGGGGGATACTTCCCAGAAGAAGCTGCTGTGGTTCCTGGCATTCATCCTGCCTAAGGCAGCATCAGCCTAGAACAATTTACCTACATAAATCCCTTCCTACCACCCACCTCTTGTCCTAGCTTAAGCAGTAAAATAACTGCCTAAAAATGATAGGAGGGAATTATGTCAGGAAAGATAATATAAGGAAGTATTTTGGCAAAGCATGAAGCACTGTACTAATGTAAGTCATCTAATTATTACTGCAAAGCCCAGGCTGCTGGGGTAAGTGGTTATTTCAATGCACCAATAATTCAATATATCGACTGTAAGCAACATGAGACGGAAGACTGAGTTTGAAAACAAATGCTCCTCTGGAAAGAGATATCGACTCTAGGCCCCTTTTTAAACATTTGCCCCTAGAGTTATAAGCTTTATTAACCAGTCTATTGGCAGTATGGCCTAATGTAATTATGGCAAGTTGCTCCATTTCATTTAGTATATAAATAGCAATACATCTGCTTATGTTTGTGCATAACTCAGTAACGTGATCTGACTATATATAGTAATTGCATGGAGAATATTTATAGCTCTATAAATCCACAAAGGCATATCTAAAAATGACCAATTTTATTTCAGAGACATCAAAGTAATTTAAGCCATAATGTTAGCCTGCTCCAGCACACCACAAATATCCATTTTACAGTAGGGCAAAGGGCAAAAGATAAGTGTTAGGCTTGGTCCTTTGGCACCCATTTCCAGCTGTATGAATATCATATCAAAATAATCTTTACAAATGTGTTCTTTACCATAAATTTCCCTCAGCCAAATCAGCTTTGATAAAACCCTGCCCCTTGGATGGGCCTGGCCATGAGAGATGTTAATTTAGCCACCAAGTCATATCCACCTTGGCCTTTTGCTGATGGCAGTTAAAGAAGGGCCTAGAGAGAGATTTGGTGGTTGATTATCATGATGGAATTGACATTGTTAATGGGCCCTAGCTCCCAAACAACACAGAAGGGGAATCTGGTTCAGGATATTTCCTGTGACTCCTTCACAGGTTTCTGGTGTGAATTTTATAACCTAAACCAGGTAAAGCACAGCATACTTGAGTAACTTTCTCAAAAAATACAGCAAGTCCTTAGAATTCCTCTCCCCTGACACTGTGCTCTGGAAGAAGATTAGGACTATTTGAATCCAAACCTATCCAAGCTCCACTTGGAGATGAAAGCATAGGGTTTCTCGAAATATGTTGGAGCACGGGCTCAAAGCCTAGACAGCCTGGATTCAATTTTTGGCTCTGCTACCTGCAAGCTTTGTGGCCTTGGGCCAATTCCTTAACCTCTCTAAGCCTCAGTGCTCTCATCTGTAAAATGGGGTAAGAACCTACCTAAGCTACCAGGCACAGTGACCATAAGCTTTAGAGAGAATGTTCTTCAAATGTCTGGCGCATAATAGACATCAGCAAACAGTAGTGCTGCTGATTATTATGTGAAATGTTTCTGCAGAATATAATAAAATTCTCTGGAGCGTAATCTCTTTTAGGATTGGAGGGAAAGGAAAGTAGCATCTAGAACAGATTCTAGGTTTTATTTCAGCCAAGAATATGTGTAGTAGCAATTTCCAGAGCGGGACGTCTGTCGCCAGAAGGTGCCCGGCACATGTTTTCTTCCCATCGATTAGGTCAATCCAAGTTCTTCAGATACACATTCAGTCCTGAATCTGAGAGACTGAAAACTTATTTTAGTCTTTTTCAACTCGCGTGCCCCAAAGTGGGTAGGACTTTTCATACAAATTATAGTCTCTAAATTGCAGGCATCATACCAAAGCTGTCCATACAGTGTAGGAGGAGATAAACACTGAATGATTTTTCCATCTAAGCTTCTAGCTTTTCAGAAATAAATTGAAGTGTTTTGATTAAAATTCACTTCTGTGACAGCAAAAGAAAGGAAAATATATTTTTTCTTTACAATTGTACTTTCATCCTGTCCTGTCCCTTTAGAGAAGCTGGAGCATTCCTTGTGGTAAAACAAGGATCTTAACCTGGTTTCTAGTGCCACCTACTGGGTCTATCAGGTACTACAATCAACATTCTGCAGCTTTGCAGAGATGGCATCGCAAGCCAGGGAGGAGGGGGGGAGAGATGAGATCTCCAGCAACTACTATGGATGGAGAGTGGAATGGGGCAAAGCTGGCAACCTACCACACGAGTGACAGGATATAAATCTAGGTGCTGACTTGCTGACGCATGTTGGGCTCTGACCTTCCATAAGATGAATGTCAGATGATCCCAAAATGTCATCATCACACTTGAGGATGACAAGAGAGTCTTCAAAAGCAATAAAATTAACAATAAAAGTCTAATTAGTGCCATGTTAGTCGTAAAGCAGCTGTATTGAGCAGTGGCTAAGAGCTCGAGTTCTGGAGCCAGACTGCTTGGGTTTGAATCCAGGCTGTGCTAATCAATAGGTGTGCAGTGCTGGGCAAGTTTCATAACCTCTGGGCTTCAGTTTCCTCATCTATAAAGTGGAGATAATTACAGTGGCAACCTCACAGAGCTGCTGTGAGGGGGAAATGAGGCAATACATCCAAATCACTTTGACCAGAGCCTGGAACATGGTTAGTATACGGTAAAGGCTAGCTGCGATTCTATCAGATAGCAGGACCTGAGGCAGCCTTGACGTAAGGGGTTGTGCCCTGTAGAGGTGCTCCAGACCGGTGAGCATGAATCCCAACTCCATCCCTGAGCCATTAAGCACCTTTAGGCAAATCACTTCACCTTTCTGTATCTAGGTTTCCTCTTCTGAAAGGCAAGTATAATACCCATCTCCATCAACCTCCCAGGCTCATACAAAAGCATACACTTTGCTCAAACGTAAAGCATCCCATACAAATGCAAGAAGTTATCTGCACGATAAAGCATGTAATCCTTACGGTTAAAATGGTTGGGGTTACAAATGCCCAGCAGATTTTCCAGAAAATGTTTGGCTGGAATCCAATCATCATCTCTATATCTTCACAGAATCTTTGCAAGCCTGCAAATAGACAAGTAGAGATGGAACATGAGGTGCAGTGACAGGAGGGGAGATAGGGATGAGGGGTTAGAGTCCCTCACTCAAGCACCATTATCTAGGAATGGCCCCAGCCTGGAATCAACATGACCCCTATTATGCAGGGAATCATCAGACAAATGACTCACTGCTGGGAAGATTAGGGCAAATTGAACACATTAAAGAGATATTAAATACTCTCTGCAGTGAGGTTCAAAAATGTCATTCCACAATGACATCTAAAAAGCTCAGTTCCAGCCCAGTGCGTGCATTTTAGCACTGCCAGGCCTGGCATATTCACATGTACTGCTATTTCCTGGGTGGCCTCATGTGCTTAGATCCAACTTTGGCAAAACGAATCTGTGATCAATAAGCAGAGTATATTATGAAAGTCTTGGGATTTAGAGCAAGAGTCATTACATTGGTTTCTGTACCCCACTCTCCCAAGGACACTATTCAAGTGAGTCAATTTATCTTTGTTCTATGTAGGATGATGCCCCACATAAATACCAAGTGGCCATTTCCTACTTCATTGGGACTCAAAGAATTGCTGTCTTCTTGATCACTGATCAACTTAACGAAAGTGAAAAGCAGAGGAAATACTTACTCTAATGGCCACACATAACCGTCATCTCCCCACCCACACTCTAGGCTGAGGAAGGTTTTTAAACCACTCCTTGAAAAGAAAAGTCATTGAGGGAATTTTTAGAAATGGGCGGTTCTGTTGCCTTCTTTTTGGAGTTTGTCAGAAGCATGGCTTTCTCAGAACCGTGGGGTCACAGAATGAAGCGTTCTGACCAGTGGTCGAGCAGTCTCTGCTTGAATGTTCATCATTTCTCCATCCTCTGGGTCATTTATGTGAAAAATGGGTACACTATAGGTTGAGAGGGGCTGAGGCACTCTTCAGGGAAAGGTGCCCTTCCTCTCCCTCCTCCCATCAGGAACAAGAGCCTGCACAGCCTTGGGCCGACTTTCTAGACTTTGGCTACTTGCCCCTTCATTCTCTGACCCTCTTGGCCTCCTTGGGCTTGGGGGTCCTTTGCCCTTAGCCTTATGAGGAACAGCTGAATTCAGGTTCCTCCTCCAGCCCTCACCTTGCTATCTCCTACCCTCTGCCATCGCCTCCCTATGCACCATCCCCACTAGCTGAGCCATGCCCCACCCCTGCTGCCTCACTCCAGACTTCTCCTTCCTGGGCCCTATTTCCTAAAGGCCTGATATATATGCTACATGGACGTGAGAAAGGAAAGGTGTGATGCAAGGAGACAATCTCTTGCTGAGGAAGAAAGCAGACACTGTGGTCTTCTTTCCAGAAATCAGCGTTCATCACAGCTCCTTAAAAAAAAATGTCCTGATCAAGAGAAAGCAGACACTGTGGTCTTCTTTCCAGAAATCAGCGTTCATCACAGCTCCTTAAAAAAAAATGTCCTGATCATGTTCTAAATCTTCATCGGGAGTCTGGTGGCATGGAGGTGAGACTTCATCAAGCTATATACTCAGGATATGTGGTCTTTCTTATATGTATGTTGTGCTTCAATTTTAAAATTTGCCCACCCCCCAAATCCACTCCAGTTACCACCCCCAAAATAATGGACCCTGAGACCTTCCGGGGCCCTTGGCTTCTGCTCCAAGCCCAGATCCAGAATTTCAACAAGCCCTCGTGACTGTTAATCTCCAGACCCCCCTGACAATAGTCATCTCAAATGGCAGCCAAGCCTCAGGTTTGCCATGGTGCAGCCTGTGTGGGGAACAGGGTTGGGGACAACTTTTCTCAGCTCACTCTAAAAGTTCTCAAGATTACAGGAGAGCTTCCTGCTCAGCTTTAAGGTAAATCTGATGGTGGTCAACAACAAATGTGGTACAGAAAAGATTACTGGACCAGGAGTTGGGACCCAAGAATTGAAGCTCAACCCTGCCTCTAACTTGCTGTGTGACCTTAGGCAAGGCACTCCTCATCTCTGAACCTTTGTTGGTTCATTGGGGGAACTGGACCAGATGATTTATAGGTCAGCCCACGATGCAAAGAGGTTCCAGGTTGCTTCCTTGTTTGTGTAGGCAGAAAGTGCATGCTTCAAGCAGTTGATTTGATGATCTTTAGGTTTTGTTTGTTTGTTTGTTTCCCTTACTATTACCAAACACCATCAAATGAGCAAGCTTTGGACACTAGGTCCTCTCAACTTCAGTAAGGAGAGAGAACTAAAGAAATAGAAGTAAAGCTGAGGCCAGCAAAAAATAAACAGACAGTGAAAGCTGGCTCAGTACTCAAAATAAAAATAGAAGGAAAATGATGATTTGAGAAATTTCTGTTATCAGACTCAGTCCTTATGCCAGAATATCCCTGTCCACAAAACCAAGTCCAAGAGATGGCAGCATGTGGCTTGACCGGGGAAACGGGAAATTGAACCAACGGAGTCAATAGGATTCAAGGTTATAGAAAATCTCCTGTTGAGTGGGAAGCTGAGCAAAAGGCTGGACCCAGGACTCTAGGAAGGGATGGATGATGGATGTTCAGTTTCCAGTAAAAGGCAGCTTGATGCTAAAGAGGAGAAGTCCCAGGACTGAGGGTGAGAAGGCTTGGGTGCTAGGAGCAGTTCTAACCCTGGCAGGTCATTTCCCTCCCTGAGCCTCACAGCAGGGGGTCTCAGGACTGGCTGGTCCCTGGCTCAGACAGGCTGTGGGTCCTGGAATTGCTCTGCCTCTTCTGCCAACTTGCAGGATGGCCCTGCAGATGCAGCTCAGGGGCACCAGCTGGGAGCCTCTGGGCAACCAGCTCCCTCCTGCCCTGTGCATGCTCTTAAGTCAGGCTCCCCAGTCCCTCCACCATCTGCCCCACTCCAGCTTCCATCTAGCCTCAGCCCCTACTATGCCCTGGCTCACACCTGAACTTCCCACCCAAGTCCCTTACTGAGTTATCTTCATCTTAGACCTTTGTCTGTATGGCTTCCTCTTCCTGCTCTGTCCTTTCCACTGAACCTCTGGTCTTCAAGACCTAACTCATGATAAAGGAATTGTTCATGGAGCCATCAGAATGTGCCTAGAGACTTGCCTGCTGCATGACTTTGAGGCTGGAGGGGTCGGACAGCAAGCAGACAGGCCCCAGAAGGACCCAAGCAACTGCTTCTCAAAAACTAGTTAAAGGGGTCGGATGTGGCTCAACTGGTTGGGCGTCCGTCTCCCATATGGAGGGACCCGGGTTTGATCCCCGGGACCTCCCAGTAAAAAAAAAAAAAAACTAGTCAGAGTTATCAGAAAGCAACCTGGTGGCAAACTTGTGGCTACTATTCTAGACTCAACAAATGGATTTGGGGTTCAGAAATCAGCCCACAATGAGCTCCATAAAGCCAATCAATCCAGAACTGCAAAGCCCAGGCCTTTGCTTCAACTGATCAATGGCTTTCCCCTGGGCAACTTTATGGCTTTTTCCTTTATAAACTGTACTCTTACCCTTGATCTGGTACGGGGCCTGTGACCTTGGCCTGTGACCTTGGCCTGTGACCCTGGTAACTGCACAGGGCCCCAGTCTCAGAAGGGTTTAATGCTCTTGAAATTCTTAATAATCTTTTCAGAAGGGACCCCACATTTTCATTTTTCACTGGGTCCCACAAATTATGTAGCCAGTCCTGTGTGTACCTATGTACAAGCAAGGCCCCACTGCTCTAAACTTAAAGTCTCCGAGTCATTCTTTCAAGGTCATCTGCAGGCCGCATCCCTCAGAGCCACTGGCTCAGGTTCCCCCACCTTGGTTGGCCATAAACTCAGGTGAACACTCACTAAGTCTCAGTCGTTTTTTCCTTTCTTTTATATTATTTTATCTCTTAGATACCACCTTCTCAAGGTTTCCCCAACTCCTCTGGTCCTCTTTTATCTCTGAGCAGCAAAAGTGCTCACGGCCAGGGCTGCGCGGCTTAGCACTTTCTTCTCAGTGTTTTGAGTGTCTCTACTCTTCCTGGGTAGCTAGTGAGTAAGTTTCATGAATGTAGGAGACTACCCATCCCTTCTCCCCTTTCCTAGGGGCACTTAGGACACACAGCAGGCACTTAATAAATACTTCTCCATTATGTGAGATATTAATGGACTGAAGCCCTCTTACTCCTTCTGTTTCCTGAGCCCCAGAAGATGGAGCTGGGCGGTGGGGAGGGTCCCTGCCTCCTAAAAGGGGAGGTGCAAAGGACAACTCAGCCAAGTGCTTGAGTGAAAACTGAGTGTAGGGAAGAGACTCTTGGAGGAAAAACTGGATGTTGTAAAGTTTGGGGGGATCTTTGGTGGATTTTTAAAAAATTGGTTTGCTTATTTTATACTTAAAAACCTTGGTGAGTTCAGCCAACAGAGTGGGCAGGAACTGAAGCCAGACATATTTCATCTTATAAAAGCCACTGTCCAACATGGATCTAACAACTGTCACAAGGATATGGAGGGAGACAGTCTGGGGTAGGGGCGAGTAAAACAACTGACTGAGGGAGATGGAAAATAGATCAGACAATTTAACACGTTGGATTTGGGGGAAATGTACAACGTGGAGCCCAGCAGTCAGCAGGTAGGAAGTCCTCGTGGTGTCTAATGAGTCATGTTGTCCCTCCAGTCAAGGACTTACATTGGCTCCCAGTAAAATGCAAAGTGACCCTACTTAGATAAAATTTTGTTAAATGGATAGCTCCTACACCAAATCCAGAAATTCCATTTGTAAAGCTGAATACCTCAAACCCAGTGGTCAGCCTTCGAGAAATGTCGACTTGAGAACTTGAGTCAGCTATTACCAGCTAATGATACAACTTTACAACTTTACCTACCGTATTTCAAACCTTTCAATGACATCCTCTAGAATCTAGAGTGTAGAGATTATTGAAAGCCAGAAGGAGACAAAAATCTCTATAATTTGTTTGGTTATTTTTTCAACCCTATACCCAGGAAAGAAATGCACCAAAACAGGCAGGTTTGTTTTCATTCTTCACAGGTTCGTTTTTCACTGCCTTAAACTAACATTGCACTAGTTTTGGTCTTCATCACCTCAGTAAAGAATGCACTGTCCTCTGGGGTATAATTTATGTGTTTTTGTAGGCTTTTCCTTTTATCTCTAGCAATTATGTTAGCTTATTTCAAATAATTCTTCCTGAGATATATTTCTTAAAAAGTCCATCCTAGTCCAAATCAGTTCACACTCACATTGTAATATGAGAATAACATGGCATTGCAGAAGTCAAGTTAACCTGAGCGAGCTCAGCACAGAGGCAGCTGGATTCTGGAGGCTGGCCCAGCACCAGCACCCTTAGAGACCAGGGGATTCCCAGATGATCCCCAGGAAAATCAACACAGCCCAGGGACTGAAGCACTCAACATTTATTTTTTCTTCAGAGCCAAGAAATCTACTGCCAGATTAATATGGGAGGGCAGCTATTTTGCTTCTAAAAATAGAAATGCTATAAAGACTCTATTTTAATGAAGATTTTAAACCCAGCTGAACAGCCCTGTTTTACAGGAAATAATTGTGCAGAAGTGCCTTTTGTGACAATTATCAGTGAGGATACAGATTCCAGTGGAGGTGAATGGGATTTCTACCTGCAACCCACTTGGGTCAGGGCTGCAAATGAAGTGCTTTCTCCACTTTGCTAACAGAACATCTGGCAACCTCGGCTTACATGGGACCCATGAGGGGTAGAGCTTCCAAAAGAGGACATCTGAGGCCTCTCCTTGTTTCCCCACGGCAAGGGCTCTGGCATCTGGGCAGAAAGTTAAGATTCACAGTGGCAGATTTCATTGGGTTTCTGCCACTCTCTGCTCACCTGGGAAGTACTTTGGAGTCTCACCCTAACTCTGACAGCAGGATTTCAATCACAGCATCACTGCGGGGTTCACACTGTCTTATCAGCCAAAAGTGCTGGCAGTTTGGTCTCTGATCCCATCAGGATGGCTGGCAGACCTGTCTACTTCCTTGCCAGAAACTAAACTGTCCCTGCAGGGGAGATGTGATTTCTAGCCCAAGACAAATTCCCCTTCCACCAGTACCAAAAAATGCCTACAACATCTTCCTGTTTCTGGGAAACCCAAGGTTTACACAGAAGGTTTCCTTTTTACGTCTTAATTGCCCTTCCCCACCCCAATGTTAAGGAGGTTTTCAGGAAAGCAAGAAGCTAGGGTGAGCTTTACTGGACCCCCACCTTAAAGTGCAGGGCTCTGCAGAGCCCTCTGGCCTGGAATTCTCTTCCTTTTGGCTCTAGGGAATGCATTTGAGCATCACTGGGTCCTGCATTCCAAGTGATGCCTTGCATTTCCTCTCAGCTTAGAGTATATTGCTCTCTCTTTTGGGTTTTGAAGTACGGTTGGTCTGAAGTGGAATTTTCACTTTCCTGATATTTTCTAAAGAGCCTTTATCTATATTAGGAAGGCTTTATTCTAGGAAGGGTTCTGAGCAGACTCCCAGGCACCAAGAGGCCAGTGATGCCTTGAATCAGACAGAGGGCCTGGAAGATGACCCAGTGGAATCCCCAAGTACAGGCACCTCTGCCTGAAGGGAAAAGATGATATCTGCGGGCTCACTGATTAAGGGATGCAGGATGCTATGGTGGAGGTAGGAAGGGCTAAACTATAAAGGAACTGAAAGTTTATTCCTGCGAAAAGCTGGAATTGAGATGTTGCGTCAAGGCTCCCATGATGCTCAGAAAGATTCCTAAGAATCTGTGAGCCGGTGGTGTCTATTCTCATTGTAGTATCCAGGGACCAGCCAGGAAGCTACCACTCTCCTCAAACGGCATGGGGACTATGGCTAGACCGAAAAATAATTTCTCACCTGCAAGTAGCCCTCTTCTTCCTTCTCTGGCCATTGGCCACATGTATTAGCTGTTCATATACCAGACCATACCACAAAGGCAGGTCCTGGTCCTGGGGAGTTCAGAATGTAAGGGTTTCTGCATTTCTCCATCAGTCACCTTATGTTTCTCTATTCAATCGGGATCACAAAGGTCCTGGGGCAAGCTTGGAAATAAAGATGCAGCTCTCTCCAGGTTTCCAAAAGAGCTATAATTAAATCCTTTCATTTTCTTATTAAATATGGGAAACCTGATTGCCATGAATACATTTTGGACTAAAATTCTACCTCAACAGCAGGTACGGTGATTCCCTTACCGTACACATAGGAGATCCCCACCAACTCAAAAATGGCAATGATGACAAGGGCATATGAAGCAGCATATGTATCCACAAGCTGAAACATGTAAATTCCACCCTGGAAGGAAAGAGAAACAATCAACATTCAAATGGGCTCTGGAGCTGGGCTATCTCTCTCTCTCCACTTATAATCACCCATCCTTCTCCAGAGGAGAGTAAGGTGCAAACAGGAGTCAGAGGACACCGCCCCCTCCCCTTGACAGCTGTTACCTAAACTGGCTCCAGTCTATCAACCAGAGACCTTGTCATGTTAACAAGGCTGTCCCTGGAAAGACTCCAAGGTAATAGAACAAGCACAGAAAAGTGCTCTAACATCTTATTCTTAAAAAGCGAAGGTCAACACCTGAAGATGTATATGTGAAAGCAGCCTGATTGCTTCATTTTGGCTCTAAACAACAGATGGTCACTTCCATCCACATAGCTGCATTTGCTTGACCTTCATCTGACCTTTAAGTGTCTCTGGGCTGTCCTCACTCTTCCTCATGCATCTCTACCCCACTCTCTAAATCTTACAGTAGTGGATGAGGCTTAGAAACTATCAAATTCCAATCCATCATTTTACAGATAAAGAAATTAAGACCCAGAATGGTGACTTGTTTAAGGCCACAGAGACAGCAAGAGCAATTTACATATTGAGTGAGCAAGACTCATATTACCAAGACACTCGGAACTGGAAGGACCTCAGGTTTGCTGTAGATCCTTTTTTTTTTTTTTTTTTTTAAAGATTTTATTTATTTATTCATTTATCCTCCCCTTGCTGCTTGTGCTCGCTGGGTCAGCTAACCACGCCATATGGTAAACGGGAGCCCTACTGATTGAGCCACAGCTGCTTCCCTGCTGTAGATCCTTGCATATGACAAGCAATAATCTGGAAATTTATCTAGTGAGTAAACTTGGATTTTCACATATTCTACTTTTTAAAAGCAGGTGTAGCAGTTTGGCATTGTTTATGAATTCTAAAAATAGATATTGGATTATGTTTGTAAACTGGTCTGTTCCTCTGGTTGTGTTCCCCTTTGATTGTATTAAGTTCAGAGGCTTCCCTTTTACTTGATTAAATTAAAATTAGGGCTTTGATTCAGCCCAGTAGGACAGGGACTCACAGAGAAAACAACACAGCAGAGGAGTTTTGAGTTCTGAGTTTTGATGCTGGAGCCCCAGGAAGTAAACACACAGGAGAAGAACACAGAGGAATATAAATGGCTCCATAGACATGGCAGAGGCCCCAGGAAGAGAGAGAGCCTGATAGTCTACAGCTGACCTTGTGGAGAGAACAGAGCAGCTGAGGCTGGAAAGAATCAAGTCCTAGGGAAAGAGACAAGCCTTAGCCCAGCCTGTAGCTGAGATCAGAAGGGGCTGGGACCATGGGGCCCTAGGAGGAAGAGGAAGGCTGAACCTTCATAGAGACTGGCAGCCATCTTGCCCCAATACGTGGCAACAGACTTTGGTGAGGGAAGTAACTTATGTTTTATGGCCTTGTGACTGTAAGCTTCTACCCCAAATAAATACCCTTTATAAAAGCCAATAGATTTCTGGTATTTTGCATCAGCACCCCTTTGGCTGACTAATACAGTAGGACACACCTGCCTCACTGGCTCAAGAAGACTACATCTCTATTAGATAGATGCCAAGATGACATATTTCCCTCTGAGCTCAGAGGCCCTGACAACCTGATGCCATCTACATGGAAATGGCAGTGACTTGGCTATGGTTTTGAGTCTGAAAGCTAAGGATAAAAAGATTGATAGACATGGGGCTCACCCACCCACACCCACCCCAAGCCTGTGCCCAACAGGTAGCTTACCTGAGTGATCATCGGAAAGCCCATGATGAAGAAACAAATGCAGCAGCCCAGAGTAAAGACAGGCTTGTGTGTGCGCAGATACTTGGGGAACTCGTCCGAGATGGAGGTCACTATGGTCTCGATGGTGGCAAACTGGAATGACACCAGGAGAGGGGCCTCTGAGACAAACCACCCAGCCCAGAAGGCTCCAGAAGACCCTGTGCCCTCCTGCCCAGGGACAGCTGTGTTTCTATCAGATTTGGCTTAAAGGGCCCCATTCCCTTGATAGGTCCAAAAGGATGCGAGTTTTAGAAAGTGTACTTCCCAGACATCTATCGGAGCATTTTAAGCTTCACTTTGTATTCATGAGATGTAAATTCCTCTCTTCCAGTTTACCTCTCACTAGGTCTTCTACTTTTGGAAAAACCCTGTTTGCACCCATCTACTGAAATCTGAGACTTGTCAGCAAGATTTATAGCAGTCTCAGCCCCACAGTTATTTCCCTGCAATTGACTTCATATTCTCCCTTATCCTGCCCCCACAGAATTTGCTTTGACAAAATAACACCAAGGCAGGAAGTTCACAGGCTAAAACTTGGCATGGAGATCAGAAAGAGGGAGAGAAGCTGGCTCCTTTGCAACATCGCATGAGTCAGCCACATGTCCACGAATACAGGAGAGAAGGTGGCTCCCCCTGTTGTCCTGAGCCCTGGACAGGTAACTCATCATCCCTACGTCACTCAGGGGAAATGCTGAGGTGCCCCTAACCCCCTCCCTCTGCCCCAGGACCCCGGAAAAGTGGTCTTCAGAAGGAGCCTGGGGTGGGGCTCCATCTGGGAAGGGACTCACCATCGTGTCAAGTCCAAGAGTGAGGAGCATCAGGAAAAAGATGATGGCCCAGAATGGAGAGAGGGGCAGCCTGGTTAAGGCTTCCGGGTAAACCACAAATGCAATGCCTGGCCCTGGAAATAACGAAACAGAGATGATTGCAATTGCAGACAGGCCTGGCTCCAGACCACGTCTTCCCGGAAGCCTACTGGGCCCTCTCTCCACTGAGCTCCTGAGTCATTCTTATTATATGGTGCTTCCCACTGTTTGTCTTTTTTTTATTTTCCACTTATCTCCATCCATGTCCTCGACTAGATTTTCAGATTCTTGAAGTGAAGGACCAGAGCACACACCTAGGTAAACTCAGAGGAAAGGCTCAAAAATAGTGCCAAAGCAGAGACTCAGGGCCAACTCCACCTTGTTCCAAGGCCAGGCTGCTTCCCAGGCAAGTAGCACAAGAAACCCCATCTTCGTATTGGGTGAGTTAGAGGAGTTACCTAGTAGTTACCCTCTAGGGCAGAGGTTCTCCACCAGTGGTGATTTGGGGGATATTTGCCAGGATCTAAGGACATTTTTGGTTGTCACAAGTGGGGTGAGAGAGTTACAGGCATCTTGGCGTAGAGGCCGGGGATGCTGATAACACCCTACAGCGCACAGGCAGCCCCACAACAAGGAGGGATCAGGCCCAAACGTCAGCAGTACTGAGGTCAAGAAACTCTGTTCTACAGGATAGAGCATGCCCAGAATGACATTATTTTTCCTCTTTATCTACCCTTCCTCCTCTCCACTCCCCCAGGAGAAGCTCACTTCAAACCTGAGTCTATCTAATGCTTCTAGGATCTTGCCCTACAAAGGCAGACCCAGCCCTGAATGCTGCTGGGCTTGGTAGAGTCGGGCTGCTTCAGTGCACAGGTAATTAGTCGGGGGGGGGGTGAGTGGTGGTGAAGCATGCTGGAGGAGTTATGAAAGCTTGAGCCCTAAGGGTCCAAATCCATGACTTACCAGCTGTGCAACACTAGACAAGTTATTTCATTTCTGTAAGCCTCAATTTTGCCATCTGTAAAACGGAGATAACAATAGTACCTCCCCAAGTGGTTATGAGAAACAGATGAGAACTCACGGGTGAAACACTGCGCCCAGCGCCTCCCACACCATCGGCCCTCAGAGTGGACCATGAACTCTGAGTAGCACATTTGGTGCGGGGTGTCTGAGCTGCAGTTTTCTCTGCTCTAACGGAGCCCCACCAGCAGTTCTGACCTACTGGGAAGAAAACCGTAACCAAAGACGACTAAAGATGTTGCGGTCGTGAATTTCCTTCTAAGTGCTAAAGAAAACGGAATGATAATGGGCAGAGACAAGAGAATGTGTGTGCAGGGGTAATCCACAGCCAGAGCACGTCTGGAAACCAGAAATCAGAGCACCTGGAGTTTTTATAACTCAAACACAACAGCACTGTCGAACACCATGAATTTATCAGGTTGTTAGTTCCTATTGCTGCCGAGGGCTTTGCGGGTGTTTAAAAAGTAAAGCCTAGAATGCCTAAGACACCCCAGCTTTATGCATTTATTGAACAGACTGCAGAGCCAGCCTCTGAAGGCTCCCTATGTGAACCATAAAAGAAAAGTCTGTATTAAACTACAGTTCGCAATCGGTCTCGGGTGCAGAACACGGAAAGAGCCAGTTCAGCGCTCTGGCAAGTCAGGCCCATAATGCCAACAAGAAGGTCCTCAAACGGCCATCACCGAGGCCCGAGGCTGCTTGCTTTAATAGGATTCTGCCCTTTGGGTCTTACTGCCTTTTCCAGGGGAGAAATGATTTCAAAATATTAGACCTGGTTCAATTTCAGCTGCTTGCCTAAAGTACCCAGGTGATGGCATAATCCTCAAGCCACATTGCAGCAAGCTCCGTTTGTTCAAGGTTTGTCTTCTTGTGAATAATATTGTTGGATTTTAAACATATGTTTTTAGATCACTTTGAAGAGTTCAGATTTCTTTTCCCCCAAAACATGGCTTGCCTGAGCCAGAGTCGAGTTGTCCCCAGATGGTCTCTGGGTCTCTCTTGCCTCCCACTGTGAGGCAGTGCAGCCCAATGGCTGGAGAGCAGGCTCCATTCCACAGGGAGTGGAATACGGGCTGTGCCTCTTCCTCGCTATGTGACCTTAGGTGAGTCACTTGTTCTCTCTGACTGCAGTTTCCTCATCCATAAAATGGAGATGACAATAATTCCTACCCCCATGGGTTGCTGTGGGGATTAAATGTGTCCACAAGATCAAAGGGCTCAGAACAATGCCTGGGCATAGTAAGAACTCAGGAAATATAGGTCATTATTATGATTTCCATGCAAGGGGGGTCAAGGAGACTCAGCATGTCAGCAACTTGGACAGGACCTCTATAGAGCCTATAATGAGAGTCACAAAAGATGCAAGGGGCTCCAGTCAAAGAAATATATGACTGTTGTGATACCTGTAACAAAAGACATGAGTTCTCTGAGGGTACACCACCTGAACTTCTGCACCTTCAGGTGGAGGGGTTGGATCTAGGTGAATGATAGACACATGGTTCTAGCGGAGAGTTCGGTTTTGATCAGCAGGGTCTCAGAACTATTAGAGGGCAAAGGAATCAAGGCAGCACTTCCTGTGTGGTCTGCTTCACTGAAAGTCACCACCTCCACCAGGGAACTCTCAACAAAATGTACACACTTGTGTTCATCTGCTCTGGTCTTTCTGCTGCTGGGTGAGCATCCCCGTAGGCCTCCAGGTTGGATTCTGAGCACGTCACGGCCCCATAGGTCAGTGACGCAGATGGCTGGGAGGTGGCTCTGAAAGGCTGACTCCCCTGGAAGTTGCTTTTCTGGGGTAGGTCCCTGAAAAGAATGTACCCCCTTCCCAATCACAAAAGCAGAGGACAGCTGGGTCCCATCAGCAGTCCCACCCATGGTCCCCAAAACTTCTCATATGGCAGCGATTGGGGTGATAATTTTGACAGAAATGCCTCCCTTAGAAGGAAGTGGCCAACTAAATGGAACAGTATTAGGTCATTAAAGAGAACCTGTTTCTGACTCAAGACCTGTACTTAGTTACTAACGTTGGGTCAACAAAAATGTGCTGAATGTCTCCATGTCAGGGTTGTCCAGCTAGGAATGAGTAGGGCTGGGATTTGAGTCTGGGTCTGACCCCGAATCTCTGTGCTCTAATCCATAGAGCCTGTCCATAAATCACACAGAAGAATGTATGCAGATTCAGATGAAGAGTGATTGCTTCCCCAAGATGCTGAGAGAGGCATGCAGTCTCCCTGGACCACTGTCCTTATGACTCTCTCTGTACTGGAGACAACTAGAAACTGTCAAGTGTTAAAACAACACATGGGGAGTAGATGTGGCTCAAACAGTTGAGCACCTGCCTCTCACATGGGAGGTCCTGGGTTTGGTTCCCAACGTCTACTGAAAAAAAACAAAAACAAACAATAAGCAAAACAAATGATAAAACCAACCCAGGGAAACCAATGTGGCTCAGGGGTTGAGTGCCGGCTTTCCACATACAAGGTTCTGGGTTCAATCCCCAGCCCCCAGTATCTGAAAAAACAAACAAAGAAGCAAAACATGTTAGGGGAGAGGATGTAGCTCAGTGGTTTAGCACTTGCTTCCCATGTATGAGGTCCCAAGTTCAATCCCTGGTGCCTCCTAAAAATAATAATAATAATAATAATAATAATAATAATAATAAAGAAGTAAATAAAACACGTTAGAAGCTGTAACAAGAGGCAGTGAAAAAATACTGGAAAGGGGAAGTTTTAGAGGAAAATACAGGCAATCGTCTGCTATTTTTATGAATAGGAAAAACAAAATCCTATTTGAGTTTTAGCAACATGTTCTCCCAAATCCCTTTCCTGGGGCAGGAGGAGCCCAGGAAAGTTAATTAATGTGACCCAAATCTCAGAGATCACTATCTTTGGCAGCTCAGCCACTGGTTCACAATGAGCTTAGTAATGTCACAAAAATCTGCTAGAAAGTGGGGCAGAACCTACTGGCTACAGCTACTCTGCTGAGAAGAAATGAGGCTACAGGACAGCCAGGGTGGCACAAATACCCATGAAGACAAAATCTTCCTGGGGTCGTCTTCCTTCCTCCCTCCCTCCCTTACTTCCTTCCTTCCCTTGCTCCTTCCCCAGGAAGTTTGAGAATTCTCAACCAAGAGGGGCATTTACGCAGCTTCCAGGGCCCCTGTGCTTCAGTGCACTGCTGCAGAACCAAGCACCCCTTGGGGTTTGAACACCTTCTCCAGGGAGAGATGATGGCATGCCTGGAACAAGCCTCTTTGAGGGCCCCCCCAACCATGTTATCAGTGCGCTGAAGCAGTAATTAATTATCCTTAGGGAGTCAGAAGAGATCAGGCAGCCCACCAAAGGGATGACATTTCTAGGACTTAGTTCTCCCACATGCTCAGATCTGAGCCATTACCTAAAAATTGCAGGGAGCTCCTTGAAGAAAGATGACTGCATAGAGAAGCCTCTCACAGGATTGTCTAGGGCCCCACACTGATGCCCCCACAGCACTTGGCATGGTCCCAACACACAGAGGCAGCCCATAAATGTTTGATTAGAGAACAAGATCATAATGATAGGCAATAGCCACAATTAAATCCCTCAACCACTGAAGCCTACTAAACACCCAAATCCTTTATAGCACAAGGCTGGGTAGAAATGTAAAGAGTTAAATAAAAATATTCACCACTTCTTTGTGCAAAATACGGTGCTGGAAAAAAAAAATGGATTAAGTGAGCTAAAAACAAAAGCTCTCTATAAATCCGAAAGCGCCATACAAATGTTAGCTATTAATAAGGGGATCACTCTGGGTAGAGAGTAAACATGTATTCCACATCCCTCCGCTCCCCATCACCATTCAACCTTTACACCCGCTGGAAAAAAAAACTGCAGGTCTGCTTTGCTCACTAAGCACATTTGCCCTAACATTCAGGAAAGTGTTTTGTAAGGAAAAGGCGGCTCTGAAGTCAGCGCTCTTATTAAGCTGTAGTGCTCAGTTTCTACAGGGCCCTCAGCAAAGGATGCTGTACTGGGGTGAAGTGTCCCCAAAAATTCATGTGCACCCAAAACCTCAAAATGTGGCCTGATTTGGAAACGGTCTTTGCAGTGTAACTTGGATGAGGCCACACCGGATTAGGATGGGTCCTCATCTAATATGATCGGTGTTCCTCAGAAAAAGAGGGACATTTGGACACAGAGACACAGACATGGGGTGAGCACCCGCTGTGAAGAGATGGGCAGAGATTGGAACCACGGAAGGATGAGGAGTGCTAGCAGCTAGGAGAGAGGCATGCAGTCTCCCTGGCAGCACTCAGAAGAAACTCCTTGATTGTGGACTTTCAGCCTCCAGAACTGTGAGAGAGCACATTTCTATTGTTTGAAGCCACCCAGTTTGTGGAAACTGACACAGATGCCATCCTGAGCAGGCTGTTCCCACATGAGCTCGAGGGACCCTGGGTTGCCTAAAGAATCCTCCACCTAACAGGTATAGACTGTATTTACTCAGGCGAGAGTAGAATTAAAAGGGGAATGGGAAGATGAAGGAAAGGGGGCTTTTAAAGCAATCCCTGGTGCGGGATGGGCCAGCTATACCCGGGAAGTGAGCTTCCTACTCGAGCCTGCGTGGTCCCTCTGCAAAGGGGAAGCTGGGCTCCCTGCCCTCCTCGCTATTCCAGAATGCCAACTTCCCAGCGCAGCACAAATCAGAAGCTCAGGAGGTGAGCCTGGAATCTACCTGGCTATGGCAGGGTGACACTTGCACTTACCTTGGTCAGCCACATTCTCAATGTTGACTTTGCGTTCGTTGGCCATGAAGCCGATAACCGAGAAGATGACGAAGCCAGCAAAGATGCTCGTGGCACTGTTGGTGCAAGTTACAATTAGGGTGTCCCTGGAAGGAAAAGACCAGAGTTTGCTATCAGATTTGCTTTGTGAGTGGGAAGGAACGAGGGAAAGAACACACAAGTGTGCACCTGTATGCAAGTAAACATGTCCGGGAGGCATCAGTCAGTTCTGAAGAAGTATCCACTGTAGATTGCACCTTATTTTCCCTTACTCGCAAGGAAAGGAACCACCAGACCTGACCGCAGGCTCCCTTGGGTGGATTTAAAAAGTACCAAGAAACTCAAAAATATCTCCCCCAGGGCTCTGTTCCAGGGCCTCTGGGTCAGAGCTCTGGCTCCACAAGTTGTAGAACTGGGTCTCCCCTCATTTCAGTGACAGAGACACATCTGTCCAGTATAGCAATATTGAGGGGATGCGGCCTTTGGGAAGGGGGGAGGGGACTCCAGGACAGCAACAGTGTGTGAAGGAAGAGAAGGTGGTGGGACCGTGAAATGCCGCCAAGGTATGCAGGCAGCCTGACCCGGGAGCCCACAGAAGGTGAACAGCACTGCCTTCGTCCCAGAGGCCTCTGCTGGCAAGAGGGCCAGGGGTTCCCAGCCTGCCCTGTCCAGCCATTCCTAGACTCAAAGGAGAGATCACAGCTACACAGAGCTTCAGGGCTGCCGGTAAATCTGGGTTCTCCTACCTGTGAACTGTGTGGCTTCTTGAGTAAGGCACTTCCTTTCATCTGATTTAAATGGCCACAATGACCCTACCTCCCTCACAGGTTATGAGGGCAGAAGCTTACAGATGAGGAAACTGAGACCCAGAAGTGGGGAAGGTAATGGCTAGTTAAGGGTGGGTTAGAATTTGAATCCAAGGTTCCTGTCCCTCAGCCCTGGGTTCTTTCCACCATGCCTCACAACCTCCTTTTCTAATAAAGGCCAGAGCAACGCTTCTCCCGTGGATGGTGTTCAGCTGATGCTCACTTGGTCATCCGTTAATGAGTAGCTGTGACCTAAGAAGCTCAAACGCCTTACTCTCATACCCGAGGTTTTCTCCAGTCTGCCTCAGCCCACTCTGAGGCCCATCTCCTAGTCCCGTGAACACACACTTCTGCTCCAATCCCATAACCTGCCCCCTCTGCACCCATCAGCACACTCATTCCCATTCATTCCCACCTCTGGCTGTTTCTGCCAACCTGGAAAACACTCCCTCTAACTCTGCAACTGCTGTAAATCATCAGTGACACTGTCCCACCCAACCCAGCACACAGCTTTACTGCAATCTTTTCCTCCAGCTTCAGAGATACTCAAGGAAAAGTTGACTCTTAATCAAAGTTCTTATATATAATATCAAGAGAATGGATGTATTCACTGGAGACAAACGAAGGTCTTTTGGTGATTGCCATGAACTGGTTATTGCTCCAAGAGTGTCCTGGAGTACACCATTCCTGGTTATTATGATTGCCTGTAACGTACAGGCTACAGCTGACCTAAAGAATGGGAGCTGCACCACATCCTTCCAGGTGCCAGGTGATCCGAGGTATTTAAGCCAAGGGGCATTCCCAGCTCTGATGTGACCAGCACTCATGTCAGTTCTCACCATCCTTTACTGGGACCTTGGAAACCAAGCCTGGGTGCCTGATGCCTCCATGATGCCATGTTGCCATGCATGCGGCTGTCCTCCCTGTTCCCTGTCCTTTCTTAAAATCAAGTAAACATGTGTTTGATAAGCCTACTATGTCCTGTGAGCTTGACTGACAATCTGAACCTGAAATCCACACCAGAGATCTTGTACCTCTAGATAGAAAGCTATCTGAGGGCAGAAGTATATTTTGAATCTCTCTGTCTCTCTCTTGGTTCACAAAATATAACAATAATGGCATCTACCATTTATGGAGCACCTATTATGTGCCAAGTATTACACTGAGAACTTTGTATACATTGTCTGTATACATCATCCTCAACAAAATATTATAAGATGCATTTTATAGAAGACATGAAGTCTCAGAGAAAGAGGATCTTGCCCATGTCTTGGGATTTTTGTAAATGGGAAAATCATAATTCAAATGCAAGTCTGTCTGACTCCAAAGTGCTCCTTTCACTGTATCAGGCTGCCTAGAAGGGTCTCTAGACAAATATTCATTGAGTGACCAAATGACCATATGTCATAAATGACTACCTTACAACTGTATCTATGGACTAAGTAGCTCACAAATGACTATCGCAGGACACAAGTGGCTGCACAGAAACCTCCAGAGTGCTCAATTCCACTTTATAAACAGTCACTGAGCCCCTACCCCATGTCACAGTCGGCAGTTTAAATTGGGGTCCAGAACCCCAGAAGCAGCAGCTAGGGCCTAGCAAGAGGTTCTCCTTTGTTAGAAGCAAATCTCTGACTTTACCTCAGGTGAAGTGTAAGGATGTAGCCTCAGGTGTCTGGTACTTAGTCCACTGTTCTGTCCCTGGACCCTATTCCATCCCCAGCGTCCTCGCAGACTCAGACATGTCTCCACATACCTGTAGCAGTTGTTGTGGAATTTGTTATAAGAAGAGAGAGTGATCAGGCCACCCCATGCAGCAGATAAAGAGAAGAAAATCTGAGTGGCAGCGTCTTTCCATACCTAGGAGGCAAAAAAGGAGAGATTCCAGGTTACTGAAGGAGACTGGCCCTGCGGTGGGGGAGGAGGGCTCTCACACCCAACGCCCAACACCACGTCCTCTCCCCAGAGGAAGGGCGGTCAGGGATAAGTGAGAAATATACATCATTTGCACCAGAAGCCAAAAAGGCAGTAACTTACCTGGGAGATTTTAATTCCATTCTGATCAAAGACAAGAAACTCAATAAATGACACTCACATCTCAAACTTCAATTTCTTACCATGTAACACTAAACAGAAGGAGAGAGCCCTTTCTTTCACTTGATACACTCTCAAAAACCAATTTACAATAGTTAAATGTATTCATGGGTACAAAATTAAAACCCTTTTAAATTGAAATTCTATAGATACAAAGAACCGCTACTGAAAATCTGAAATTCTTTATCCCCTGATGTTAGTAAAGCACCTTCTGTGCCACGGCCAAGTGGACTTTATAGCTCTACATCCTTCTTGAACTTGGCCAGCAACATTGCTTTCGTTCTGTTAGGTGATTCCTCATAAAACTTGATTGTCCTCATAAAACTCCAGAAAGCCACCCAAGAGTTTGAGCTATAGATTTATATGATGGACTTTCCATCATTTTTGTAAATTAAATTCTGTTTTTAAATTGTGCTTAAAATATGCAAAGGGAAAGTTCAAGTTTGTGCTGGCAAAGTCTGTGCCTACCCCAATATCTCCCATATCTCCTTGGTAACAAATAAAGCTGTGGTTTTATTTAAGGGCAACCATACGTCAAACTAAATGTTCATGTCCCAGCCTCTACGGGAGGGGCAGCTAAGAGAAGATCGTTATGATTTAGTTTCTGGCCAAGGACATGAAAATAAAGCATTATGTGGGACTTCTGGGTTTTCGTTTTTAAAAGAGAGGGAAGGTACCTTTCTATATTCCCATCCCCACATCTTCCCGCTACTTGGAATTCTGATAATATGGCTGGAGCTCTAGCAACTATATAGAAGCTAGTCACTGAGGATGGAGAGGGGAAAAGACTTTCAGTATTCAAATGTATCTGAGCCCTTTAAATTAGAATTGCTTGTGGTTTGCCTAAGTGCTGTTATTTTCCAATTTGCAAAACCCCACTTCTGATGCACTAAAGTTAGTAACAGGAAAGTGGTGTGAGGTGGCCCAGAGCTATTAAGGGGATTTCATTCTTCATCTCAGCCTCCACCACAGCCCTAGATCTAGGACAGCTATTCCGGGAACCTGAAAAACCCCAGCTGACCATTTCTCATTAAAGATTTCCTGAATGCGTAACATACCAAGATGATAAGGCCACTGTAAAACCAAACAGCCACCATCCACTCCCGTGAGATTCCCTGAGGGAGGAAGCCTGACCCCTTTTGCCCCTGGGCATCCCAGAGCATGACCCACCCCACGTGCCATTGTCCCCTGCCCTCCGCCACCGTCGGCAAGCTGTAAGTGAAATAATCAGCCCACCGTGGCATCCGTGAGTTTCTCCCACTTAGGTGTGATGAAGTACCAAATCCCAGCTCCAGCTCCAGGCAGGGTAACTCCTCGGATAAGGAGGATCACGAGCACAACATACGGGAATGTGGCCGTGAAGTACACCACCTAGAAAAACCATCCAACAGATGCACTGGAATGAGAATGAGCTGCAGAATATGTCCATGTGGAAGTAGAGCACAAGTATAATCTGCTACCTGAGCCCAGCTCTTGACTCTGGGAGCATCAGGACGATTTCCCCCAAAGTCTGCAAGGGCTATGGACAGGGAAGGCACTGGAACCAAAGGTGAGTCAGAGAGAGTCTAGGGGAACCCAGGACTGGGATGAATCAGCCTGCAGTGGAGAAGGCTGAGGGGAGATTTCAGTTGCTGAGCAGACAGCTGCCTGAGGAAATGCTGAGGGAGGGAGGCCACGACCTCCTCTCCTGCCTCTTATCTCTACTTCCTGGTTGAAGTCCAAAATTCCACCATTAGAGATTAATCTTTTTAGCTTAACCCTTCCATTCCTGTTTTATACAGACACCGTAAGTGAGGCAACCTGGTGAGGTAAAAAGACCGTGATCTTAGAATTATACACATTTAGTTTCAAAAGAAATCACATCTCTGACACTTAGTAGCTGTATGACCTTGGACAAGCTACATAAGCCCTCTGAACCTCAGTTTCTGCATCTGTAAACTGGTGATAAATGTACCTTTCTTACAAACAACCATGAGGATTAAGTGAGATAATGTATGTGTAGCATGTAGCATAGTGCCTGATTTATAACAGATAGTCAATAGATATAGAGAAGTTAAGTAAGCATCTGCTGAGGCTCTGCTATGATCTGGGTGCTGTGCTAGGCATTAGATGTTTAAAGACAAAGGGACTCATGATCTAAAAGACTAGGAGATAAAATCTGAATAATGGGCTAGCGCTAAGATAATTTAACACATAGTACACTATGGCATTGTGCCCAAGCTGGGAGTTTACTAAAAGATTCATGAACAATGACACCTGAGCTGGAGCTTAAAGGACAAGTGCAACTTATAGGAGGTGAAGCAAGGTGGGAAGGTCAAGGAAGAGTGTGGGCAAGGCAGATGTGTGAGGGCAAAGCACATATCACTCACTATTAGGACAGCATAAAGTCAAGGCTAAGAGAGATTGGAGGTGAGGCTGAAGACAGGTAGGGACCATGTCACAGAAGACCTTGAATGCCAACCAAAGGATACTCCTGGATTCTGGAAGAGAGGAAGGGCCGAGTTAAGAAGCATTTGGGAAGTAACATCAGCAGAACTTAGGGACTGGTTGGATAGGGACAAGTGGAAGGTACTTTGCTTCCTTATTTGTCAATCAAACCTTAGGGTGAAGGAAGGGTTTGGGATCAGGATTTGGTAGATGGAAAGAAGAGCAGACTGTGGGAGTTCAGGCTCTACACTCACACAGGCCTGAGTTCAAATCTTGATTCCATCACTTATGAGTTGTGTCACCTTAGGAAGTGACTTACCCCCTCTGAGTCTCAGTGTCCGTGCCTGCAAAGCGACAGTAACAACAGTATATTCCTCTTGGGGCTGCTGGAAGGGTACAGGGGGACAACCCATATGAAGTGGTACAGGCTCGGGAGGCACTGGGAAGAACTGTCCACTTCACAGTCTGACCTAGGACTCACCAGTCCTAAATTTAATAACACTGACAACCCTCAGCTCACAAGTGTTTTTGCATCCCAAAGACACTTGGAAAGAGAAGATTAAGTTCCCATCCCAGACCATGAAATCCTCTCTGGTTCATGAGGCAGTGTGTTCAGGGCTGCCTCCATTTCCACCTGCAGTCTTCCATCCTGGGGCACCTGGGACATCTGCCCCTGGGGGAGGGAGCCAGATGTTCCAGGCTCCCAACTCACACTAGCTGCACAGCCTCCAGGGCCTGGCAAGGGGGCTTCAGCCTGGCAGTGAGGGACAGACACTGAGATTTTAGGGATGAGGACTTGGGAAATTGGAGTTGGGGTAATGTTATGGCTAGCCCAGAGATTAGGAGAGGGCCTACAGCTCATATAATTCTTGTAGTCGCTTCATTTATTCAAATAAATATATACCTATATGTCATATGCACATATATATTTATAGCACCTAATTCATGCCAGGCATGGTTTTAGGCATTTGAAAGACATTGGTGAACAATACAAAGACCCCATACTCTTGAATAGCTTACATTCTAGCTGGGGAGACAAACAACCAACAATAACATAACCAATATTATTTAGCGCATGTTAGAAAAACATAGTATATTAAAAGGATAAGTGCATTGGGAAAAGAAAAGTAGAGCATAGTAAGGGGGTGGGGAGTCCTGGGAAGGATGGCTAGAAAGAGAGGGGCATATTAAGATGGTAGTCAGAGAAGACCTCATTGAGAAGTTGGTGTTTGAGCAAAAACTTGAGGGAAATGAGTTAGCCACTTGGATATCTTGGAGAAGAACCCTGGATAGCAGGGACAACTGGAAGATAGGCCTTATGAAGGGCGTGTGCAGTGCAGCTAAAGAGGGGAGCACAGGTAGGAAAGAAAGTCAAGAGGTGGGGGTAGTGGGGTTGGGGTAGATCATGTAGGGCCTTGAGGGGCATTATAAGGACTTTTTGGTCTTTACTTTGTGGGCAATGGGGAGCTGTTATGGGGAGCTTGGTAGAGGATGATCTAACATTTTAACAGGATCCCTGGTTGCTGTGTTGCAAATAAGGGTGCAAGGGCAGAAGCAGGGACAGCTGTTAGGCAACTATGGGAGCCATCCAGGCAGAGGATGGTGATGGCTCAGCAGAAATGGTGAAAAACGGTCAGGGACCAGATATATTTTGCAGGAAGAGCCAACAAAATTTCCTGGCAGATTTAATGTGGAGTGTGAGAGAAAGAGAGGAGGGAAGGATAACTCCAAAGGTTTTGGCCTCAACAACTGAAAGGGTGGAGAAGGCTGCAGGCCAGGGAAAGATCAGGAGTTTCTTCTTCCTCTAAACCCAATTACCCACTTAAAGCCAAACTCTCTTTCTGGCTGCAGACCCAGCTGGAAAGATGGGCCAGCCTCCTTCCCTGTCCACAGCTACCACCAATGGACAGGATTTGCCTCTTCCCTGCCCCACAGGAGGCCAGCCAAAGTTTCTCCTCCCCTCCTTGCCCTGAAGAATCTGCATTGCTCAGGACTGAGGGGTAGCTCCCTCCTGTTCTCCTGCCAAACCTGCTTCTCTCCTTCCCCTCCACACACCGATGTTACAGAGAATGATGGCATTGGACATGCTAGGGGAAAATCACCCCACCCCAGGCCATCCCAGGCTGGCATCCCAGTCGTTGATGGGGTGGGGAGAGGAGAAAGTCCAAGTGCAGGGCACTGCCTGACCAGGCTGACTTCCCCACCCCACCAAGGCAGTGGAGTAGAGGGAGGACAACTAAGGAGTCTGCTTCCACCCCCTGACCACCTGGGTTGATGGGAAGTGAGGATAGAAGGACGAGGCAAGGGAGTACCTCTAAGGAGCTAAGCCATGCGCATTTCTGGAGCTGCCACCACGGACCAGGTATTATTAGCTCCGTTTTGCAGAGGAGGAAACTGAGGCCCAGGTTAAGCAACTCATAAGGGGTTAAGCTCCACTGAGCCAAGATCCAAGCCTGAAGCTTTCTAACCCCAAAGCCTAAGCTCTTTCCACTAGGTAATACTACAAGTTACATGATCAGAAATGCATGCAGGGAAGCGGATGTGGCTCAAGTGGTTGGGCTCCCATTTACCATATGGGAGGCCCCCAGTTCAATTCCCGGGGCCTCCTAGTGAAGGCAAGCCAGCCTGCATGGCACAGTGAGCTGGATGGCCCACGCGGCTGGCACAGCAAGATGACACAACAAAGGGAAACAAGCAGACACAGAAAAATGTACCGCAAATGGACACAGCGAGCACAAGCAGCAAGGGGTGGGTGGGGGATAAATAAATAAATAAAATAATTTTTTGGAAAAAAAAAAAAAAAAAAAAAAGGAAATGCATGCAGCAGGGCCAGGTCTCTCAGGAGCCTAAGAGTAAGTGCCACCTTAAATGTTGCACCTTAGGCATCTTGCTTGCCTCCCCCGGGTCCTGGCCCTGGTGTGCGGGTGCTGCATTCGCTTTGTGGATGGCGAACATTTGAACTGAGAGGGTCCACAGTTTGGCTTTATAAGTCCTGGTGATGCCTCAAATGTAAGTCAGGTGGACGTGGAGGCTTCTGCACAGCTAGTTCCCTTGTGTCAGGGGGGTTTCTGAATGCACCTGTTTTCGGATGTACTGTTGGAGGATTTAAACTTGAGCAATAATGAATTACACTTGGTAGGAGTGACAATGACTAGCTGATCTGAGCCTGCTGGCCTGACACCTCCCGGCATCCTCCTCACAACGGGAGCCCTGAACAGGTGGCAGGCCCCACCAGCCTGTGCTAGCTAATTAGGCTAGCTTTGGTTTTTTCACCTTAACTCTCAGGCACAGCATTTCCTGAGGTCAGATGGGCTGCGTTTGACCTTGAGGCTGCCTGCTGGTCACCCCTGCCTCTGGAATTCTAGCTGCCCAAAGGGCTCTCAGCCTTAGAGGAAGCAATAGGTCATTCTTGTCTCCTCAGAGCCTAAACAAGCAAGAGGAAGCGAGCTTATCTTGCTGCAGAAGGAGGACATGCTATTGGTTAGAAAATGACAGTGTTCATGGAACTTCAGTCACAAAGGAGTCTGTCCTAATAGGCGGCTTCAGTCGTGCATTCACCTGGCTCCCAAATAACGCTCCATGATTAATGTCTGCAGGGCCCAGGGCAAGATAATAAATTGTGACTCATTATTTCTGGTGGTAGTCCTTATTTTTCAAAAATTGATCATTGATCCCTGGCTGGAAACCCTTCTCAATGAAGCAGAGAAATAAGCTGACAGTTCTGAGAGAAAAACTTTCCCGATCAGAACTGCTTAAAGATTCCTATTCCAGAAAGGCCATAAAATCTAATATAAGGGAATAAATTCCAGATCAGCACAAAGAACTGGATGTAACATCATCCCCAAAACTCACAGCCTAAAGGTAATCCTCGGTTTTGCAGGTGAGGACTGTGAGGCCCAGATGCAGCCAATGACCTGCCCAAAATCACACAGCTAAAGATAGAAGAGCTGGGAAGGAGTGTAAGGGTCCTGATCCACAGTGAGGACCTTTTATCCCTGCTATATGCAAATGATGACCCCATAATTCTGCATGTCCCGTTCTTCTGCGAACATCTCCTCCTTGGAACAGAATGTGGCATAGTGGGAAGTCTCTAGGCTTTAAAGCCAGATAGGCCTGGGTTGGAATCCACCACTGCCACTTAAAAGCTGTGTGACCTCAGGCAATTTATTCTACTTTGAAGAGCTTCAACTTCCCTATCTCTTAAATGGAATACCTTGCAGGGCTGTTGTGAACCATGAATGGACTAATGCATGCAAAGGAGTTAGCAGAGTAGCTGACAAAGAGTGTTCAAAAACTTCCTCCTTCTTTCCATTTCCCCACCAAAGCCACTGCTTTTGTGATGTTAGAGTGGCAAAATTCCCACTCCACTCAAGACATCATCAGTCTTCATAACAGTAAAAATGAAAAGAGCTGATGTTAATTAAGAATTGACTATATGCTAGGTATTTTGCATGCATTATCTCATTTAATCCTTATAACAATCCTCTGTGGTATGTACTATTATCCCCAATTTACAGATAAGGAAACTGAGGTTTAAAAGTTCAAGTGGCTTGTCCAGAGTTACACAACTAAAAAGTGAGGAAGCCAAGATTTGAACTCAGATCTGAAGCGAGAGCCACCAGCCTTCCTTCCTCATGTCACCAACCAGCCCAGGTTCTCACCCTCCTCTTCTCCTCCTGGTCATACCTTCCAGCCTATCCAGCTAGAGACCTGCCCAGCTACTTAGATCATATTTAGGTCATTCTGTGTCAATCTCTGGCTATAAATGGTAGTTCCGCCAGTGAGATTTTGGTTGAGCAAATGCTTGGCTACTCTTGCTGAGCAATCGCTTGGCTGGGCCCTTTGGAGACCACAGAATTCCCATCCCAAGCTCAGCTCTAAGCTCTGGAAGCAAGGAGTCCAGAAAACCTCAGGACATTCCTGGCATGTTGTGTGGGTCACATTAACTTTTCCCCATCTTCCTGCTGCCCTAGAAAAACAATCTATCCAGTCTGGAAGTACTCAGAGCCAGCAGAACCGTCAGGGGCCACCCAACCCCATCTCTCATTTTGCAGAAGAGGAAAGTGAGGTCAGAGAAGAAATGTGGCCCCACAATTCACCCAGCAAACGTTCAGAAAGAATGTTAGAAGGCCTTAGAAGTCACTCAGCCCAATCGCCTTATCTTTAGCAAGGAGGAAACTGAGGACTTCTATAAGATAAAGATAAGTGCTAAGATAAAGGAAATTTTCTTTTCATTTATTGGCACAAAGCAAATAAGAACTGAGAGCAAATCAGAAACTCAGCCAAGTTCTGTGGCCCAAGTGGGGAGATCCCTGTACAGCAAATACCGTCAGAAGTCACCAAGACTAGAACCCCGGCCTCCTCACTCCTGTCTGGTTCTCTCTAGCTGGCTTGATTCTCCCCACATTATGTGATTTAAGCTGCACCATCTGCCTCAGGCGACACTGACAATCCTGTCAGAATCCACTGTTTGAATCTTACATGGGGAGGGCATAGGAAAGAGCTGTTACCAAAAGGCACCCAAGAGGGTGTCCAGGTGCCCTAGCAGAAGACAGATTGGTCTACGTGGTTAATGGGTGCCAGGTGTGGGTGCCTGGGGGTGGTGGTGCAAAACATGCCTGGGAGGTGAAGGGTGGCAGGGACCATGAGGCCAGGAGACCCCATGGGGCCTGATGCTTCTGCAGTTGTTTGTGCTTAATGTAACCTCAGTAAGCTCTGGTTTGAACAACTGGACCCAAATCTCAACTGCACCATCTACGGCGCAGGAGTCCATCATTACATCCTCCTTTGGCCATAAAGACATTTAGTTTTCATCCTGAAAATGGCAAATACCTCTTGGGGTGAGTAAGTATCAGTGGGTAGCAGGGGGGCTAGCCTGGGGCAACTGGAGTGGCCAGTATTGTGCAGGGGGCGGGAAGAGGGACACGACAGGCAGAGAACCCATGGCAGCTGGGAGCGAGGAGAAGGAATCCGCTTCATTTTTTTCACAATCTTTTTTCAGCTTCTTGGCAGAGGCAATAACTGACCTGGCAGCCAGACCAAGAGGCAAAGAGCCAGCCGTACCAATTCTAGAGTTTGGGGAGAGTTCCTGGACCCTATCAGAGAGGCCCAGCCTCTACGAAAGGGGGCAGCTCCTTTTAGGCAAGGAAGGAAACACAGTAACCCCTGACATCAGGAACACTGTATTCATTTACCTTGTTTAATCCTTAAAATAGCACTGCAAGCATGGGGTAATGATCCCCTTTTTCCAGACAGGAGCGAAGTAACCTGCCCGAGGCCCCACAGCCACTCTGAGGTAGAGTAAGAATTAGCACCCACGGCCTCTGCCTCCCTTCCCAGGGCTCTTGTGCCTGCTCCCGCTTTCTCTTAGAGAGAGAAAAGTTCTTACTTTCCCTGAAGTCTTGATTCCTTTAGCCAGGGATGCATACACGATTACCCAAGCCAGGAAGAGACAGAAGGCTAGTGGCCACCTGATCTCGCCAGGATACTCAATTCCTGCAGAAATCTTCAGCACAAAGTACCTAAGAGTTGGAAAGAAGAGGGCGGAAAGGAGAGAGGGAGGTGACAGCCTGCTGGTTTTAATCTCCCAACACAGCCAGGAGCCTTGAACAAAACCCCAGCAAACCCTCCAACCAACCTCAGGGACCCATCAGCTCAGGCGGTGAGGAATTAGCTGATCTGAGCTGTGATCGCCTACAGCTGTCTGCAGAGAGGCCACCTGGATTTACCCTGCCCTTAATTATGCACGCCGAGGTTTCTGCCTATAGCAGGGCCTCAATACAAGACTTATGTCAGCTCCACTGCCGTCTGGAAGCACCCCACATGTACGACAAATCCAACAGCGTTGGAGGTCCCAGTACAGCCCCTCAGCTCGAGATTGCTGTGTTCTTAATAAGGTTACTGATAGAAACCACACCGTCAAAGGGGGGTTCTATATTTTTTTCTGTATTGTTCTACACTTTTATAAGAATGTATTCAGATACTATTTGTATAGTTTTAAAAGTTACCACATAGTGGATAGTGCTTATGCTAAATGACCAAAAACTCTTCCCTGCATTTTAGTTCAAGTTGCGTTGGGCAAGGTCTGAGACCCAGGTTGGCGAAAATGTGAAATCAGGGCTGATTCAAGAAACGTGTTCCAAGATAAGATAACCAGTTGCAAACAGAAGGTGGCGCCTGGTCATCTGCAGTAGCTGCCCGCAACTTGCCTGTGTGCTGAAGAAGTCACAACCTCCCTGGCAACCCCACCCCCCACCCCCCACCCCCCAGCCCCCAGCAGGCAACCTGAAGCCCGCTAGATGGCGAGGGGGGGGCAGCCTCACTCCTGGCGACCAGAGGCAGCTTCAGGGGCAGGGAGTCCCGATAACAGATTCAGACAACCCCTTCAACTGTACACCAATCTAGCCACACATCCTTCCCGTACGAAACTGCTGTTTTGTCTGTCTGGAATTTTTCTGTAACTCTAATCACCCTGTGAACTTGACCAAAGGGCCAGCTAGAATCCAGGCACTCCAGAACAGCAGAAACAGCAGCCTAGAAAGTTCTGTCCTGCAGAGGGATCTGAAGGCACAGCATCACTGCTGCTCCAGCTGGGAATGCTCTTCCCCAGCCCGCTAGCAAGAGCTCCTGGAGAAGCTGCTTTGCAGCACACAAGCAGCTTTTCAGACCGGGGAGAGCTCAGCCCTGCGGCGCCAGTGCCTCTTTCACTCTCAAACCCTAGAGCAACCTGGACTCAAGTCAAGTAGGACAGACCAAGGGGTAGAAGTGAACTGGGTCCCAAGGTAAAACCTTGGAGACCACCTTTTCCATGCAGTGAAAAGGACCTCCCTGCCCTCAACCCCCAATTAAGTATATCACACAGTGAGCAGTTCCACAGTGCACTGACTTCTCACTACTCCATGCAGTCATAAGGGCCCTTGGATGAGTCCCAAGAGGCTCCTTGAGGACATGTCCTCTTAGAAGCTAAGATGGTCCCAGAGGATTAGCAGATTTCTAAATCATTTCACAATATACCTAACCCTACGGTACATAACTACATATCATCTGACTGTATGTAGATGTTTCTCATCTACATACAGGATCAGACTGTTTCTCAGTGCGCAACCTGAATTCAAGACCTACCCCCTCCCAACTCTATGGTCATTATCCTGAAAAAGGGATCATTTAATCATTCATCCTACCCCTCCCTCCTTCTTTTCAGCAAGGGACAACATGTTTCCTTTGAGTCCCTGCAGGAGAGAAAAACTGAAATAGGAATTAACTGCAATTGGGTAAAATATGGGGATAGGGTATTAGTGACAGTTTCGTGCTATGTAAGTAAAGGCCACAAACTGGTAACCAACTCATACGTGCATTTTATTTGGCCCCCAGTGTTATATTAAATTAGTTTGCTAACACTTAAAATGGGAGATGTCAAATAAAAGTCCCAATTTAATTTCCAACTTCTCTCATGAAATGGAAACTCTGGCAACACTGGGCCCACATTCCCACCAGGCAGTGATCAGTTGGGGCTGAGCACCAGCAGCCTTCCTTACACAGGACAGGTGTTCTCTCCTGTGTGCCACAGGCCCCGTCACTCTCTGTTGTCTCACTCCTTTGTGCTTCACTCATTTACATTCCCTGCCAGACCCCCAGTGCATTTCAATTTGCCACCCCTGGTCTAAGGCTTACCTAGAGAACTTACTTTATTTACCTCAGTTGAATTCTGTCTACATTTACCTCCATTACAAAATAATTTCATGAACTTCACTAAATCTTCCTATGGTGACTGAAGATTTTCTAATATCCCTGAACCTCAATTCTCAACATCCAGCAAAACAGACATAGAAAAATACAAAATTACGGTGAGCTGTAAACTGCAGTGGGAAAAAAAGTGACAACTTTTTCTTTAAACTAAATCTTTGAAATGGACTTGTTTTCTTACTTTTAGCCACTCTGCCACCAGAGTTCTGATTAGATCACACTGGATCAAGGTTTTGCAACATTTTTGTCATCAACGTCATGATTTACGGCAGTACCATGTCTATTCCCACCAACCACCACTCAGCCAGCTGTGCTCTCCAGGCTCTTGAGGCACAATGATCTGCAATCAGAAGCCAAACCAGGAAAAAAAGAAACCTTCCTGCCTGCTCACTTTAGTAGGGAGGGTAGAGGGGAAGGCAACCCATCCCTCAAGCCACACACATCTCCAGTCTGCAAACTGAATGAATGTCCATTAATTCCCTGGGTTTCTCTTAGAAAGTTTTGTGTGTATATATAATCCATCTTACTTGAAATACTCTTCACTCCCACTAACAAATGTCTTGTTGGCTTGGCTGGTGAAGTTAACCATGGTCAGGTTGGGGTAGGCAGTCATGCAGAAAGTCGAGTTCTTGATCTGTATTTTGGGATGGTCGCTGACAACACAGGAATCTGTTTAGGAGAGAATGGAATGTAATTACAGTGAAATATGCACAGAAAATACACTCTGCGGAGTTTTTTTTAAAAAGACAAAAATAGTTGCCAAATATTGGAGAGTAACTTTGGGAAAGTATTATTTGAGATGTCCATGTAGATGAACGACAGAATTTATGTTTTATTCATCACGGCACCCCCTAGTATCCACACTGCCCACAACACATTGCCAAATGTCCCGTGAGGAGCAAATTCGCCCCGGTTAGAAACACTGGGGGCTGGAGAGGTTAAATAACTACTGAAGTCACATAGCTAATGGGAAAGAGGATCTGGATTCAAACACAGATCCTATGACTCTGGAGTTGTACTCTTTATCATTACAGACAGCAACTGACTTGCAGAAATTAGTGAAATCAGAGACCAGCAAACCTCTTGAAGCCACAGAAGGCGTACTGATAAGATTGCCCAGAACCACTGCCTGGTACCATGGCCAATACGCAGTAAGTTCTCTAGAGATACGTTCTCCACATGCTTTCTATGATCACATGGGTTAGTGGAGGAAGTGACCGTGGACTAACAGTGGTTCTCAACCGAGGACAATTTTGCACTCCCACCCCCAACCCCGGGGCACATTTTTCAGTGTCTGGAGACATTTTTGGTTGTCACATCCAGGGGAGGGCATCTGGGTACTGTATCTAAGGGGTAGAGCCAGGGATGCTGCTCAACATCCTACATTGCCAGCGAAGCCCTGACAACAAAGACGCTTAATGAGTATCTCATGAAATCCTCAGAAAACTCTACAAGGTACATATTATCCTGATTTTAAACAGGAAGATGTTAAAGGTTTTCTGATCATCTTACAAAGCTCCTCTGACAGCTTTATAAATACTGGCTGAACTGGTAAATATTTTAAATAGAGTCCACCAGTACTAATCCCACAGGACAAGATTTTATAAAGGAGAGAATAATAATAATACTCATAATAATAAATAACACTTATATGGTGCTTAGCATGTCCCCAGCACTATTTTAAGTGTTTTATATGCATTAATTAGTTTAAGCCTCACAACAACCTTATTGGATAAGTACTGTTATTATCTCTCTGTTACAAAGAAACTGAGGCACAGAGAGGTTCGGCTGCTTGCCACAGTCACATATTAGATCTGGCATGCAAACAAGCAGTTGTACTTTCAAATTCATGCCTTTAACCACTTCACTGTGAAGCAGAAGAGAAAGAATCACAAACTTAAATACCTACAAAGGTCAGGCTGGTGACACAAATGAGGAAAGCATAAAATGGAGGTAATAAGGAGTGGTGGGGACTGTGGCAAACAAGAGGGTACTCCTGCCAATAATGCCATGCTTTTCCAGATGGTCGGTCAAAAGATGCAGAAAAATCTGGATATTTACATATCTCTATTCTTAAATGTTGGCAATGAGTTCAAAGTTTTCTTAAACACTGTGGACCAAACAAAAAACATCTGCAGCCTAGATCCAGCATGTGTACTCCCATTTTACGCCCTTGTGGAATAGCAAAGTGGGTAAGACTATGGGTTCAGGAGTTCAACTAGCCCTGAGAGATTGGATGACTTCCTTTATCTATCCAATACTCTGTCTTCTAATAATAGTTGTACCTGTTCAAAGGGTTATTTCGAGGACCAAATGAAGTAAACTCATGAATGAAAAGATTTCACTCAATGCCTGGCACAAAATTGGTACTCAATAAATTTTAGCTATAATTCAATCATCATTGTTATACTTTTTGTGGGGAGGGCATCTCCAGTTCTCAACACCATCTCCCACAATCTTACTTGCCAGCCATAAATTACTTACTGCCTTCCACACATCTCCTAGAATATCCCAAAATATTGGGTAAAGATGAAAACAACAATCTAAGACTCCCTTCCCTCTGATTAGTTCTTTAGACCAGGATTTTTCAACAGCTGTACTACTTGGCATTTTGGACCAGCTAATTCTTCATTCTGGGGATCTGTCCTATGCAATGTAGGATATTTAGCAGCATCTATTGCCTCTTCCCACCAGATGCCAGAAGCATCCACCTACCCACCCCCAGCTGTGACAACCAAAGATGTCTCTTCATATCGCCAAATGCTCCTTGAAAAATCATCCTCTGTTGCGAACCCCTGCCTTAGTCTTCAAAGCACCTTCCTACCCAGTATTATCTTCTTTAGTCTAATTAGAAAGGGAGTTTTAAGGGGATTCCGATCTAATAACTGTCAAATATTTACTAAGGAAGCATTTGTTTTCCCCCAGCAGGGACTTGAATGAAAACAATTAAAGCCCCACCCATATCCCTTTTCTGTAAATAAGCACAGGAGTTATTTCTCGCCCTCCTGCTTTAAAAAGCACGTCCATCCCTGAAGACTGAAGAGATCACTACCACATGGGCAAATGCCAAATCGCTTGCTTCCAAGACTGTCATTGTGAACCACGCGGGCTGCTTCCTTAGAGAGCATCTCTGGATGTCCCTGGATCACTGCTCGCTGCAGCACAAGGTCACGTTCCTGCGGCACTGCAGCAGGGCTCACTCGCTGGCTCCACGCAGCCTGGAGCCTCCTGCAATATCCCATCCCACCACTGGGCGGCAGAAGCATGCTTCCCAGCGCCCAGCGCCGCAGGTCTGCAAAGGAAGGAATGATGGGCCTCTTCTCATCAGAGAGTTCTGCGGCCCAGCAACCCTGAACAAAGAACAGCGATAATGACCGTGCTAAATTGGAAGGCGCCGGAATGGGATTCTTTTTACTCAGGCAATTATTAATAAATGAAAGCACATGAAAGACCAGAGAGAAAAAGAATCATTTAATTAAAGTTCTAATGAAAATTAAGCCAGTCCAGAAATAGAAATAGTATTTATGTTGTTTCCGTTTTAAGTGACCCCAGCCAGCTCCTCATAAAACAGTCGCTGGTCTCACTTGGCAGCACAGATTAGTCGCCTTCCATCACAGATACCTGGAGGGCTTGGTTACCCTAGAGACAGTCTCTCTTACAACCTGCACCTTAGAAATCTGTGGCAAACTCAACCCCTCCCATGGGCTTTTCTCTGGGGGCTGCAGCAGCTACAGTGCGTGGGTATCTCCATTTGAACAGAACTTTCAGGTCGATGTTACTAGAGCACTGAGAAGGTCACAGGGCAAACATCCTACTGTGATAGAAGAGCACAATGGCAGGCCATATATTCCTTCTCTTCTGTCTTTTGCCCGGCTCTAATACGATATGGGTGGCTTATGGGGTTGTAAGGGATGAGGTGAGCCTGGAAGGTCATTTGTGCAACACTGCATTGGGGGAAGGAGTTTTTCCCTTTCCTCAGCAAGCCTCGCTTACAATGTCCATTTGGGAGAGAGCCTGGAAACATCCATGGTCTGGAGTCCCGACATGTCCAGCAGAACAGTGGACCTATAAAGCCCCCTGAATATCTGCAAGTCAGGCCACCGGGATCTTTTCTGTTACCCCGAGACCCCAAAGGACCCATACCTCTCTAAGTGACAGCCTGGCCTCAGTAAAGGAGCAGGCTCATGTGCAGATAACATAAAGACAGATGGAGGGGCTGCACAAAGAAAAAAATGGAGATTGATACCTTGTTTTCTAACAAAAAAAAAATTTTTTTTTAGCACTAGCTAAGAATGAGATAAAATCTGCCCAGCCTGCTCATACAATTTCAAGGAATAATTAGAGTGAAAAATGTCCGTTGTCTCTCTCTGCTAGAAGTTTGCATAATTGTTATGGTTGGTACCAGTTCACCAGGAGCTTAACAGTGCAATGCCTTTGCTCTGCCTTTCATGTTCCTTGGGTTATTGTGGGTCATGCTGGAAACTCCACAAGGCCAGAGGCAGGGTCTTCCTGCCTCTTGTGTCCCCACCTAGATGCCACATGCCTGGCCAATTCAACATGCTCAACTTGCTTTCAAAACAAAACAAAACACAAATAATATATATACATATATGTGTTTAAATGTTTCTGCTTTTTCTCCGACTGTAAAATAAATACATGTCCGTGATAGAAAATAACAGAAGAAAGATTGGCTCCAAATTCACCACTGCTAACATTTTGTGTATTATCTTTCTATATATTTTCTATCCATAACACATTGTTAGTAAAGGTAACATTGTATTATAGAGTGGTATCCTGCTTTTACATTTAATATAAGATGAGGACTTTTCCGTGCTTTATGACTATTCATTTTAGTGGATATAAAATACTTCAACCTATGGATGCACCATAATTTATTTGAACTGTAGAATTATTCAATAATTATCTGGATTTTTGCCACACATTTCCAGTGTTTTCCCAATATTGTAAATATGGCTGCAATGAACAATATTGTATAGTCCTTATCCACACCTCTCATTTCCCCTCAAGATAGAGTCCCAAAAGTGGAATTATTAAATCAAACTATTGTTCAGATCAGCTTCCTTTTTTGCCCATAGAATCTCAATCACAAACATCATTTAGGGAGCACCCAGGCTGCCAACACTCTGCCAGGAGTGATGGAGCAGAACTTGCTGGACCAAGCACTCTTCAGGAACCCTGGACAGAGCAGAGGATGAGGGCAGGGTGGAGGTGGAGAGTGGGGGTGGGGGTCATGAAATGCAATCCCTGGGCTGGTTCTACCTTACAAGGCATACTTCTGAGCCCTAAAATCCACTTGGTCCCCTGCAAAATAGTGATCATGTCACCTGCCTGAAACTGACAGGGCTGATATTAGGAATAAAGGAAATATTGTTTATAAAGCTGCTTTGATGCATTCACCATGGTGGTGAAGACCATGGCCTTAGGAGAAAGGCAAACTTGGGTTCAAATCCCACACAGCTAGCTCTCTGATCTTGAGCCTTAGTTTTCTCACCTGTAAAATGCAAATAATAATAGAACCTACATGCAGGCATGTTGTACATCTTAACATTGGTACTACGTATAAAATGGTTTACCATGATGTTTGGCATGCCGCAAATAATGCTAGTTATTACTAAGTATTAAGGTGCTGCACAAATATTAGTGGGTATTGTTAGCATCCTCTTGGAGGATGCGCTGCAGGGGCACAGATCGCCGTGGCCCATGTAGTCCCCGAGAGAAGTTCCTAAACAAGTGTCCCACGGAGCCTGAATCAAGGCAACAGCCCCCTCCAGCGGGCACACCCTTGAAAAGTGACCTTCCTCCCAGGCACAATCTGGCAAGGACAAGTAGAGGTCCAGGATGACCTACAGCCTTGAGATATTTCTCCACTCCAGACCCACACCCTGGAAAATGCACTTTACCTATCATGGAAGCTCCTTTCAGGAAGCCATTCCAGCAGCTTATTATTGGTTGTGAATCTGCAAACAGCCACCAAGTGGGATTCTTCCTGCCACCAGCTCTGCAAAAGCTGACTGTTGAGCCCAGGAGGGACTGTAGGAAAAAGATGGGCACTCTATCCCAAAAATGATTAAGGGAAACTAAAATTAGAGGATGTGGGCAAACTCCAGCCCAGTGGTTCCCACCCTCGGTTACACCTAGGGAACTTCAAAAATTACAGATGCCTTAAGCTCTATCCCCAGATATTGATTTAATTGGTCTGGAGAGGGCCCTTTGTGAAGTTTTGATTTGTTAATTTCCCAGGTGATTCTAATGTGCAGCAGCCAGGGTTGAGGACCACTGCTCTAACCTAACAAATCAACATGGAGATTCTAAAGATGAGGAAACTGAGGCCCAGAGAGGCTCTTCTTGGTCATACCACTAGTTAGCCACACAACTGGGAAGACCCATAGATCCTTGTCTCCCCATTCCTGAACTCTCCAGGAGTTTAATTTAATGGGCAAGTGTCTCTAGTCTTAGCTCTCCTCCAGTCTTATTCAAAGCCTCTCTAGGTGGAGGCTAGTCATGGTGTGTAGGTATGTGCATGTGTATGAAAAAGTACTCCTTAGGAATTACTGTCTCTAGGTATGCGCATCAATCTGGGGGTGTAGGAGGAAGAATTCATCTTTCCTCTGAACACATTCAAAGGGTTAAATAATACCCTAGCTCTGCAACTTGCAGACTGCAAGGGAAAGAGCTGACTTTAGGGGCCAACACCAAGGGCCAACCATACAGAGATCACAGGATGCTAACCTCAGTACCAACCCAGCATAAGGGTAATAAAAGAGCTACTTGGGAGAAGAAACTGCTTGCTTATAGGTCCTATGAAACTGACCACAGCCTTCATAGGTGATGGATACAAGGACCCTCCATTTGTAGGGTTTTACACATTTCCATCTGCCATCATATCCTTCCTTTCATTTCTTCCATACAACAATACCATGAGGTAGGTAGGATAAAAAATATGATTATATTTCCATTTTTCAGATGAGGAAAACAGGGATCAAGAGAGAAGTTACTTGACCCAGGCACATACAGTCAGTGCCAGAGATGACTTATAAACCAGAAAGTCTTCACAACACATCTGCCCTACTCCTTCTCACATTCACACTCTTGCCCCTGAGCCAACAAGCCAACAGTTTCCCCTAAGTGCTCAAGTCCCAATCAATTAAGTTCTGAGATATTCTTCCAGGAATGCTCTCTGACTTCTCAGGAGGAGTTGACTTGCCCTTTTCTAGGTACCACATTATGCACATTTCTATCAGAAGTCTTCAACTCTCATATTTATCTCCTGCACTGAGCAGGATTTTGTGAAATGTGGTCCCAGGTCATATGCAGGCATCTCCTAGATTCTAGGACCCAGAGAACTGCTTTTCAAATTGTATCATACATAGAAGAATCTCCATGCATCTGGAAAAAGACCTTGACCAAAAGGGGGAAATAGTAAATACAAATGAGTTTTTATGGCTAAGAGATTTCAAAGTGAGACAGGAGGTCATTCCAGAGGTTACGCTTATGCAAGTCTCAGCAGGATCTCATTGACTGCCACAGTAAACAGTGCCTCACACACCAGGGCTCCTGAGGGCTCTAGAGACATCCAGAAACTATAAGCAGGGCAGACAGCTCAGGAGTTTGGTACCCTGTCAGTGGACCTAACTTTGGAATTTATGCTCCCTAGTGTAACAGAGTTACACTATAACAGAGTTAGACTCATTTATAGGTTCTCTACACCTGGTCCTTCTGCCCCTTTTATTTGAACCCATAATTAGCACTATACTTGATAAATATATATCCCAGAGATATAATTTGTCAGGCCAGTTGAGCCCTGAATTTCAGCAGAGTTGCAACACCTACTCTTCAGTTCAATGGATTCATCCAGGACAACTAACTAAGAGATGATGATGGACAACATCCATACCAAGGAACAGAGAGAGTCTACAACTGCAAGTAAGATAGCTCATCCATCTACCCCCATGGAATCTAGGCTCCCTCTCAATTAGAAGCAGAGTGGGCATCACCATCCCCAAATCCTCAAGATTGAGAAATGAACAATAGACTAAATTAGACTTATTATTATTCTAGCAATGGAAGATCTCTTATCATTGATGTATAGGCAGTAGCCACCAGAGGTTCTGAAGGATGGGAGAGGGAAGAATAGGTGTAATATGGGGACATTTTGGGAACAATGGATTTGTCTGCATGACATTGCAGTGACGGATACAGGTCATTATGTATTTTGTCATAACTTACAAAATTATGCGGGACAAAGTGTAAACTATAATGTAAATTGTAGTCCATGGTTAGTAGCAATGCTTCAATATGGGTTCATCAATTGTAACAAATGTACCACACTAATGAGGGATTTTGTTAATGTGGGAAAGTATGGGAAGGGGAGGGAGTGGAGCATATGGGAATCCCCTATATTTTTTACGTAACATTTATGTATTCTAAAGCTTCTTTTAAAAATAAAAAAATTAATTTAAAAAAAGAAGAATCACCAAAAGATATTGTTAAAATGCAGATTCCCATTGAGAAAGGCTGGGTGGGGCCTCCATATTTGGCAGCAGCTAGGTGATGCTGCTGGTCTGAGAAACACACCGTAGGAATACTAAGATCCCAGAGGACCTTGTTAAAATGCAAATTTCCAGATCCTTCCAGATCTGATAAATTAGACTACATGGTGGGCCTGTGAATCTGAATTTTTGGCAATATATTCCTGAGTAAACTAAAGTTTGAAAACTTCTGCTCTATGTCATGAGTTCCTTAAACTAAGTACATTTGGTTGCTTTGGCCTCTGGGCCCCCAGCACCTAACACAGTGCCTGGCATGCATAATATGAGAGATTAACCTTTGCCAAATGTATGAGTGAATACTTCAGAACCCACGCACCTAAAGCAAGTATATCCAAACTTACCTAATAAAAGTTTGGTTTTATCTTTGCATTCTGGCGTGTTCCAAGGGTTGTTGCAGGAGCCCCAGGGCAGCACAGACACAAAGGAGGCAAACAGGTAGAAAAGTGTGTAGCAAATAATCACATTGTAGTATATGGCTATTAGGACAGAGATGATCAGCATTGCGATGCCACAGCCTGTGGAAGCAAAAATTCCAGGGGTTCATTCCATCCTGAATCCTATAGAATTCTTACAGGCACCTAGGCCCTGACTCTTTTTACAAATGGATGTGCTAACAGTAGAGCAGACTATCTCTACTGGGGACATTGAAGCATTCGGTCAAAAACCTAACAGTGCAAGAGGTGATCCTGGGCCATTCTTGGGGCCCAGAGGTAGAGCTGATCAAAACAAGAAAGAAATCCTGTGAGTTCCTGTGATCATAAAAGCAGGTCTCCCTCCCTGGTGCTGACCCCCGTGGTGCCCGAGAGGGCAGGGTGAGGGCTTGAGAAGGCTGGGAGGTGGGGTGGGCTCACCTTGTAGAGCTGGGATGGCCTTCCACACAGACACAGGCCCCTGGCTGGCAAACTGGCCCAGTGACACCTCTAGGAAGAAGATGGGCAGCCCAGCCAGAGCCAGCATCATCAGGTAAGGGATGAGGAAAGCACCTTGGGAAGAGAGAGTGGGAAGTGAGAGTCCTGGGAGGGGCAGGCAGGGCTCTGGCCACCTGAACCCTGGGGTTTCTTTTCAGTAAACTAAGAGACAATTTAGCTCCTTCTCTGAGGAAGCTTTTGCTATTCTGGCACCCCCAGACATTGAAGAGCTCCCCTCTAAAACACACTCCCTGTTCCCAACAGCTGGCTAGGGGTTAGTTATGTGGTAGAGGGTTATTTTAAGTCTTTCCTTTTTCTTATTATAGTATTTCAAATCCCCAGAATTATCCCCTTTCAGGGGTCAAGAAACTCATGTCTTTGACGTGCTGTTGGAGTCATGTTTGGTGGCATCTCCCTCCACCCACTAAGGACCTCGAATCTGCTCAGCTGGCCTCAGAAGTCCTCCTCCACAGTAATCTGCGTTACCTGAGGCCTTCTGCCAATCAGGGTTGGGTCTGCTTTGCCAGACAGAGGTCCTCCCAACACACACCGCACACTTCCTTCTCCGTTTGTGAAATCCCTCCCATGCTTCAAGGTCAACTCTGCTTCTTCTTCCCAAGAAGTCCCCATCCTCTGTCTTCCCACAGTACTTATTGGCATGTTTCTCCAGGTATGGACCGCTTAATAATATTTATTTGGGTGTCTTGTCTAGTGTGTGAGCCCAAAGTCAATATTTATCTTCATTTCTATGTCCCCCAGAGGCCAGCCAGCCTGCCAAATACTATCTGGCAGGCCTCCGCAGGCCTGCTAAGGATTCTCTAGGTTCTTTCCCTTCAAGCCTTCCTTGGGGTTGTTGCGAGGGGGGTTTGGGGGATAGTGATGATCTGTGAAAAGATACTGACCGGGAAGCACTGTTAATTGGTCAGAGCCTATTCCGGAACTAGAGATGCCAGAGCCCAGAGCACTGTGTTCTGTGGAGGAAAGCCTCTAGCATGCCCTTTCTGCTCACCCTTCTCCCACCTTCCCTCCCAGCTGAGGGGCCTTTCCTTCTCAGGGTTCTCCAAATGGCGAAGGCCCAGCAGCAGCCTCAGCACCAGAAGGGGAGTAAAACCTCGGGGCCACTTTATCCTTTCCCTATGGGTTTTTGAGAAAGACATGGATTGTGTAACCGGAGGCGAGCTCTCCAATGTGTGCTAAAGGCTGCGAGTCTCCTAGCCGCAGTGCGGAAAAGGCTGCCTCTCCCTCTCCTGGAGCTCGGCTCTGCGATGGGCCAGTCCGCTTGGCCGGGAGATCTGCTTGCACCTTACAGAACCGTGGCGAGTAAATAGCCGGCATTTTCTGGGGCTAAATGCCCTTGGCTGGAACTCCCTCCTCATCCCCACCCCAGGAACCCCCCACTCCGGGAATCCCGGGTGGGGAGGCCCTCTCTGTGCGGGGAGCCTTATCAAAGCACCTCTAGCCTGCTTCTCGTACCCTCCCTGGTCTGGGAACTCCCTGCAGAAAACCAAGGGGAAACCCCCTGCTAAGTAGCCTATATTCGTGTGGCCAGAACGTGTTCTTCTGTTTCCAGGACTCCCCTGAATGCAAACACTGCTCCACGGTCCCTATAAGTACTTGTCAATGCGTCCTAATTTAGGGTTTGGAAAAAACGGTGACATTTTCCCCTTTTAACCGTCCTGTGGTGAGGGAGAGGTCTGCCTGTGCAGTGCCTGCTAGTCCCTGTATACCAAATTCCTCCTGGAGCGGAACAAAGAGAAACAAAGCAGACACACCAAAACAAAAACAAACAAAAACCACCCTAAGCTCATGGGGCTAAGGTCCCAGTTGACAAGTTGTGAGAGGGGGCCCTAGGTGCAAATTCCTGTTCCTAGAAGGCGCTAGTCAGTTAAGCCAAGGTGCGGGTGAGCGGCCCGCCCTGGGGCGCATCAGTATCGGGAGGGCCAGCTTAGGTGACCCTGAATGTGCCTGGTCCTTCCTGGTGGGCACAGAACACGTACAATGGATCCCAGCGGCCAGGCGGCTGGTGCATTCCTAATTGGTATCTTCCCCATCTCTGGAACGGTTTTTCTTCAAAAGCAGCTACTGCCACTCAGGACAAATGAAACGAAAACCGTTTTTCCTAAACGACTTTGCGAAAAGCAAAATATGCCCTGCTTGTGCCCAAGAAAGTGTGCCTGTGGGTGCTTCTGAGAGGTTTCTATTTTGGCCAGAGACCTCAGAGGACACGCCCCCAGCCCGTCTCCGCTCCCGCCTCCAGGCTTGCCTGCATCCGACGTTCAGATCTACCTAAGCGCCAATTCCCAAAGTCTCCTACGGAGGCTCGGATTTCCAGATTGTAATTTTAAAACGTCCTTAATCCAGGGCTCCAGGACTGCACAACTACTGGCTCTAAAGTCGTTTAGGTGCGCGGAATACCGCCGCTTCCAGAATACTTGTCGCAACCTCCCTTTGTCAATGAGCGCTTGGATCAGGACCAAGCCCCCCAAACTGGGCCAGTGGGGGATCATGGAACCACATCCCTTCCCCGTGCCCCATCTCCAAGTAGAAGCCTCCGGGATCTAATGCCACGCGGCTACGTTCGCCCCTGCACACTGGCTTGGCGCTGATGCCTGCCGGGGGTGGGGGCTGGATTGTGAGGAGGCTGCCCCGAGCCTCCCCTCCTGGCCCCGCCCCAGGGCTCCGGGTCCCACCCAACCCTCAAGTGCCCGCCCCGCCGCGCCGCAGGCGGAAAAAGCGGAAAAGCCATACCTCCCCCGTTCTGGAAGGCCAGGTAGGGAAACCTCCAGACATTGCCCAGCCCCACTGCGTACCCCACCATGGACAGGATGAAGTCCAGTTTGCTGGACCAGTTCCCTCGGGCCTTATTCTCATCCCCTTGCTCGTCCTCCTGGGGGCGGAAAAGCACATGGTCGGATAACAGCCCGGGGGGACAGCAAGCAGGCCCCATTCCGCCCCCTCCCCCCTGCTGAGGGTCCTTCCAGCAAGCAGGCCCCCACTTTTCAACCGAGGATGCATTGGCAAGCAGAACCCCAATTCTGAACAGAGGATGCATCTACAAGCAGGGCCTTCACCCTTTAGCCCTGCACTGAGGGTCTTTTCGCAAGCAGACTCCCAATTCTGATCTGAAGATTCCTCTTAAAAAGACCCCTGAGTCCCTCTTTCCCAAATCCTGCAGTCAAGATATACCAGCAAGCAGCTCTCCCCAAACCCTGAACCTGTAGGTTGATTGCAAGCAGGCCCCTCCATCCCCAACCCCTCACCATGAGTTCATTTGGCAAGCAGGCCCCCAATATCATGCCTAGAGTCCCCAGCAAGCAAGTCCCTAACCAACCCCCCCCCATAACCCTCACCACACCCCTTCCTCAACTCATTTTTCCTATGGAATCTATGCCAAGGCCAGAAAGAAAGCTGCAGCGTCTGAAGCCAGTCAGAGTACTTTCTCAATTTCTCATACAAAGCCTTACAGAAAGAACTTGTCTGGTCAGCTAATTTGGGGGAGGGGTACCATTCAGCATTGGAGAAAGGGAGAAGAGCAGAAAGGAGATTTCTGGGTGGAAAAAGAAGGGGAAGCAAAGGGTAGATATGGTAAGAAACAGAACATCTAAAACCTCAGGTTCTGGTCTAAAATCTGCCACTAACCAGCTGGGTAATCTCAGTCAAACCATATGCTCTCTCTAAGTCTCTATGTCCCCATCTTTAAAATGAGAGGCTTAGAATAACTGTCCCCTGGGGCACCTTCCAGCAGTCAATGAATCTTTGGGGCTCTCTTCTCCAAGCTCACTCTAGGATGCTTTCATGGGAGAAGTATTGGGATCTGGAATGCCTCACTACTAAGCAGAAGGAACTGTGGATGAGGCCGCCTCAATGAACTCTCAAACTGTTCAGGACACTGGACACTGCACTAAGCTTCCAGGGACTCAGACCACTGCACAGCTTCCACCTCTTCACCACCCTCAACCTCCTTTGCCAGCAACCTGGTATGCCCCACACTGTTTTACAGGCCACAGAGAATAAAGAAGTAGTGGGTGAGGAGGGGAAGATGCCTTGGGAAGGGAAAAGGACAGCAGAGGTGGGTGTCAGGCAGAAATCAGGAAGATGGGCAGAGCTGAAAATAGGCAAGTGCCAGGGTTGATCTCTACCTTCAGGAACCCAGAGGCCAGAGAAAGCCTCTTATTTTTAACATCCTCCCCACACTGCCCGCCCCCCCCCACACACACACCTTCCACCACCTGACCTCCAATCTTTCCAGGGCTGGGAAGGGTGGGTGTTCCAGTTCCTTTTGCCGCAGTGCGGAGGTTAAGCAAGGCACGTGAAACAAATTTTCTACCTCTACTTGGGACCACACTCTTGGGTATATTCTGTCAGAGGCAGTTAACACGCAGACAAACACTCTAGAAGTGGACCCCAAAAGCAAGGGCAATTGGAAAAGCCTAGGTTTGTGTTCAGTTCTAGTTAGTCTAACAGCTGAGCTCCTGCCATTGGGGCCTGTGGATAAGTGTGAAGGTGCACAAGTATGTGTGTGTGCAAACACTAGAGTGAACTAGGACAGGACAGAAGGGTGATATAAACCCTGGATCCTACACAGGTGGGTGTTCTGGACACATGTCCTCCCTGACCCCAGGACAGGAGAGGAGAGGAGGAAATAGCAGAAAAGCAGGCAATGGGAGGGGGGAAACTGAAGTGGGTAAAACAAGGACAGAGAAAAGAGGAGATTGGAGAAGCGGGGGTGGGGGGGTGTTGGGGGGAGGGTTGAGACTGAAGGAAAATGAAAGAAGACAAAGGCCTATATGGGAAAGGAGGCTACCAGCCACAGTTGCTGGTCCCAGAAAAAGCCTCCTTATCCTTAACCCAGGATGGAGATTTGCTCTATGGGTTTTTCATGCCTCTAGTTGAGCAGTAAAGGATGGATCCATATAGTAAAGGATGAATCTTATATTATTGAGGGAGGTCCTCTTTTAAAAAAAAAAATCAAAACTATGATGACAAAATTAGGTCCTGGGGCATTGGAAGGCTCTGGGCAAATGATGGACCCTGAAGCTCCAGCATCACTAGCCTCAGGGTCAACCCGCCTCACATCAAATGAGCTCTCATGTGAAAAATGGTAACTTGCAATGCAAAGTGCTAAAGGACTGTAAACTATTATTTATCCAGGGGTTTTCTCAGTATTTTCTTTTTAAAAATCAATTAATTAAAAAAATAATAAAAGACCCAATCATTGGCAGGAAGGAAGTCGTGTCTGCAAAAAGGGATAGGAGTCCATGTGTCTCAACGACTTAATGGGTCTGCTCCCCGATTCCCGTTGCAACCAAGGTTCGGAAAGGGCAACGGAGCAGACAGCTGGTGAGATCGTGACCCCTTCTGGCAGGGTCACAGCTGCCTTCGCGCCCTCGGCGCAGTCCTGAACTGGCCACCCCAGCGTAGTGCGAGCTTCCGAAGCCCCAAAGCATCCACCGCCTGGCACTGCCAACCCATCTCCCCATCAGCACACGTGCACCCGCCGCGGCCCGGCTCGCCTCTTGCGCCGCTGGGGAGCAGGAGGCGGCCCGGGCCGAGCGCACCCTGCTTACCTGGGCGGCAGCGGTGGCCACGCTGCCCGGGAGTACGGATGTGATTCCATCCGTGCCCAGCACCACGGTGCTCTGGCTCATGTTCACCCAGCCCACGGCTGGAGTATTGTTCCGCTCCAGGGTGCCCTTGCCCACACTCACGTTAGCATCCCCCTCCGGGCCACGTAGGGCCGAAATCTTACAGTGCAGTGCGTTGCGGGTCCCGGCGTCCCCAGCTGCAGTTGCTGCCTGAGCGCCGTGTGCCTCGCTCAAGTCCCGCAGAGCCACCGAAGCGGCCGCCACTCGCGGACTATTGAGTTTGCAAGCCCCCACTCCTAGCCGCTCGGTCTCGCAGGATCGCGCGTCGGGGGACTGGAAAGTTTGCGCGCCGATGGAAGCAGACCTGGGTACACGCGGCGGTGGCACGTCGGCAGCCGCTGGATGCTCTGGGCTCATCCTGGGCGCACACTGGCCATCGGGGTGACCCGGCGCCGGCGCCGCCTCCAGGTTGTTGGCTGGTTGTTTATTCATATCCTTGGAAGCACCGCAGTCCTGCAAACACAACGTCAAGTTCGTGCAAAAAATAAAGTCTTAGCAGCGTTTAAAAACCTTTATCTACATTTGGAGACGTTCGCAACTCAGGTCCAGACACAATATCTGGAGGGAGCAAATTGGAATCTGGATTTATTTTACCTTCGCCAACGAAAGAATGCAATCGGTATTTCTCAATTTGTTCCTCTCCTCAATAACCAGATGACATAAAGAAGCTAATATTCCCTGCCTTGATGTAGGGTGAACTATGAGGCAGAAATGTTTTTTGGAGGGCAGAAAAGAGGAGGGTGGAAATAGCCCTACAGCCATGAGCTTCCCTCCCTCTTTGGATTTCACATCACGGCTGAAGAGTGCCCGCGTTCCCATCACCATTGTAGAAAGATTCTTTAATTTTCCGCCCCATTTCCTTTGTCATTCAACAATGCACATTGCCTTTTTTTTTTTTTTTCTTTTATAAGCGATAGACAAGCTGCGGCCACAAAGCTAATGCCCTGGCACCTGCAAGTGCTTGAGGCCAAATTGTGGGAATAGGAGTGCTCCCAAATCTACCCCTGCCCACCAGGTAGCAAAGACAGGGATAAGGATCACGACCAAAATAACAATAATAACAGCAATAACATCAATGATAATAACCAGATTGAAAAGCCTATTTGCTATCTTACAGAATCTACATTCACTTTCAGGTTCCCAGAAATGTAAAAGAACAAGTAAAGTTTTTTGCAGGCATAACTATTCACAGGAATCTAATACATTTCACACCCCTACGCTTGCTTGGGGACCAAATCGCATGACTAATTTTCATTTGCTTTCTTCCAACGGAGTTTCAAATGAATTGCTAGCGGTGTTTTTTCCTTCTGCTTCTCCCCTTGTAATTTTTTTCAGGGCTTCCTAAACCTTAGCACCAATAATAATGATAATTATACAGTAAGAATAACCATATTACCGTCAACTTAACCACTTGCCTTTTGTCTAGTCCCCCACCCCCACCCCAATGCAGAACTCCGTAGTTTGTACCAAATCTAAGTACCTGGCTTCTCCCAGCATTCCTGTTCAATAGTCTCTAAAACCCAGAGCAACTCGCCTCTGTACCGACTTCTGGATTTTCAGCACCGAGGACAGTGCCCGAAATCGCAGCTCCACAGCCTCGCCAACCTCTTTCCGAGCTCAGGTGATGCTCACAAGTACAAATACCTATAGCTTCGAGAATTATCCTCCTCCCCGCTCTTCCAAAATACACAGAACATTTCAAAAAGAAGTATCCAAAACGAACCTACCCTTTCCACCCCCTCAACCCACTCTCCTCCTAAAAGAACAAAAGCAAACACTCACCATGTCTGACATAGGCAACAGATTGAACCGGTAGGGAGTGAAAACAGCTGTTGACAAGACTGGGTTTGGCTCCGGCAGGAGAGACGCTTTCTATATCTCCTTGGGAAAGGCTGGGTTTGCGTCAGTGCAAAGCAAGGTGCCCTTCGTTTGACATTTTCTTGATAATACAAGTTTGATAAATCATTACCCCCTTGGATTCGAGTTTTAAAGGGACAACAGCCGAGAATGCACTGGCCAGTTGTCACTCGGGGCGGAGGGGGATGCGTGTTTAGCGTGACTCATGTGGGTCTGATTACTAAACCGATGCAGGCGGGAGGAGATGATAGAAGTTTGCCTCCTCCTAATTACGGGGAACATTGGAGGGACACGTCCCACTGCACCCAAGGCGAAGCGCTGCCGTCAACAGAGTGGATTGGGCTGTCGAGGTGGACGTGGGGGGGCTGAAATCACTGTCTTGTCTCTCTTCCACTAGGTCCTGCTGCTGCATCCCCAAATCTGCAGCAGCGGATTCTGCAACATTACCCCGAAAGCCATAGACTCTGCGACGGCTGGTGCAGGCACGGTTCTGCCTTTACAAGAGTGTACCCACACACACACACCCGTATATGTGTAGACTTACCCATTCTCCCAGAAAAATCCATCCTGGGAAGATCGTAAGTTTTTGCTTAAAATATTTAAACATAGTATTTGCATTCCTGTTTTATCTTCAACACAATCAGGAAAAATTGCCGAGTGAAATTATGACTTTTCACATTTTTAGGCATCTCTGAAAATGCTTTGGAAAAATGAAAGGAAATTATATCCAACACTGACCTGGTTCTAAGGTCACTTTCAATGTCAAAGGAAACCCATTCTTTCTTCATTGTCCATTCAATAAAATCCCACACGAGTCAGGTCTAATTTGGAAGCGCAGAATCTTAGAGACCCACAAAATCACGATTGCCAGCAACCAGGGGCAGGACTGGCAACCTGGGAAGCCACTCAGACATTCTGCCGTACTCTGGGGGTTAGGGTAGGTGGCTGCGGGAATGAAAAGATAGACTTTCCAGTTGGTATAAAGCAATGACTAGGCTATAACCATAAGAAAGGGGAAACAACAACAACATAAATAAATAAATAAATAAAAATAAAAAAAAGAAAGGGGAAACACCTTTATAGAGAAAGTGTAGTTTGTGACAACAGGGGGATTCTCAGCAGATCACTTCCCCTCTCTCCTTCCTTGGCTGCTTGGCTCGGGGAACCCCTGACCATGGGGATGGAGAGCTACGATAAGCACTTTGTCCCTTCCCTGCTGCCTGCAGCCTGGCCCACTGCCTTGGGGTCGGCGCTGTCGCACTTCGCTGGGCGATTCTCAGGCGGCGGGAGGACAATGCAGCGAAGGCCGCAGGCGGAGGCTGCGGCGGCAGATTGCGGCAGGCTCCCCGGGCACTGCGGCGGCCCCTCGCGTCTCCTCCCGATCTGCCCGAGCGCGCTCGAATGCCTCTGCTCACTGGTTTACCCCCCGGGCCCCTCTGAGAGCAAGCCGGCTGGGGCCAGCAGTCTGCGCTATCCTGGGGACAGGATAGGTTCTCTGCGGAGGCCTATCTTGAGAGCCTTGTGGGTTTCAGACCGCTTTTTATTGTAGTTTTGAGCTAACATTTACTGAGCTTTCAATATTGTACCATTGTGTGAGCGCTTTCCACGAATGATCTCATTTACTCTTGACAACAGCCTTTGAGAAACTACCCAATTTTAAAACCTGGGAAAACTGAGGCCCAAAAAAGCCGCTTTCGAGCCCTGGAGAATCCCAAAGAGTTTGCACTCTTAACCTTCCACGGGACCCTCGCCCCGATTCATCGCGCTCTTCCTGGGGTCAAGCAGAGGGGAACGTGCGACCGAGGGAAGCCAGGGCCGGTGGGGTTTCCAGTGGGTTCTGGCGGGGCCGAGAATCCCGCAGGGAGATAGGGGAAAGGCGCACGGACTCGGGAAAACTCGGGGAAAAGCCAAGGTGGGGTCAGGGTGGGGACCTGCCGGACGCTCCTTCCGAAACAAACCCCACTTCCCAAGAAGGAGCCAGTCCGGGGTACGAGAGCTATAGGGGCAGGGCTGGCAGCCTCTGCCGGCCTTCTCCAGCGGGTCCTTGGCGGACTTCCTTGAGGACTAGTCACGACTTCGAAAGCTCGCGCCAGTTTCACAAATTTGCATTCGAGCCGTCCCCGCAGAGGGCCGCGCGCGGACTATCCCGGACGTACCGACATCCCGGGCAGGGGAGGGAGTGGGGAAGAACTGTGCAGCGAAGGCGGGGTTCTGTGGGCTTCTGGCCGCCCCCGCTGCTGCCCTGGGCATGAGTGATGCCCGGTGTCTCCCTCGGCCCCCAAGCCTGACATTTTGTCCCGCGGCCCTCCCCGACCAAGTGCGCACTTGGGTTTCCGCGTGGGGCCGGCTGCGCGTCAGGCCCGGCAGGGGCGGGTGACGCGCAGGCAAGGCTGAGGAGGGAGGAGGGGAGAGGCTCTGCTCCGGCTCCCCACCCCACCCCCATCTCTGGTCGCATGATTCTAGAAAGTGTGTCTGCGTGGAGAGTGGAGGGAGGCGCTGGAGCAGGAGGACTAGCTGGGTCTCTCTGAGGCCTGTGCGGGGGTGGAATGGGGGAGGGGCACCAGCCAGGTAGGAGAGTTGAGGTGCGAGGGCTGGAAGGAGTGGGGAGGGGGCAGCAGGCCGCGCCAGGCCCAGAGGCAGTTCGCGGTTTGTAAGGGTTTTGTCAGAGCCGGTGAAGCGCAGAGCTTGGAGCCGCGGCATTCAAAACAAAACAAAATCGGAAAAAACACAAAAATACAACAACAACAACACACACACAACAGGAGAGAGAGAGGGAAAGAAAACAAGGCGCATCTCCTCCGGACTCCGGCCCCTGCCACCGCCCTTCGCGGCCGTCTGTTTGGAGTGATAATCGGCCCGCGCGCCGCCGCCAAGCAGGCAGTAAATCCGCATCCATCACCACAGCAGCCATTGGGTCGGAATTAGCCAGTGACTACGGCCTTAATTACTTTGTCAAAGATGAAAAATAGTAATTGATTTTGCCCCCGATCACTCTGCCCCCGCCCCGTGACTCCCTCCTTGCAGATAAGCAAATAAATAGCTATTTTTGAAAACCGGAGTCGTCCCCCTCCCCCTGGCAGTGCGGTGGGAGCCTACTGGAAAAGAGGCCGTCCTGTAGCGGCCCTAATGCCAGTGCTTGTGCCAAGAAACGGGGGGAGGGCAAGCTGGAACCCAAGTGGAGATAGTCTGGATGCCCTCAGTAGCATTGGGGAAGGAGCAGGGAGGGAAAGGAAATGGAATTCTCCAGGCGCCTGCCCTGGTGTTTAGTTGAGCCCTTGGAGTACCAGCTTCCTCTGGTCCTCACCGGCAGACTGAGGAAACGAGCTGCCAGCCCCATTTGACAGAAAGGCGTAGAAATTTACCCAAAGTCAGCGGGCAGAGCCAGGATTTGAGCCCAGATCCTTGCTGACTCCTGTCCAGGCCACCACATGGGATAAAGTGTGAGAGCCTGTGTCTGAGTTCAGAGGAATTTGCCACGGGAGCATAAACACCTAAAACGTATATAAATAATGTGCAAGCACTCTGGCGGTTCAGGCCGCACTGTCTACTTTCAAGAAACCTTGTAGTTTTGTCCCACTTGCCCACTACTGCCCAGTTCCACTGTGGTGTTTTTGGTGCTGAGTTCTGCAGACATACTGCACCACCTCTTAGCTCTGTGACCTTGGAAGAAATTCCCAATCTGTAAAATAAGGATAATAAGAATATTAACTTATCTCAGAATTGTTAAAGGGTTAAACAAAATCACCTATGTGAAGTGCTACCTGCCATGCTTTCAATAAACGATGGCTGTTATTGTTTAGTCTGGATGAATCATTTGTTTAAAGCCCTTCAGAGTTAGCAAATGAAACAGTTCTCTCTCCCTGGTCCAAAAAGCTTAATGTGGGTAGACATACATGGAATAGAAAAGCTTTACAATGTAGATAATCGTTGTCCAACATTTTTCCCTCCTCGGGTCAGTAGTTTGGTTACCCAATGATAAAGAATTTACCTTCATTAAAAGGGAATTAGTAGCATCCTGCAAAAGTGCTCAAATGCAGAAGCTGCTATGAATGTGTCCTGAGGCACCTTTTGTTTAGATCAAGGTACATTTCACCATCACTGGCAAAAGGTTGGAGCTTTGTAATCAGCCTCACTCTCCAGTTCTCCTGGGTGACAGGGAGACACAAACTAATAGAGGTTAGCTTTCCTTACCATAGCATTTCAGGAGCATCCATACTTGGAAATTCAGTGTGGTTCAGGTAAGTAACTAGTCTATGTTCAAAATGTAGGTCCAAAAATCTCGAGACTCAGACAGTCAGAACGCATGTTTCTCAGTCAGCAGTGGTGATGATTCTCACTTCACTGCAGCAAAATACAGAGCAGTAGACGCCAGCACAGAAGCAGAAAATTTTAGAAAAAGCCAAAAGGGTTGTTCAAGGTCATCTGGGTCCCACATCCCTGCTTCACTGGTAAGAAAACAGGCCCAGGAAGGAAAAGTCAGTGCTCAAGATCACTTGGCAAATTAGAGATAAACAGTCTAGCAACATCTCATTAAAAATACGATGCTATCCTGTGGTCTCGCTCTTTGGAATTTATTCCAAGAAATAAGGCCACAGTGCAAGAATATCTATTATAATTTTTGATGAATTGAAAGCCCAGGAAAAAGGGAAATTCATAATAGGCCAATAGTAAATTTACAGCATGGAATGCTTTCTAGCTGTTAAAAAGAATGAATTAGGGCTATACAGTTGGTTTGGAGAGATTGTCATGTGTGAGAAACGCCAGACTCTTTAAAGTGTGTATAATGTGATCTCATTTTTGTAAAATAAACAATGACTAAAACCCCATGTATGCATTTGTGTGTTTACTAAAAAAAATCTAGAAGGATACAAATTATGTAGCAACTAGGATTACCGGTAGGCAGTATGGGCATTAATGTGAATAGAGTTTAGAATAAAGAGGGAGATACTTACCTGGCAGGGGAGATACCATGATCACGAAGGTGGTTTTCCCAGGGCGAGGCTTATCCATTGCACTCCGGATGTGCTGACCCCTGCGATTTCCCCAAATGTGGGAAACTGGACTGCATAATTTGTGGTAATGGGGGACTGCGTTCGCGCTCTCCCCTAAAAAAAAAAAAAAAAAAAAGAATAAAGAGGGAGAAAGAGCCAGACCCATCCCTATAAAAAAGGAAAGGGGTAGGGGAAATAACTGTACCTTTAAAAAATGGTTGCGATATTCATACTTATAAATTTATGTAAAAATATGTGTATAAAGAAAAAAAGCTTAAAGAAAAAATTTAGCACTAAAATCTAACACCTTAATCAGTAAGAATATTCATAAAACAGACTACTTTCATTACTAAGTGCTATATCTACATCTATGTTTCTGTCTTTCCTTGAGGAGTAGAGCTCATAAAAATGAAATCAGTTAATTAAAGATCTGACTTAACTAATATTTGGCTAATCCTCCTTCCTAAAAGTCAAGGCATTTCTATCTCCTAGCTCTGCTGGGGTGGAACTAGAGCTTAATTAAGACTTTCAGAGAACATAGTCTTGGGAAATATTATGATCCCCTGCCCTGCCCCTGCCCCATATTTGTAATATACACTAAACTGTAAAATAATTTAAGCTAAGCTTACATAAACTGAAAGTTTCTGATTTCTAATTTTTTCATTAATAACATTGATGCTTTTCTGGGAAATATTAAAGGGGTAAATTGTCTGTGTTTATCCACCCTCTCAAAGTCCCCAAGCCAAAAATGGGAGATACTAGCCTTGTAAGAGGGGGGCAGGTCTCAAATATATTTATTATTGGAAGTAGGAGATTTCTAATATCTGGGGTACATAAGAATTTATATTTTGGGTCTGCAGCATTGGTAAAGAAGATTCTCTCTTAAGTGTTCCCTTTTCCTCTGACCTTCTCTTACTTGTCATAGTTAGTGGGGGGAAATTTTTGAGTTCAACATCATGCAAACCTAACAGGAATCTCCACAAGTAGAGCAGAACAGATTTTGGGAAGTCTCTTTGAACAGGAAGCTTATGGAGATACCTAAGGCTATTGAGTTGAATGTGACGAGGTTCAGAAATGCACAATGGTGAGGACAATGGTCCAGGAAGTGGGAATTTGACAATTTAAGACCCTTTGACACCAATAGAAACTGCTGGACAGCATAGATAAATTTCAGAATCTTGTGATTTTTGTCATTGGGAGATACCCTTGTAAATTGGGTGTAAGAGGCCATCAACTTTGCCACCAAATTTGGGACTATTGGTTCTAATAATCAGCATCCAATACAGGATAAGACCATATCAAACAACAGACTGGGATAGTCCAACTCAGCCTACCATCTCACATCTTGGAGAAACAAAGCTTTGAATAACCAGCAAGAACTGGTAGAAACATATTTGCTCAGGCCTCCAGAAAATAGTTAGAGGAGTGGAATAACAGGGCAAGCTCCGGATCAAGAAAAAGTCTTCTTAAAAGTGGTAGGATCTTGTGGTACCCTGGCTGGCTCCTATCCCAAGCCTCAGCAGCTCAGCATGGAACCAGTCCATGCAAACTCCTGGTCCTGGTTCAAGAGGGAACATGCTGGGAATATGTATATCTGACCCATTCTGTCTGGTGGTGGCCTGGAGGGCTCAACCTCCCAGAACTTGCCTTGCCTGTAGAAGGCAGCTCACAGAGCTAATCTATAGAGTGTTGGGGGAAGCCATCACAGTCATGCTGCCTGAGGCAAAGGATAACTGGCTGTAGGATATGCAGTGCAGTGCCTGAGACTGTGAGCAGACTGTTTCCCAGGAAAGAAGGGCCACTCTATGCTCGTAAACAAGCTTGCCCCAGACTAGACGTCAAAGCTGAAAGAATCAGGGAGGCCCCTATACTTTGGCAACTGAAGAGACAATGACAATTAAATGCAATAGATGATCCTGGATGGGATCTAGCAAAGGAAGAGAAAAGACTCAACAGGACATTATTGGGACATATGAAAAAATTAGAATATAGACCGTAAGCTTTATACCCATGTTAAATTGTTTGAACTTGTTAAATTGTTTTAACTGTGGTTATATAAGTGAATACATCTGTTCACTTAGGAAATGTACATGGCAGTATTAAGTGTTCAAGGAGTATGGGGTATACAACCTACACTCAAGTTTTCACAAAATGGATTTATTAGCTAGAGGGAGAGAGATAGTGTATACATAGAGGAATAGATAACTGGAATGATATCGCAAATGTGGCAAAAATTCCAAATTGGTGGACCTGTATATCTGGAGGGTAAGGGTATGTTGGAGTTCTCTTTATGGGGTTTGTATTATTTCTGTAACTGTCTTATAAGTTTGAACATATTTCAAAATAAAAAGTTTTAAAAGCATAGGACTGTATAACATAAACAGTAAACTTTAATGTAAACTGTGGATTATAGTTAATAGTATAATTTTAATAATGTTTCATCACTTGTAACAAAGATACCACACTAGTGTTAATTGGGAAAATTGTGTGTGTGTGTGGTGGTGGGGAATATAGGGAACTCTGTATTTTCTTCATGATTTTTCTATAAACCTACAACGTTTCTAATAAAAAGTACTTAAATAATATCTTAGGGCTCTGCATTCCATTTCAATGTGTTTATATTTCAGTCTAAACATCTTCCTGAGTGAAGATAACATGATATAGTGGAAAAGATGGACTTTAGAATGAGACAGTCATGAATTTGAATCCAAGTTCGGACACTTATTGGCTGTACGTTATTGGCCAGTTACTTATCCTTGGAGCCTTGTTTTCCTTTTCAGTAAAATGGGGCTCCTGTGGTGATTAGATGAGGTGAAGCATATGAAAGCTTCTAGCACAGGGCTTGGCACAAAGAAAAAGCTCTTCCTACCGTGAGATAGTGTTTGAAAGATAGATAGGGTTTGAAAGTTCCTACCTGAAGTGTGACAGCATTCCTTTAGAGCTGTACCCAAGTACTCCCTTCTCTAGATCCTAATGTTCCTGAGTTTGTTGGCCAAGACTTCATTCTGCCCACCTTTCTTGATGGGTCATGACTTTTAGCTGGTTTCCTTCTTATGGTCTTCTTTGTCTTTCCCTAAAAATGCCAGGCCCAGTCATGACTCTATGTCTTTGCACCTGCAGCTGCCTCTGTCTGAAATGCTCTTCCCTCCAGGGTGAATTCCTACCTACACCTTAAGATTCATTGCCCAAACTATATCTCCTCTAAGAGACTTTTTATGAGCATTTAATATCTCTATTCCCTGGGCTTCTCTAGTGCATGGTAATTGTTTATTTCCATGTGTCTTTTCTTCTAGAGCTCTGCACTGTCAATACAGTAGCCACTAGCCACTAGCTACATGTGGCTACTTAAATTTAAATCAAGTTAAATTAAATGTAAAATTTCATTTCTCAATTACACTAACTACATTTTTAGTGCTTGATAGCTACTTTTATTGGAAAGTACAGAGAACATGTACATCATTGCAGATAATTCTAGTGAATAGTGCTGTTTTAGATGTGAAACTTTCAAAGGTAGAAGGGCGTGATTTTTTTTAAAGCCTCTATTTCCATCTTGTACCTGCATACAGTAGGCACTTCGTATTTTTTAATGAGTTACTTAAAAATCATAGAATAGCCTCTTGACCTCTTATTTAAGTTTTACTGCCTCCCCTAAACCATTTTTGAATTATTAGTTTTCATTTTTTGCTTTGTTTTCCTGATCATAAAAACAATACATGTTCATTGCAGAATTTGGAAGAGCCCAAAGAAAAACTTAAAAGTACATATTCCCACCACCCCAAAATTTATTCTGCTAGCATTTTGGTGTATGGCTTTCTAGACTTTCATATGTACAGAGATACAGTTTTCCATTTTATAAAATTGAAATCATGTTGTTCACAGTCTTGTGTAATCTGCCTTTTAACATTTATAATATATTGTTGATATAGCCCTGTCCTGTTGCCATGAAATCTTCATCATTTTTAATTGCTGCACAGATTTTTACAGTATGGATATATTACAATTTAACTAATAACCAATTATTGTACATTTGGATTGTTTCCAACTTTTTTTATAAATAGTACTGCATTTTATCTATCTATCTATCCATATCTTCCCTCACTTCTTTAATTTGGATCTTAGTATAGGTTCCTAAACATGGAATCACCTTGTTGTAAAGGAAAAGCATATTTTTGAGAATTGGATCTCTCTTATCTGGACGATTTTTTTTTTTAGATGTCTGCCTCCAGACAGACCTGAAGCAGTAGAAGAAGATGCCTCAAAGCTCTGGGCAGAGGGTGACAGTGCTCTGTAGTTTGTTTCCATTCCTCCTCTCAATTATGCCCAGCAATCTGTGAATACTTCTGGCTATAAAAAATAAAAAATAAAAAAAAAGCCATGGGAACAAAACGTCATGGTAGTTTTCCATAAAAACTAAACCAGCTTTCTCTTTAGCATAAAGGAACTTTTTAATGGAATGAATATTACTTGGTGAATGCAAATATTTGTAATTGTCAACATGCATAATACCCAAATTTTACAACTATTAGGACCAAACAAATAAGCCCATCTGTTTACAGAGGATTTAATTAAACAGTTGTGAGAAATAATGCAAACACTGTGGAAATGTGCAGGATTTGTGAACACTTCCTCTGCAGTGGAAATGCCTGATTCCATGCTCTCTCTGGTTTTGACAGATTACACAGATGATGACATGTTTTTCCAAGTCATTAACTTGGGCACAGCTTTGGGGCCAAATGAGAAGCTACATCCAAACCATTTGAAGGGTCTGGGTGATTTGTGGAACCAAGAAAGGAAAGATTCTCTGTTATTCACCACTGTGGGAACATTTGCAGAGTGTCGTTTGCCTCTGACTATGCATGGCTCAATGATTCCATTGTTTCATGAAGGCCTGGTTTCACTGATTCTAACAGAAAAAGGTGGACTGTGTCCTAACACAGACTATTCAAGGTGACACTGTCAAAGGCATTTCCAATGTTTTTTTTTCCCCTTAGAACTTCATTCTGTCATTTTTGCCTTTAAAATATTTTTGTATTGCCTTATGGAAAATTAAGCAAAAAGATAAAAATAAACATCATCCTATCAAGATTCCTTTTTAAAAAAGATTTATTTATTTTTATTTATTCCCCCCTTCCCCCCACTGGTTCCCTTGTCTGTCTGCTTGTTGTTTTGCTCACTGTGTCTGCTTGCCTTCTCCAGGAGGCACTGGGAACCAAGGATCACCCACATGGGAGTCGAGTGTCCAACCGCCTGAGCCACATCCACTCCCCATGGGGTGCGGTGTCTGCTGGCTTGTGGCATCTAGCTCCTTTGGACAGGTACAGTGTCTAGCTCATTGCAGCGGGTTGCGGCGAGTTGCAGCAAGTTGTAGCAGGTGCGGCATCTGCTCGTCTTCTTTAAGAAACACCGGGACCGAACCGGAAACTCCCATGTGGTAGGCGGATGCCCAATTGGTTGAGCCACATCTGCTTCCACCCATCAGGACTCTTTTGATTGCAAGAGACAGAAACCCAACTCAAAACTAGCTGATGCTCAAAGTAACAAGTAATGGGTAGGTCAAGATGGAGCTGACCTCAAGGTGGACCTGACCCAGGGCTGTCCACAACATCAGGATCCTTTCAAAGTCCTGCCTCTGTTGGTCTGTCACATGTTTTCAGTCTCTCAAGTTATAATCAAGCCTGTAGATTATAGTCCAAGAGGAAAGAGATAGCTACATTTCTATCTCCAGTTTGGGAAGTTCTGGAAAAGGGCTAATAGACTACATCCAAAGACATGGACTTTAATGCAGGTAGATTATTTGAGACATGCTCCCAGGAGGCACCAGTCAGGGAGCAGGAAAGTGCAGCAAGGAAGGGAGAAGAGTCAATAGAATACGTTAATGAGAAGTTACCATTGTGGGCAATAGGAGCTCAGACCCATTGGGATCCCTCTGAGTTACTATGTAGAGCACACGTCAGAATTCTCCCACCAGGGAATACGGCAACTAAGGTATTTGTCCACAGATTTCCATCCATTATTGGCTGAGGATGGTCCCTGAAGCTGTTAAGTCCCCAGCATTTGTGGGGCTGAACAAGTTTCCATAGCGTTGGAAAAAGCTCTCAGATAGAGATATAGAGAGACATGGGTGCTTGAGGTGGAAAGCTATGTGCATGCCAGAAATTGTCCAACACACCTGCAGATAAACTCAGAAGTGGGCCAAAGCAATAGGGGCTGTGGCATCAATAGCAGCTGCTACACTTGACTTTATTGTTGTTGTTTTTTGTTGTTGTTGTTTTTTAAGGGGTATCAGGGATTGAATCTGGGACCATGCTGTGTATGGGAAGCAGGTGCTCAACGACTTGAGCTACATCCACTCCCCTATACTTGACTTTAGTTCGTTACTTACCTCTTAGACCAATCACACAATATCTTGATTGGTGCAAGCTTGACCACATGTCCATCTCTTAGGCATGATAGGGCAGCATTCTGTGAATGGAAGTCTCATCAAAACCACATGGAGTGGGGGAAGCATTTTCCCAAAGAAAGGATGAAGTGGTAAATTATAGTTATCAGTATATGTGCAAGAGAAATGATGAACAGACATTAATAATAATAATAAAGATATTCACTGCTAAACTTAAATCCTATTATAGGATAATTATCACTGAATATTTTGGTAAATATTCTTCCAGATTATATCTATTTATACTTATTTCTTTCAAAACTGGGATCATACTATCCATACACTTAATACCTGCATTTTTTTACTTAACAATATTTAGTAAACATTTCAATACATAGTGGACACTTTACTCTAAAAATATATGAAATGCATCAGTCAATGTATTTTATACCATCTTTTAAAGTACTAAGTGACTTTGACTAAAAGTAGTTGGAAGGGTGAATATCTGAAGTCCCCAGCAATGCCAATACCCAGAGATAAAAGTTTTAATGGCAGAATTTCAGGCAACAGACAAAGTTGTAGTATTCAGTAAAAAGAAAATGAGCTTTGGAGTCACAGAGTTCAGGGTTTGGATTTTAACTCTCAATACTAGCTATGTGACCTTGGTGGAGGGCCCCAACAGTGGAAGCTTTGGGTTGTCAGAAGACAACATGAGGCTCCTGACCCTGGAGGGTCAGAAGACAGATGTGGGAAAATGCCTGAGAAAATAAATTTTCCTTTTCTTAAAAACTACCTTCAATCACCACTTCCCTAGAATTGCTAATAGGAATTAGTTTACATTTGTTCCAATTGAATTGAATTGCAATTTTAGGTCATTTTCCCTGGCTCTAAGTAGAAATAGCCCTACATTGGGTATCTGAAGCTCTGAGTGTAGCACTTACTAGCTGTGTGACCTTGAGTAAATTACTATTTTCTCTGTGACTCAGTTTCTGCATTTTAAAAACGGAGATGATAACTCTTTCTGTGCCTAATTCTTAAAGCTGAGGTGAAGATCAAACAAGATAATGGAATGGAGAGAGCTAGGTAACTTGTAAAATACCATGCTGTCATAGGAACTTGAATCTCTACATAGCGCCTGAACCCGAGGCCTACAGGTCTGTTTTGAATCATACAGGTGTTCATGTATTATGAGAGTAGGAGGAAGAAGCTTCTCAAAGAAGACCAAAATCAAGAAAAGTGACTTATCTAAGTATAGGGCTATTGATAGACCCAGAATAAGAAAAGATCCCATGAGCAGGATGTGGCAGTCGGCTAGCTGTATTCCTCACTGTTTCTCTTCTTCTTTCATAATAATTGTATTTAGCTGGGCACATGACAATCCAGTTAAAGATAATATTTCCAAGCCTTCCTTGCAGCTAGGTGAACCCTTGTAACTAAGGTCTGGCCAATGGGATGTGAGCAAAAATGATGCATGCCCTTTAGGATCTGGACCTTAAAAAGCCTGAGCATATGTTCCCCCTTCCTGTTAAGCATTTGTCTCTTCCCATTCTCATCTGCTGGGAGATGGTGAGTGCTGCAGGCACCACTTTGCACCTGCAAGTAAGAGCCCCATGTTTAGAATGACAGGACTGCGTATACGCCCAGCCCTTATCGTCTCTTCACTATGAGATGAAAGAAAAAAAACTCATCTAGTTTAAGCTGCTGCCATTTGGGGTCTCTTTACCCTAATACAGAAGTTCTTCCATACAACACCAAACTGAACCTGTCCCAGGTGAGAACAAGAATTATTTGTCAAATTGAGGCACTGCCCATACAGCTGACCAAAGGACACCTTGCTACTCTGTTCAAATGGAAGACCAATGAGCCATTTTTCTTGAGAGCCATTTCCTGTCAGCCTGGCCTGCCAAGGTCACTTACGTGAGGCAAGCAGCATCTCTCTCAGATTGAAGGCAGAGCCGGAGTCACCACCAGTATCGCACTATGCTGTGCTGCTGTTGAGTGAGGCTCCCAGAGGCAGAGCTGAGTACGTGTCTGTTAGTCATACCACACCTGTAATAAGAATGGGTCTTTGCATGTCTGCTGAGACCCAGATGCTGAGTTTGGCACTTTATATCTATAGCTCCAAGGTAGTTGGTATTTTTCAGACCAAGAAATAGTCTCAGAGAGAGAGAGAGAGTTACCTGAAGTAGCACAGCTGTCTTTGCCAGGGCTGTTATGACAAATACCACACACTGGTTGGCTTAACAATAAACAGGAATTTATTGCCTCACAGTTTTGAAGACTAGAAGTCCAAAACCAAGGTATCACTAGGCTATGCTTTCTCCCACCATCTGTAGCATTCTGGTGGTGGCTTGTTCTCCGCCTCCATCACATGGCGGTATCAGTCTCCTCCTCTAGCTTCCACTTCTGGCTTCTACTATCTTCTGCATCTGAATTTCCTCTGTTTATTAGGACTTCAGCCATAAAGGATTAAGGCCCACCCTCATTCAGTTTGGCCACAACTTAATTACTAACATCTTCAAAACTCCTATTTACACATAGTTTCACACCCACAGGACCTAGGCTTAGGACTTGAGCACGTCTTTGTGGGGAACATGAGTCAATCTACTTGTAGCAGGTTGGCAGTTTGATATAGTTATGAATTCCAAAAATAGATATTGAATTTTGCTTGTAAACTGGTCTGTTCATCTGGGCATGATTAAGTTATGATTAGGGCTTTGATTGGGCCACATCTGTAGGGCATTGAACCCTGCCCTTTGGTGGTGGGGGATCAAAGATAAAAGACATGGCAAAGGACAGAGTTGTAGTTTTGATGTTGGAGTATTGAGTTGGAGTTCTGAAGCTGAGTTTTAATGCTGGAGCCCGGGGAAGCAAGTATACAGAAGAGCTTAGTCTTGAGGAAGGAGAGAAGGCCCCAGGAAGAGACGAGCCATTTGCCTGATAGTCTACAGCTGGCCTTGTGGAGAGAAGCAAGCCTAAGCCCTGAGAGAGTCAAGGCCCAGGAAGAGAGGAACCCAAGAAGCCTGAACTCTTGGCAGACATCGGCAGTCATCTTTCCCCAACACGTGGCAATGGACCTTGGTGAGGAAAGAAACTTATGATTTATGGCCTGGTAACTGTAAGCTTCTACCCCAAATAAATACCCTTTATAAAAGCCAACCGATTTCTGGTATTTTGCATCAGCACCCCTTTGGCTGACTAATACAGTACTAAAACAGCTAATGAGTGGCAGAACCAGAGGCCCAGGCAGATTTCTATCTTTCCACAGCCTGTACTTCTTCCACCACATGCATTGCCTTCAAGTACACCATCTACTTCAAAGCATGATTGAATGCTGCTTAAGAAAGCTGGCAGCTGCCAATTAAAATGAGAATCCAAGGACCTAGAAACCCCTCCCCAAACAGCTCACCAACTGCTGTCTACAGGCCTACTTTCTGGACTTTCATCTTTTAAGGTTTCATCTTTGCCTGTGCTTGTACTGGATAGTTTTGAGCTTGGATAAAAGATATGGAACCTTTTGCTCACACCCCACAACTGCACATGTGCACATACACACCAGTACAGATTTTGGTACCAGTAGGTGGATGCTGTTGTAAAAAACTACTTCAAACTTGGTAGTTTAAGACCATAGAAATTTATTCTCTCACAGTTCTGGAGGCCATAAGTCCAAAGTCAGTATCACTCAAATGAAATCAAGGTGTCAGCAGGATTCTGCTCCTGACTGAGGCTCTAGCGGAGAATCTGTTCCTTGTCTCTTCCAGTTTCTGCTGGCTGCCAACATTCCTTGGTTTGTGGCTGCATCATTCCAATCTCTGTTTCTGTCTTCACGTTGCCATCTCCTCTGTGTGTGACAAATCTTGCTCTGCCATTCTCTTATAAGGATACACGTGATTGCATTTAGGGCCCACCTGGATAATCCAAAATAATCTCCCCATCTCAAAATCCTTAACTTAATCATATCTACAACCCCCCTTTTTTGCCATATAAGATAACATTCACAGATCCCAGGGATTATCATGTGGATATCTTTTAGTGGTGGTGGTGGGGTGTTGCAGAGGTGATTTCAGTCTATTACTGTCCACCCTCTAGCCCCCAAAGTTTCTTGTCCATCCCATATGCAAAATACATTCACCTCATCCCAACATTTCCAAATCTTTCAACCCATTACAGTATCAACTCAAGTCTAGAGTATTATCTAAATATCATTATCTCAAAAGCCCCAAATCTCATCATCTAACTCAGACATAGATGAGATGCTGAGTATGGTCCATCCTGGGGCAATATTCTTCTCCATCTGTGGACCTGTAAAATTAGAAAACAAGTTATCTGTTTCCAAAATACAGTGGTGGGACAGGCATAGGATAACAGTGGTAGACATCTCCTTTCCACACAGAATGAAATGGAAAGGAGAAAGGAGTTCCTGGCCCTAAGCAACTTCAAAATCCAGCAGGGCAAATTCCATTGGGTTTCAATGCCTGGAACCCTCTGGGATCCCGGCTCACAGGTGCTATTATGCTCACTTTACAGATAGGAAAAGGGGGCACAGAGGTGATGCAACCTGCCAAGATCACACAGCTGGTGAGAGATGGACTAGGGTGATATTTCAGGTGGCCTGTCTACAGAGCCCTCCCTCTAAACCATGGGACTCTGCCACCACAGAGTTCCCTGGGTTTATGGAGTGTACCAAAAAGGTACAGAGACTTTTGCTGTTATTAATTAAAAATCTTTTCTTCATCATCCCCCCTGGCTTCCTGATATTTTTTTCCTTGTCAGTCTAAAAGCACTGGCTCAGCCATGTCTGTCTCTCTACACTGGCCTATTTTCCTATACCTTTGCAGCTTTGCAGACAGAGGCATGCTCCATTGTGTCCTTGCACCTGTTTGTCTTTGGGTCTCCTCCATTCAGGTCTGGTCTTTCCCCTGCCCTCTCCTCCACTGCACCCTGTGTTTCTTTCACCCCTGTAAGCAAGGGACAGAGCTGAGTAGTAGAATAAGCAATGGAGCACTGACCTACTCATCCAGAGACCTGCTTCTGAGTCCATCTTCTGCCTGATGGGCTGAGTGACCTTGGACATGTCCCTTTCCCTATCTGGGCCTCAGTCCTCTCCCAGTTCTGATACATGATGTTTTGGTGTGGGTCTGAAAAAAATGCAAAGGCTTGAGGTATATTCTATCCTAAACATTGCTTTAGCCTATTGGGATCATGTGAGGAATAAAGAAGAACTGAAGTCGGCTCCCAGGATTTCAGAAATTGGAATCAAGTGTGTGTGATTTCAGCCTCCATAATGATCAGAGTCAAGAAAAGTTCTGGGTCAGAGCTTGGAGATCCAGTTCAGGTGGGGGTTTGCAGGCAGCAGGAGATACTGAAAGACCAGGCACAGGTTAAGGTTTGGGGTAAACTTGGGTGTGAAGAATATCACTGAGAGCAGAGTAAATGTTCTGTTAATAGACCCACATCCCAGACATAAGAATAGGTGAGCAAGTATTTAGGGTGATATGAGCAAGTCCCTGGAATCAGACACCCCCAGACTTCCATCTCGGTTCTACCCAGTACTATCTCATTGATCTTTAGGGCAAGTTACTTAGGTTCCCTAAGCCTCAATTTCCTCATTCATTCATACATGGATCCAGCAGATGTTTTCTCTGCCAGGCACTGTTCCAGGCACTGGTAATTGAGCAATAACTAAACAGACAAAAAGTCCTCCCATCATGGATCTTGCATCCTCTAGCAGGAAACAGCAATAAAGAAGATAAATAAGCAGAAGTAACATGTTGGTAATGAAAAATATTAAGGGGGGAAAAAAAGCAAAGCAGGAATGAAGCATATAAAATGTTGTAGGGTGTTGAACATTTAGATGGGCTGACTAGCGGAGGGCCTTTCTGAGAAGATGACTTTTTATTAAAGTCTCGTCTCTTAGAAGACTAGTCCAAGCAGGAAGAACGGCAAGGCAAGGGACCTGAGGTGAGATCGTGCCTGGTGTGCTCCAGGGAACGAGGGGGCCAGAGTCACGGGAGCCAATGGAAGGAAGGAGCAAGAAATAGGAATTGCGATCAGAGAGGCATGGGGGTGGCTCATGTAGGGTCCTGTGGATCATGGTCAAGTCTCTGTGTTTTAGTTTTTACTTTGGCTTTTACTCATCTGTAAAATGGAGATAACACCAGTAATGCCGCACAGAGCTGCCATTAGAATTAAATGAGATAAATGTGAAGTGCTTATCACATGGCCTGGCACCCAGGAAGCACCCATACATGTTATCAACTATTTGTCAATTTCTTCCTCTGTGAAATAGAGCAGGGCAAGGTTGAACTGTTCAAAGATGACAAGAATGTGGTCCACAGGACACCATTTCTTCTTCAGCTCCTTGCCAGAGGAAAGAAGGCTTACAGTAAAAGAAAGGTAAGGTCTTCTGTGAGGTCTCCAACTTCATTCATTCAATAAATGTGTGAAATGCCTGTATGCTGAATTTGTGCAGGGACCTGGGTAAGTAGAGGTGAATTTGATGCTATCACTACCGCACATCATTCAAAGTCCTGTGGGGAAACAGGCAGGAATTGTTTTAGGGGCAGGAGCATTATATAGAAAACATTTGTTTTGTTGTAAAAGAGAAACTGACCAGTCTCACCAAAGAAAGATCTTGTTCCTCTCAATAAATCTAGAAAATACTCCTGAACTAGGTCTCACTTTACCAATGTTGGACCTAGGCCCATATCTGAACCAATTACTGTGGTCATGGATGGGATATATTGATTAGCCAGGTCTGGAATAGGGAAAAGAGATGGGGCCAGTCCCATCCAAATTATCAGGCAGAGAAGGAGGAGCAGTGGTTTCCCAAGGGAAAATCTGGGTTTTTTGTTTGTTTGTTTGTTACCAGAAGAAGGGAAATGGTGGCTCAGCACCCAGCAACCACAGATGCCAATGGAGCAAGTGTGGTTACAGTGGAAAAGGAAGTTCAGGAAGCTCAAGAGATAGGATGTTTGAGTTTCCTAGCTGCTCAAACAAATACCACACAGTAGGTTGGCTTAAACAAAGGGAATTTATTGGCTCATGGTTTTGAGGTAGGAGGAGCCCCAAACTGAGGCATCATGAAGGTAATACTTTCTCCCTGAAGACTGTGGCATTCTGGGGCTGACTGTCCTTAGATTTTCCATCACAGGACAATGCACATGGCGGTGTCTTCTGTCCCTTCTGGGTTCCAGGTTCCATCGATTTCCAGCTTCTGGCTGCTCCCAGGCAGTTCTGTCTTTGAAGCTTTCTCTATCCAGACTCCAGATTAAGACCCATCTTGATTCCATTGGGCCACACCTTAACTGATTTAGGCTTATCAAAAGGTCTTATTTACAGTAGGTTCACACCCACAGGAATGGATTAAGATTAAGAACATGTTTTTCTGATATACATAACTCCACGCCACAAAACACAGGGCCCCTGTGATTCTTTTACAGTTGTTTTCTAAGCATTGATGTCCAAAAAATAGAAAACCTATCCACCCCATTCTGCTTTACTGCAGCCACACAGAAGAAGGGTGTAGATCTAGATGATTCAGATTCCAGACCACTCACAGGGCCACTTTTACTAGGAGTAGAGTTTGGTGGCTTAATACAGCCACCAAATGCATGTTCTCTTCTCTGGCCTGGGGAGCTGGAGCCATGAAGTTCCACTGAAGAGACTGAAGATTAATGCGCCCTGGAAAAAGACACAGGAGCCAAGGCCTCTTAAGTGGAGGAAAGGGGAGCCCTCCCAGGCACCAGCCTGGCTTACTAGAGTTCCACATGAAAGTTTGGTGTCAGATTCCCAATTAATAATAACTTAACACTTCCAGGAACCTAGGCCTAAGTATGGTCCAAATACTTCTGGGTCCTCTGGCAAAGCAGTATGGCAGAGAGATTAAGCGCTTAGTATCTGGAATCAGGCATATACCAGTTTTTCCACCTAGTGATGCAGGAACCTCATTCAAGTTACTTAACCTCTTTGTACCTCAGTTTACTAATCTGCAAAATGGAGACGATGTTATTTACCTTATGCAGTTTGAGAAAGCTTATATGAGATAATGTGAGCACATAGTGTATCCTTACACAGTACCATCTTAATAGTATTCCATTCTATCCCTCACCAGTTCCTTTCTTATCCCTTCCCTTCCAGCCCCAGTACCACATAAATCCTCAGATATAATAATCTTGGAGACAAAATGCACCATTTTGCACACACTATTAAACCCTTGGGTGGGATGAAATGATGCTTCATTCTCGCACTGGTCGAGAAAGAAATAGGCCAGATCCACTTTTTATTATTCTGAACATTTTTGTAATCTCTCTTCGTGCTGGTTTCATCATCTGGAATATGGGGTTCATAATCCTCGTGTGGCTAATGTGATTTTGATGAGGAGCAAATGAAAAAATGATGGATGAGAAGCACTAAGTCAGCTCCCAAGACCTTTGTAAATGTAGGGAACAGTGGCCTCATTACCTGGCAGCTGAGAGCCCTGAGTCCTAGAAGGCTGTAGAAGAGTTTCATAAGCTCATAATTTAGAATATGTTTTTTGAAAAGAATGAAGACCCATGGGGACAGTAGCAGGTCCTGGAGAATAAAAGCCCTTGGCTGAGCTTTTCCACAGACTCTTAGCTTTGGTATGGCCCATCAGGACCTCCCAAAGTGAAGCCAAAGCATTGTCTGGCCAATTTACAGTGCCATCCCTGCCCAGCCACCAGCAAATATCCTAACAGCAGCCTCCATTACATTTATTAATCTAGTCCTCCTTAAAATCCTGGAATTCTCAGTAGCTTCTTCTCAAGCTTATACCTTTACTTTCTGACTTACTAGAAACACAGGTGGTGCCACATCAGGGAGTGACTTTTTGGCCAATTTAAGGAGTGGCTTCGATCAGGTAGGCAATGGGGTTCCATGGAATTGTTTTGAGTAAGGGAGTGACAGGTGTCTAAGGAACCTGCAGGGTTACATGTGCTGGAACCTCCAGCACATTTATCTGGGGAGGATAGGAACAAAGGGAATCTCCCAAATTGATGCCTGGCACTCGGTGTCAATCTGCCCTGCAGATCCCAGGCAGAGGGTGGTGTATTTAAATACCATGACAGTTCCTTTCCCATTCTATTTTGTTATTAGTCTGCATTTTGATCATGAGCATCATATTTTAGAACACTTCTTTCTGGACAAGAGCTTTCTCATCTAAAAAGTGAAAGGGTTAATCTAGGTATTTCTTCTAACAAATAGGATACTCCAAAATGTGAACACAATTTTACATACAAGGATGCATCATTTTTTAAAAAGATTTATTTATTTACTTCTCCCCACCTTGTTGTTTGTGCTCACTGTCTGCTTGGCTTCTTTTTAGGAGGCACTGGGGACCAAACCCAGGGCCTCCCATGTGGAAAGGAGGCACCGAATCGCTTGAGCCATCTCCTCTTCCTGTTTTGTTGTGTCGTTCATTGTGTTTCCTTGCTGTGTCTCTTGGTTGCATCATCTTGTTGTGTCAGTTCACTGCGTCAGCCCGTCGCATCAGCTCACTGTCTTGCTCATCCTCTCCAGGAGGCACCAGGAATCAAACCCAGGACCTCCCATGTGGTAGGCAGGAGTCCAGCTGCTTGAGCTACATCCGCTTCCCATGGGATGTATCATTTCAAATAACAAAAACTAGAAAGAAATTAAAGAGAAATCAAGTAATTTAAGGTGTAGAGCCATAGAATGAAGTATTATAAAGCCATTTTTAATGATGTGGGAAAATACCTAAGATTCAGTGTTAAGCAAAGAACATATACTGTTTAATTATATGAAAAGGAAAACATGCTTAGAGAAAGGACTATGTGGCAATTTGAGATTATTTTATGCATTCCAAAAAGAGAATGATTTTGTTTGTAAACTAATCTCTTCCTTTGGGTGTGATACCCTTTGATTGTATTAAATTCAGTTGAGGGGACTTTGATTAGATTACCTGTTAAGATTGCTGTAGAGCTTTTTATTGGACTACTTAAGTGAGGTGTGACTTAGGTTGATTCTCCCCCTCCCTTGCTGGGTCTGATATAAATGGACTCACATGGACAGACAGAGGAAAAAGGGAACTGGCGTGTTTGATCCTGCCAAGTAAGAGAGGATCACTTAACCCTGATAGTTTACAGTTGACCTTGGGAAGTGAGCAGAGCAGCCGAGACTGCTATAGGAGGCTCGGAAAGAGACAAGCCCTGTGCCAGATGGCAGCTGAAATAGGGAAGAAGGCGGAGCAGCTGAGCTTGAGAGAGGAAGGAGAAACCAGGCAGATTCGCCACCATCTTCTTCAACACGTGGTAGTTGACTTGGGTGAGAAATCACCTCTTATAGTGCCTTGAGCTGACTTTTCACGGCCTTGGAACTGTAAGCTTTTACCCCAAATAAATCCCCATTATAAAAGCCAAAAGATTTCTGGTACTTTGCACTGGCAGCCCTCTGGCAAACTAAAATAGACTGGAAGGAAATAGTATGAATGTAAACAATGGATGCTCATGAAGATAAGAGATGGGCTGAATTTTGTTTAATTTCTTTACATTTTTCTGACTTCTGAAGTTTTTATAATGGGTATGTATTATTTAGATTACCAGGAAAAACAATTATGTTTTTTAAAAAACAACCAGGGGGAGCAGATGTAGCTCAAGAGGTTAAGCGCCTGCTTCCAATGTACGAGGTCCTGGGTTCAATCTCTGGTACCTCCTAAAAAAAAAAAAAAAAAAAAAATAGACAAAGCAAATAGATTCAGAAGATTGTTTCATTTGTTCAAACTATTAGCTTCCCCTCCCTTGGGCTTCCCCTTCTATGGAGGATGTACTTCACACACCACTGACATCAGGCTGAACATGTGACTTGCTTTGTCCAATAAAATGTAAGTGGAAGTGATATGTTACTTCCAAGCAGATATGTTTTCAAGGCATCGGATGGTTCTGCCATCTCTCATCCCTCAGCTTTGAGACCAGCCTGTGCCAGACAGAGGCTGCCCCTTTACCTTGTACTCCCAAGTAGAAAGGCATGGTAAAGTAACATAGCCAGTCCACAAAGGACATGAAATCTAGCCAAGAAATGACACTTTGTTGTTGTAAGCTGCTATTGGGGGGTTGTTACTGAACCATAACTTGGGGAAAGCAGCTGATAAACACTCAGACACAAAATATACAAGGAAATAATAATATAACATATAAACAAACCAATAAAGAAAATAATGAAATCAAAGTGTCAGACTAAATGATCTCTAGAATCTCCTTCCAGCTGTGACCAGGAATTACACACTGAAATGATTACAAGGGCCAGACAGGTAAAATAAATGTGTGAAGCGTCCCCAAAACAGGTGCTCAGAAACATAAGATCTGCTTTGTTCCATTGCCTTTAAGAAGACATCTGGAGCAAGCAAAACATATGTGCCGACTGTAGTTTTCACCCTTTGTGTACATTGTTTGTAGTTACCTCTTTGAACAAAGTCAGGTTTCTCAAATCATGAGCTCTTGGAAGGGAAGCCCTGAGAAAACTGCAGGCAGTCTTGAGATGGGCCCTGATAACCTCTAGACCGGCTTTCCACGCTGGCCTCACGTGCTCTGTGGGTTCCCAGGGTGGCTGAGGACATGAGCTTTGGAGTCAGGCCTAGTTTGCAGTCTCAGCAACCCCACTTACTAGCTCCATGACCTCAGGTAAATTATTTTTTAATTCTCTAAGCTTCAGTTTCCGTTTTTATTTTTAAAAATCAGGTAATAATAGAACCTACTTCACAGATTGTTGGGAGTGAATGAAGTCAAAGTAATGTATATAAAGGACTTACCAGAATCCTTGATAAGCGTGAGCTGTTGCTGATACTATTACTATAACTGCTATTATTTCTCTTTGCTCTGGAGTCATCTCTGGAGCTAACACCCTCTTACAAAGGTGGTTTAAATTCTCTCTGTTAGAGTAATTTGGTGTTGTGCCTGGGCCCCTTTGGGGCTGATCGACACAGAGGCTACAAACATTTTAAAAAATATTTTTAAAGAAAAATCACTGATGTGGCTTCAGTCCTGCCTTATCTGGAGGATCAAATTCCTGTGCCCTCGTCACTTCTAAAAGGTAATAGGTGGGAATATTAAAGAAATTCAAATTTTCATCCTTCTACATCTCACTAAAATGCACCTTTTTTCTTTTTTTCTTTCACTTCTCTTTCCCTCAGCTCCATGTGTGATGAGAAAAAAAAATCTTTAGGGAAGAAAATGTCACTAGATTCAGGAAACCAGTTTCCCATTTACTGAGCTTCTGCTAAGAAAGATGCCATAATTGCTCAAGGTGAAGGGAAAAGAAAGAGATAAGAAAGTAAATGATCATGCAGATCGATAGTAAGAGCTTTCTGAAGACCCAGGGAACATTTTCTCTGGTCTTACTTGCCAGATATGAGGGAATAAAACTGCACACTCACCAGAAAATACTTGTGATAGATTTTTCCTTCCCTGCTTTTACACACACATACTTTGTCATGGGTTGAGGAATAAGGATGAGTTGAGAGCCCAGAGTGTGGGAGTCACCCTGCCAAGGGACAGTGCAAGTGGCAAGAGAAAGCATGGTGAATCAAAGGAAACAGGAAAATCCCAGAGGAAGCGTTATCTGGAATCATTCGGCTTTGATTCATTGTTATTTCCCAAATCCCGTCTTTGATACAGCCTCTATCTTTAGAAGGCCAGGTTTGGACAAGGCCAAGGTAAAATGCTTACGGACAATCGGCCCAATACTGACTGTTGAATATCTTTTTGGCTGATCTAGTGATTTTCTTTTTTTTCTTGATTGAGTGAAGCTCACCAGCCAGGAGCCTTATGAGAACATGGGTATTTGTCCTTTGAGCCAACGATGGAAATTTTCCTGCAGTAGCCTTATAGAGCTCAAAAAATTGCTGATTTTAGCTCTCTTCACTGGCTTCATTGGAAAAAAAAACAAAACACACAAAAAACCTTTCCAGTAGTGTTAATGTGTGACTTGGTTTTCTTTTTGTATACTGTCCACATTGTGTGAGGTATATTAAATTAGGTGCATTTACTGAGCATAAGCTCAAGACCAGGTATCCCTGAGTATTCCACAATAAACAAGGCAGATACGGCCTTTGCCTTGATCAAGTTTACAGTCTGTCAGGGAAGAGGAAGGACTATTAGGTTGTTGTAATAAAGTATGATGAAGCTTATGATAAAAGGAGCATTAATTAAATGATTATCAGAAGCCAGGTACAAAATATATTACCTACATTAACTCATTTCATCCCCATGACAATTAAATAAGGTTGGCGATATTCTTATTCCCATTTAATAGAGAAGAGACCGAGGCACAGAGAAGATAAATAAATTGCCCAAGGTGGTAGAGCTCTGCTACAAATCTGGGCAGTCTGGCTATAGAACTGGTACTTTTAGCCATTATGCTATAATTAAAGAAGCTCCAGGTGTGTAGGGCATGGAGCTGGGGTAGAGTTCTCTAACCTGGTCCAGGTGGTTAAGGTGGAGACGTTGTAGAGTCCTGAAGTACAAGCAGGATTTAGTTTGGGAAGGGTGGGTATAACCAGCATAAATGCTTTCAGTTGCAAAAAGTGGAAATCCAGCTAATAGTGGTATAAACAAGGAGGAGATTATTTTTCTACATAACAAAATATCTGGCAATAAGTGGTTTCTGGCATAGGTCTAGCGGCTCCGAGATGTCAGGGTTCTAGTCAGCAACCTTTGCCTTTCCCCTGATGGTCTAAAGCTTGTCCAGGTTTCATAACCAATTTCTGGGGCAGGAAGCTGGGGGAGCCTGGGACTGAGAGGTTTTCCTGGCACACCGTCCTCTTACAAGGAAGGGAAAATATTTCTAGAAGTCGCACAGTGACTCCCTTTTACAAATCATTAGCCAGAACTGGGTCATACGCCCACCTCTAGACCAGGGCTTGGGCCCACCTTCCCTGTGACCAAGGTATTTCTAGGATTCTGTTGGCAAAAAGAAAGAATGAATTTTGAGAGTCTACCAGCAGTGTCGCCAGAGCAGAGAATAGTGTTCTAGGCAGAGAGAATCATATGTGCAAAAACTTGGCAGAAAACCAGAGCATACTAAACATCGGGTTGGAAAGAGGGTCAATATAGCTGGAGACAAAGCTGGGACAGATGGCAAGAGATGAGGTCAGAAAGAGACGAGAACCCAGATCGTGAAGGGGTGTGCTGTGTCATACTAAAGAATTTACACTTTGCCCTAAAGACAAAGGGGAGTCTATGAAGGATTTCAGACAAAGAGACCTGAGACAACTTTTTAGAAAGCTTATTCTGGTAGCTTTGTGAAGAATATTTGAGAGGAACCAGAAAGATGAGAGGCAGGAAAACTAGTTGGGAAGCTGCTGCAGCCATCCAGGTGAGAGTCCTGGGCTCTTGCAGAGTCATGGTGATGGGCAGGGGTGGAAGGAGAATAAAAGACTTGATGATTGGACTGGGCAAGGGAGGGTCTGAGCAGCCCAATGAGAACTACTGATGAATATTGTCTGTATTTCCACTGGTGAAAAACAGCATCAAAAAAAGACATGTCTAGGGGAGCAGATGTAGCTCAAGTTGTTGAGCGCCTGCTTCCCATATATGAGGCACTGGGTTGGATCCCTGGTACCTCCTAAAAAAGAAAGAAAGAAAGAAAAAAGATACGTCTGCTAAAACCAAGACTTGGGAATCAAGAAGTTCATGATAGTGAGTTGGCAATTACCACAGAATATAATTCCATTCGTTTTTAATGTGAATTTTATTTCTGTCTGTTATACATAGATCATATCAAATAGTTCTACAAGGCAGTTTCTGTAAGAAACTGAAATCCTCTGTCCCATAATTGCCACTCCGTGAAGTCAACTACTCATTCTTTTTAGCTATTCTATTTATCTCTATGCTTCTAACATGATTATTCTATTTCTTGACTTCTGTAGAAGATAATATTTAGATTTCTCATTTATATGACCATCTTGACCACCTTCTTCCTCTGAGCCTCCCAATATTATATGTTATTATTTTGGGTTAAATCAATAGTCAGTGTTTATTATGGCCATGTGAATATATTCATTGATGAGACATAGGACATTATGATTACATTTTCTTTCTTGTTCAATTCTTTTTGAAAATCAATGGCCTAGCTTTCTGCAAATCTATTAGTAAATCATTACTTAACTCTCGATAAAAATGGAAGTAGTGGTACCTCAGTACTTGTTAATCGGTTCTGGGAGGCACAACGAGTACCAAAAACGACGAGTATCAAACAAAATTTTCCCATAAGGAATAATGTAAATAAATTTAATGTGCTCCCAAACCAAAGACAATGCATATTTTTAAGGCAATATGTAAAAAAATAGGGTTGTATATCATTACCTTACATGAGAAATAAACCTAAAAATTAATAAATACTTAGATTAAGTAAAATTAAAATTTCACTTTACCTGTACTGAGAAGAGTCCATGGCCTAATGGGATGTTGAGAGAAGAGTGGTGGGGAGGAGAGGTTACGTGGAGTGTGGCTTGGAAGGAGAGTCTTCCTCCAGTAGAACATTGGGCCCTTGCACTTCAGGTGTTCTTTCTCTTTTCTGCCTTTTTTCAACTTGCACCACAGGCTCTGCCACACTCTTTGTCACCTTCACTAAAAACTTTTCCAATGAGGACTGCTTCTGTCTTCTTTTCAGAATCCCTCAAAGGTGTGAAGTTGTTTGATCATTCAATAAATTCACATTTCTGCTTGTCAGGGCTTTGTCTGGATGGTACTTCTCCACAAAGTTTTGAACTTCTGCCCACTTTTTACACATTTCTTTTATCGAGGAGCTGAGGACATCCTCCCTTATCTCCTCCTCACATGAAGAAATCTCTTCGGGCACCTCTTGTGGCTGCTCCTTCTGTAGTCCCTGCAGCTCCTCAGTGCTGAGCTCTCCACCATGTTCCTCCACTAACTCCTCAACATCAGCAGCATCAACCTCCAGACCCATGGATTGGACTAAAGATGCACAACTGTACCCTCTGTACCTGCAGGCTTGGGGTAAGCCTCAAACCCTTCAAAGTCTCTCTGAGTCACAGCTTCTATCCACAAATTCTTCCATGCTGAATTCATTGTCCTGTAAGAGATTTCATTCCAGGCCCTATCAATAAGATTCAGGAAGTGCAGGATATTGAAATGCTCCTTCCAGAATTCTGTGAGGGTCAACTGGGTGTCAGAGGTGATCTCAAAGTACCTCTGGAAAAGCACCTTGGTGTACATACAACTTTTTGAAGTTTGAAATGACCTGCTGGTTCATGGGCTGGATGAGAGGAGTAGTGTTGGGGGGCAGGAACCTAACAGAGATGAAGCTGAACTCCCCCAGTAAGTCATCCTCCAAGCCTGGAGGGTGGGCAGGCGCATTGTCCAAAAGTGGGAGAGCTTTCCGAGGCAAATCTTTCCTCAGCAAATATTTTTTCACTGAGGGACCAAACACTTCATTTATCCACTCAGTGAAAAATTGCCTTATGACCCAAGCTTTGCTGTTTGCCCTCCACATCACATGGAGTTTGCTTTTTATGACATTATGCTTCTTGAAAACTCTTGGATTTGCACTATGATAGTCTAGTAGAGGCTTGAGTTTTAAGTCTCCAATAGCATTCCCACACAGCAATAGAGTGAGCTTGTTGGTTATTGTTTTGTGGCCTGGTAATGCCTTCTCTTTCGCGATGTAGGTCCTACTCGGCATTATTTTCCCAAAAAACTCCGGTCTTATTACAGTTAAAAACTTGGTGGGGAATAAAACCCTCAGCCTCTAAGTAGTCTTGAAATTCACTGATGTATTCATCAGCAGCCTTTTTATTAGCACTTGCTGCCTCACCATGCTTCATGACACTATGGATGCTGGTTCTCTTTTTAAGATTATCAAACGAGCTGTGGCTGGCCTTAAAAACATCAACACTCTCATCATTGGGTTCCAGTTTGTTTTTCAAAAGATCAGCATCGGGGGACGGATGTGGCTCAAATAGTTGGGCATCCGTCTCCCATATGGAGGGACCCGGGTTCCCTAGGACCTCCCGGTAAAAAGATCGGCATGCAACACTTTTGCTTTTTCACATATCATGGCTTCCCAAACACTGTCACCTGCTAACTATTTCTTGTTTACCTAAAGTAATAACAGATTTTCAACTTCCTCAAGTGTTTGAGAATGCTGCTTTGTTACTGCCTTAACTCCTTTTACAACATCAGCCTTTTTTTTAAATACCTTCTTTCTTCTTAATGATGTGGCGACCGTTGTTCTAGGCATACCGTATTCCCTAGCAAGATCAGTAATGTGAATACCACCCTCATATTTACCATTATTTCTTTCTTTTGCTCAATGGTGGTGCGAAGTAATTTTCTTTTCTGCTCAGCGCTATCACTGCTCATTTTTTTAGGGCCCATGATGGGGAAAAAAAAAAAAAAAGCACACATACACAAAATGACCACAGAAGCTAAGATAAGACTACAATGGGATGTACACAGGGCGAGAGCTACCGCGTGACTAATGTGTGACCCTTTGTCTCAGATGGAAAGTGTAACGAGTAACAAGGCAACCGACATGGACAAGTTCTAGCTTGTGCATCAAGTGCCTAACAAATGAGGAGTACTAGGACAAAATTTTTACATCAAAATGCGCCAAATACCAAATTCAACAAGTTTCAGAGCAGTTGAGTACCAAGGTATGAATAATTTTTCAATACATTCAAACATAATAGCTTATCTAATAATACCACTTTTTCCTTGAATACATATATTGGTGAGCCTTCAATCCTCCTGCTCCAATCTGGACTAGTTGCTCTCTACGTCTGAGTATCAGTTAGCTATTGCTGCATAACAAATCTCCCAAAATTTAGTGGTTAAAAACAATAATCATTTACTTAGCTTATAATTCCACAGGGCAATTTAGATTGAGCTCAGTTGGATAGTCCTCCTGGTCTTGGCTAGACTCCCTCAGGTAATTGCAGTTCAGGCAGCTCTGCTGCTGGGGAGTAGGTGAGCACTGGATGGCATGCTTCATGAACTCTTATCCTCCAGCAGATTAGCCCGGACTTCATGGCAGAGGAACCATACAAGAGAGGGAAAGGAAATATACAAGGCCTCTTGATGCTAGGATTGGAACTGGCTCATTATGACTTCCATCATGTTCTAGTGGCCCAAACAAGTCTCAGGGCCAGCCCAGAATCAAAAGGTGCAAAAATAGACTTCATTTCTTGATAGAAGAATCTGCAAAGTCACTTTGCAATGAACATGGATACAGGAAGGTCATCAACTGACGCTGTCAGCTCAATCTATCCTTGTCCGAAGCATAGCTATTGTCCTGAGATCTCCCTTCATCATCATCCTTGGAGTTCTCTTTCTCTTTATCCTGTATTGGATCCCCTGTATACCAACCAGGTCTCAGAGACCATGACATTATTTTAACAGAGAGGATTAAATGTAAGGAACTGTTAACTCAGAAAAAAAGAATTATTAACTAGGTAACTAAAAAGGCAAAAATAGAATGGTAAGGTAAAATGAAGGTAAGCTACTGCAGGAAGCCGCTACCACCACTGGGGCTGGGGAACAAAGAGCTTGAAGAAGGACCCCACCAGAGCTGAAACCCAAAACGTGAGGACTGTGGGGAGGAGGGGAGGGCTTAGCTGGTGCTGGTATCTCTGAAGGAGTCACACAGTGAAGCTGATTCTGCAAGTGTTGCAGAACCCGTGCAAACTGGGTTTAACTGTTGCTGTGGCCAGAATGAAGGAAACTCAACCCACAGTAACCAGACAGGGAGGAACAAGCCCCTTCTTCCCTCTCCAGTCTTCCATTCTCCCTCTAACATCCCCCAACCCCCACCTTAGCAGAGCTTAATGGGGAGCCAGCTGGCCAAGGTGAAATATGGTTCGCAGAGTTTCAGCCCCAGCATTGCAGAATAGAAGCATGAGATTTTAGCTATGAGACAACAGCTGGCACACTCTATTTTCTGGTTTCTATATTTTCCCATTTCTTGGCCATTTGGTAACTTCCTAAGGAAGGATGCATGTAAGGTACATTTTTTTCCAGATCCTTAATGTCTGAAAATAGCTTTAGCCTACCTTCACAATTATAGTTTAGCTGAGTATGTTATTCTAGTATGGAAATCATTTTCCCTCATTATCTTGAAGGCATGGCTCCACTGTCTTCTAGAGTCCAGTGTGGCCACTAAGTCCGATGTCATGCTGATATCTGAACATTTGTATGTGACCTGTTTTTGTTGTGCCAGGATTGGAACTGGCTCACAGTGACTTCCCTCACATTCTAGTGGTCCGGCCCCGAGTCGTTCCAGATACCTGCTGACTACCAAGGAGTAAGCTCAGAAGATACCAACAGAAGATCTACTTGTCTGAGCCCAGTCCAAACTGCTGACTCACAAAATTGTGAGATAATAAAGCGTTTTGTTTTAAGCCACTGTTTTGGGGTGGTTAATCGCGCAACAAGTTATAACTGATATAGAGGTGCTATATTGAAGCCTCCTCTTTCCTTTCCTTTGCACTTACAGATCATACAGCTCAAGGCTATATTGTTCTTGCTCTGTGTGTTCTTGTTGGCTTAGACTTATTTTTATCCCTTTGTTATTTTTGGGGGGGGGGTTCTATTCTATCACATTTAACTGGAAGCCCATTCACGTCTTCATCATCTTCCCGCAGACACATTTCAAGCACCTGCTAGGTGTCAGCAGCACTGGGAAGTCGTAATGCAGCTCCTGTTTAATCTTCGCAACAGCACTTTGCATCAGCCTTTAGTTTCCCCCTTTAACAAATGAGACAACCAAGACTCAGTGAGGTTAAATGAATTGCTTGAGGTCACATAGCTAGAAAGTAGCACTGACAGAATTTGTGCTCCAGTTTCAGTGTCAAGAAAGCCTCCAATATTTTCACTATATTTAGTTGAACTAGAAAATAGACAGTAGAGATGTAGAAGATGGGATGGATGTAAGACCCATCAGAGAAGGACAATTGACCTGATGGCTGATTGCATATGGGAGATGAAAAAGAAACAATGCCTGAGAGCTCCGCCTTCTATTGATCTGCCTCTTGACCCATGATTACTATTGAATAGCACCACTAACAAAATGGGACAGCAGAGGCACGGATATCTTAATTGAGGAAGATGGAAATTTGCTTCTAAGGGGCTATTTTGGAGCTCTCTCCTTTTTCTCCTCTTCATCTACAGGTCAAGGCTCTGCTGAACACTGTCAGCATTGCTTGAAATCTGCTTTTGATTGGAGAAGTTTGGTGGGTGCTACTTACAGGACATTTTTACCAGAGTAAATGGTAGTTTCTGACCGTCCTCCTCAGTGGTAGGTAGCTGAGCCCTGTGAGGCTCATTACAGTTAGCGGCTCTTAAATGGTTAAAACTTCAGGCACTGCTTGGAAAGTATTCCCAGAAAGCTTCCAAATGCCTTTTGTTCTCTGCCTAAGGGAAATTAAGTCCTGAGAAAAGTGTGTTCAATATAGATCCATCCGGTCTATGTTGCTTCTTTTCCTTCTTTTTCTCCAGAAGAGAGAACCATTGAAACCAAGGTACTTTGTGATTACTTTAACCTGGTAGGAAGGGAGAGTATCGCCGTCTGAGTATGATGAAGAAAAGATAGAAAAATTGCTCCAATTCTAACAGGTGGTAACTTCAGCTCAAAACCGAGTTCAGGGGAGTGGATGTAGCTCAAGTGATTGCACGCTTGCTTCCTGTATACGAGGTCCTGGGTTCAGTCCCTCTTCCCTCCTGAAAAAACAAACAAACAAACAACAACAACAACAACAAAAAACCTTGAGTTCATTATCCAGGGTGCTATCTATCCAAGAGAAAGAACATGGGAGAAAGGAAGGGCACCTGATTTGAGAACATTATGTCTAGAAGAACAAAGTAGCTCTTGTTAGAAAATGGACTTGTATATTACATTTTACCATATGGATTATAAGTAAAGGACACCCACACAATAGAACCCTATACAGCTGTTAATAAAAATGAGGTTAATTACTAATTTTTATTAAGCACTTACCATATCCCAATCACTACTGTAAGTTCTTTACTTGCATTTTCTAGTTTCTAGTTTCTTCCTCCCAGCAGCTCTGTGATGACATGCTGTTACTATCCTAACTTTATAGATAAGTAAACTGAGGTGCAAAGAGGTTAGGTAGCTTGCTCAAGGTCTACAGCTATGGTAGAGCTGGGGTTTGAGTCCTGGAAGCCTGACTTTAGAGCCCACATGACTGCTCTAGGTTGGAGGATACACATCAAGTTGGTATCATGACTGAGTCTAAGGAGAAGGACTGAGAGAAAATGAATGGAATGTTTTCATTTTCTACTTCATGAAATGCTATACTGTAGAATTTTCCCCTTAAACATGTGTTAATGTATTTGCTTTAAATATAAATGTATATATATGTGTATATATATATATACATATAATAGAAGGAAAAACAAAGCTGGAGAAAGCTGGGATAGCAATATAGGATTTTTTTTCTTTTTTTGCAATGTAGTCTTTCGAGTCAGGAAAAGACACTATTCCCATTATGTTACTGGTGAGAATTTATTTAGGCACCAGGGATGTCTAGGCAGGGGCCAGGAGCTGGGACAGACATGAGGAATCTAGGCACAAGTATTTACAAACATCTTCAGAATCCCTATAATTCACCTGTGGGCCAGACGGAATATGAGCAGGTGTAAAGTGAGTTGGTAGGATAGAGAAAGGCATTAGAAATCATCCAGGGAAATGCACACTAAGGGAGCCCAAACCCTGAAAAGCAAGGCAAAGTGGATGGTCAGAGAGATGATCATCTGGATAGATGGACAGAGAGGCAGTTAGGAACTAGGAGACTCAGAGTAACCAAAGGGCTAGAGGGATGTGAGATCCTCGGCCAGGAAGCTTCTTATATAGATTCTGTTGGAGCCTTGAAGATAGATAAAGGTGAGACGGTAGATGAAGATGAAGGAGATGAAAAACCATATGACTTTGATGTACAATTCCTATGTGCATTCTCCTTTTGCAAGGTTTTCCTTTTAAATATGCGGATGTTTGTGAACACACAGGCCTCCCTTTTAGCTTGGTGAGGGTGAGATTTTCAGAGGGGTGGGGATTGAGGCTTTTTAGGACAGTAGGTCTGTACATTTAGCCATATCTGATAGATTTCCCCTATGTTAATACTTATTCCACTTAATTTTAAATACTTATCTAATTTCTAGATGATAATACCGAGCGGGCAGTGCCATATCTGTCTTGTTCACCATGCAAGCACCAGGCTTATTACATAAGTAGACATTCAATAATTATTTGTTGAATTAGTTTGTTTGATGAACTTGTTGAATAAATGAATACCATTGGGAAATTTGTTTCCATATCACGTGATGAAAATGTCAAACCCTTTTTGGGCCTCAGCTAGTAATCCTCTTGATTATAATCCTATTGGTTTAGGTTGCTAGCATTTATTGAGCACTTATTCTGTGCTCACTGTTTTTCAAGTGAAACTAAAGCCCAACTCAAAATTTGCTTAAAATGTCCAGGGATAGATAAGTCCAAGGTCAGGTAAGATTTGACCAGGGCTCTGGCTTAGTTTCTTTATGATGTATTCTGTGTGTTTACTTGTTGTCCTCAGGCTAGATTTATTCATGGGTGCAAAATGGTTGCTGGCAGCAGGTAGAGCCACACTATCCCTCACTTATATCCAGGAGGGGAGAGAGAGAAAGAGAGAGAGAGAGAGAGAGAGAGAGAGAGAAAGAGAGAGAGCGAGAGGGCACATATCTCCTCTCCCTATCATCCAACAACATTTCTGAGCTTTACTCTGACGGAACCAACTTGAACTAACCAGGAGAAAGCTATGTATTGATTGGCTTAGCCTAAGCAGCTACTCATCCCTGGACCAATCAGCATAGCAACAGGCCTGGGATTATCCTGATTGATCCAGGATTGATCCTGGATCAATCATGGCCTACCCCTGGAGCTGAGATGGAATCTATCCTAGCTAAATTGCATGACTACTTTAAAATGGGGGAAGAAATGAATAGAAATCCATACATTTATTCCTCACAACACCCTGTGAGTTAGATCCCAGGTAGAGTTGAGAAAATTGGGTACAGGGAAATTAAGCAACTTGCTGAAGATCATAAAGCTAGTTAATGGCAACCCTGGGATTCAAACCCAGATTTGTGATCCCGAAGCCCATGCACTTGGCCATTGTGCTCTACTGTCCCATACCTTAGGCCCTTTCCAGGTTGCCTCTGAGAGGAACCTGCCCTTGTGATCAACTCCAGCTATGGTGGGGAAGCCTGGGCCCCAAATGATTCTGGTTTTGTAAGAGGTGAGGACTCCCCAGACAGCCCAGGCTGTGAGATGGGTTTTAGAAGCCTGCAGATTCCAGCTCATTGAAGAGAACAGCACTCACCAGCCTGGGATCTGACCAAGAGGTTATAAAACCAGGACAGACAGTCCCTGTTCTTCTATCGGTGGTCATTCATCAAGCAGTTACTGAGCATCTGCTCTCTGAGGATCCATCTGTCTGAACCAAAGATTGAAACACTGTTTCCAGTGTCCTTGTCTGGTTTGAATGAGATTGAGCTGTTTACATGTTAGGTACCAGAATGATGGAGAACTTTGGGGAGAAAAGAGAAGCAAAAGAGAAAAGACTTGCTATAGGCCAAAGGTCTCTGAACAGTGAGTTAGGGCATCTGGGTTCAAGTCCAGCTAAGCACTAACTTACTCTGTGACCTTGGGCAAGTCTCTGGCCTTCACTTGGCCTTGGTTTCCCCATGTGATCAATTTAGGTGTTGGACTAGATCAGGGATTCTCAGTCGGGGTAAAATCACCTCCTAGGGAGTGACTTAGAAATCTGTGGAGTATTTTTCAGGGACATAATGATTAGAGGCTGCCTCTGGTATTTAGTGGGCAGGGGTCAAGGATGTTAGCGATACTACAATTCACAGGACAGTCCCTCACAGTGAAGAATTGTCCCATACCCTGTACAACTGTCACTTGTCCTATTGGACTCTTATGCAGGTAAAAAATGTGTTTATTATTATCTGATTCTGGAACTTAGCTCTGCTTTAAATATGAACACAAGTCTTTTTTTCCCACACAGTTCCAGGGTACAAAGAATTTTTGAGAAATGGAATTATCATGTAAATCAAGGGAAAAGTATGCTTTTTAAAAACAGCCTTATTGAGGTACGCTTTACATACCATAAAATTCACTGGTTTAAGTATACAAGGATTTTCAGTAAACTTTACAGAGTTGGGCAACCATCACCACAATCCACTTTCAGGACATTCCCATCACAAAAAATTCCTTTGTGCCTGTTTGCAGTTAATACCCACTCCACTCCCAGCCCAAACAACCACTGATCTGCTTACTGTCTCTATAGATCTGTCTTTTCCAGAAGTCTCATCTAAACAGAACCATACAATATGCACTCTTTTTGCACTTAGCAGTTTTTGAGGCTGATCCATGTTATACTACGGCACAATAGTTTCTTTTTCCTGCTGAGTGGTATTCCACTCAGGATACCACATTTTGTTCAGCCGTTCACCAGATGATGGGCATTCGGACTGTTGACAGTTTGGGGCAGATACGAGTCATGCTAGTGTGAACATTCCTGTACAAGGTTTTGTGTGGACACGTTTTCATTTCTTTTGGGGATGTGCTAAGAGTGAAATTGCTGGGTTGCTTTATTGTTTTTATCATCAAGAGTTGTTTGCCGTTTTTGGAAAATCCGCCTCGCTCATGGTATCCAAGTCACCAATGCAATACTTTTGTGTCTGAGGGCATTTGGAATGCTCAAGGCCACTACTCCAGGTATAGGAGCAGGCTTCCGACTACCTCATCATGTCTCCAGTTGGGTTGTGCCAACTATATATTGAAATATGTATTATTTCATAACAAATTACTTTCTTTTTTATTTTTCCTATATAATATAATAAGTACATTGTAATGATTTTTTAAAAAATCATGTGTGCAGATGGCTTATGTTATTTATGAAGTTCATGTCAGAGCGTAAAGAGGGTGTTAAGACATAAAACAGGAGCCTTAGGATAGATCAGGAAGGACTGGCGATTTTAAGGTGCCCTGTCAGTGCTTAAATCCTGTGCTCAGAGAAGGTTCAATTAGAAAGGCAACTGGTAATCCAGGTTTGAAGCAAACAGCAAATCAAAGCAATTGTCTTGCACCAGTTGCTTTGATCATCAGCTTGTGCCCCAGCTCTTTTAGGCCAGAACAAGAGAGACTGTGAGGGATAAACCAACCCAAGAGAACCATCACGAAAATGTGCAAGAAGACCTTCCCATTTGATTACTTAGCCGTGGTTTCAGAGTGAATCACAGCACAGACTCACAGACTGATCCTTCAGGGCCCCTTCAGAGACCCGTGTAGTCCAACCCCACTTTCTACAGATACAGGAAAGGAGGTCTGGAGAAGGGTGGGGGGTGCCTGACACCGCATCACAGCCACAGCCATACAGCCAGACCACCTGTGGGGGCTCCTGGGCCCCTAATAGTTAGATGGCTCTCCTCTCTGAGATTCTTTAAAAAATCATTTAGAGAAGAAACTGAGCCCTTTGTGGGAAAGGGCAGAGCGGGAGAGCACAGGGGCAGGGCTCAGTTTCTCTCTTCCCCTGGTGGAACAGTCAGCTCTGGCCCCAGATTCGCCTCCCTTCCAATGAACCCAGCTCACCTTCCTTAGAAGGTGTTACTCAAAGCAAGCCTGTTTGGGAGGTCTCACCAACACTTCAAATGGCTTAAAAAGTATTCCTTTGTCAATTTCTGGAAAATAAAATGATCTCCCAGTTCCATTTCACCTGGCTCCGTGGTAGGAATTGGAAGCAGGTGATTTGAGCTTTAATCTGGCTTTGCACCGCATGTGAGGCTCTTCCCCGTTCCAGGGCTGCCTCGCAGTTTAAGAGAGAGAGGAGCTTTAGTGTGCAGTGGAGGCACGAGCGTGGCCCCAGGACCCTCTCTTAACTGTAGGCCTCAGCAGCCCCCATGGGGCTGGGCTCAGCAGCCCCCATGGGGCCCCCCACTGCGTGGCAAGAAGCAAGATTCCGGGCTTCTTCTGCCCAGGCCTGGCGCTGGTGGAGAAGACCTCTCGAAAGGAAATCTGACTTTGCTCTGTGCAAATCCCCAAAGGTCTTCTGCCTTCTGTCCCAGATGAGAAGCCAACCTTCTCTCCAAGACTCCGGGCAATCTTGGGGCTCAGCAGCACCTCAAGATTCTTTCCTAGCACATGGGAGGTTAGAGGCTTGGGCCCCAAGCAGACATTTAGGTCTTTCTGTGCAGCCTTTTTTTTTTTGGCGGGGCTGGAGGAGTTGGGGGCTCTGGACTGGGCCCCCATTTGGCAGTAGCTAAGGGCTGAGCGTCCAGGGTGGGGCAGGAGGAAGACGGCTGTGGAGAGAGCAGCAAGGCAGCACAGCCTCTGCCAGCAGAACCAGCCTGTCCGTGCCTGAACAATTTGTCATTTCCTACTGCTCGCTACATTCCCAGAGTCATATTCATGTGTTTATGATGGAGGAATCACTGGCTGTGGAACAATTACTGTGTTGCAAACAAAACATTATGGCTGGAGGTAAGATGAAAAACAAATAGCAGGTACTTTGAAATCTGGCTTCTTCAGGGCTTCTGTAGCACACTTCCCAGATATAGAGCAATACAGAGCTCCAGGAACCTGCTGGGAAGCTACAGACATTTACAAAGAGAAAAAGGGGAAAAAAATCAGTCAGGTTTAGATAAGAGCAACACATCGAGTCCCGGGAAGCCAGGAGTGTGTGCCTTGCAAGCAAATGGCAGTGTCTGTCTGAACATCAAGAAAAGCTTTGAAAAATGAAACGATCATACCCCCTGCTTCTAAGAAATATAATAAAAAATGAGGTTATTTTTAACTTGTTATTTGCTCATTGTTGATAAAGTACACACTTTCCCTTGCACTCAGGTAGACAGAGTATAGAGAGAGCAATGCAGAATAGAGAGAGGGTTGTGAACACAGGCTTTGGAGACAAGCTGTCTGAGTTTGCATCTGGCCCCTGGACTTCCTGACTTTGTAACCCTCCAAATCACAGTTTCCCATTTGAAGCCTCTTAAATTGTCAGGATTATTGACAGCTAAGATCAGGTTCATGTTTGAACGTTAGCAGTTATTAAGATCTCCACTGTCAGTTTGCACATGAAGCATTTACTTTGTGAATTAGCTACTTTTTGTGATAGAGTGGTGGGATTTTATCATTGCACACAGGGCTTAAGTCACCCTTTCTTGTGTGCTAATATAAACAGGTTCACTCTTTTCCTGTAGGGCCCAGACCCATTTCAACATGTACTTCTATTTCATAAAATGTCAAATTTGGCAAGGTCCAAACATCATATTATCCAGACCATTTCATTTTTTAAGTGTAAAATTAAGTGATTTTCAGTATATTTGCCATCACAATCACCCCAGAAGAAACCTTTTTCCCCATTGCTGTCACTTGCCATCCCCTGTGTCTCCATCCCCTGTGTTTCCCTCCCCAATCACAGCCATAGACAACCACTAATCTATATTCTTTCTATATAGATTTGCTTATTCCTGATAGTTCATTTAAGTAAAAAGAAAAGAATCATTCAATGTGTGGCCTAGCTTCTTTCCTTTTTTTGCTTTTTAAGATTTATTTTATTTATTTACTTATTTCTCTCTACTCCCTCATTGTTTGCACTTGCTGCGTATGTTCATCTTTGCTTCTTTAGGAGACACTGGGAACTGAACCTGAGACCTCTGATGTGGGAGGGAGGCACCTAATCGCTTGAGCCACCTCTGTTCCCTGCTTTGCTGTGTCTTTCATTATGCTTTTCCTCCTGTGTCTCTTGTTGTGCCATCTTGTGTCAGCTTGCTGCGCCTGCTCTTTGTGCCAGCTCGCTGTCTTCTTTAGGAGGTACTGGGAACCGGACCATGGACCTCCCATGTGGTAGGTGGGAGTTCAATCACTTAAGCCACATTTGCTTCCCTAGCTTCTTTCTTTTAGCATAATGTTTTTGAGGTCCATCCCTGTTGTAGCATGTATCAGTAATTAATTCCTTTTTATTATAATATTCCATTGTATGAATATACTACATTTTGCTTATTCACCAATTGATGGATATTTGGATTGTTTCCACTTTTTGACTATTATGAATAATGCTACAATGAACATTCGTATACAAGTTTTTATGTTGGCATATGTTTTCTTTTCTCTTGGGCATACGTAGGAGTAGAATTACTGGGTCATATGGTTACTGTGTTTAACTTTTTGAGGAACTGCCGGACTGTTTTCCAAGTGGCTGCATCATTTTACATTCCCACCAGCAATGTTTGAGAGTTAGTTTCTCTGCATCTTGCCAACATGTTATTATCTGTCCTTTTTATTATAGCCATTCTGGCGGATGTGAAGTGGTATCTTATTGTAGTTTTGATTTATATTTCCCTATTGGCTAATGATGTTGAGCATCTTTTCATGTGCCTAATGACCATTTATATATATTCTTTGGAGAAATGTCTATTCAAATCCTTTCCCCATTTTTAAATTTGATTATTTGTCATTTTATTATCAAGTTGTAAATATTCTTTATATATTTGGTTTCAAGTCTCTTATCAGATGTATGATCTGCAGATATTTTCTCCCGTTCTGTGGGTTATCTTTTCACTTTCTTGATGGTGCCCTCTGAAGCATGAACATTTTAAATTTTGATAATGTCCAACTTATCCATCTTCTCTATCACCTGTGCATTTGGTATTGTATATCAGCAGTCATCGCCTAACCCAAGGTCATGAAGGTTTGCTCCTAAGTTTTCTCCTAAGAGTCTTATAGTTTTAGCTCAGTCCATTTCATTTTAACCAACAAAGAAACTAAGGCCCAGTGAAGAGGGGATCCACTCTAAAATTACACTCCCAGTTAGTGGCATATAGGTACCTTTTAAAAACTCAACTTAGTTTTGTACAACCTGAAATCATAAAGTTTCAAGATTAAAGAGGGTCTCAAGTCATATTAAAAATCAGAGGGGAGCGGATGTCACTCAAACAGTTGAGCTCCCACCGTCTCCCACATGGGAGGTCCTGTGTTCGGTTCCCAGTGCCTCCTGGAAAAAAACAAACAACAACAACAAAAAAACCAGCAGCAAACGATAAAACCAAGTCAGGGAAGCTGATGTAGCTCAGGGGTTGAGTGCCGGCTTTCCTCATACAAGGTCCTGGGTTTAATCTCTGGTCCCCTGTACCTAAAAAAAAAAAGAAAAAATCAGAAAGTCCAAAACCCCAGTGTATGGTCTGCCTGTTCATCCTGGAATGGAATCAGCTTTTCATCATAGGCTAATAATGAATTCCTGTTTCTTGTACTGTGGGCCAGGTAGTCTGCTACATTTTCATGCACTCTCTTCTAATTCTCCAAACCACCTTGCAAATAAGTACTATTACTATCCTTATTTTAAAGAGAAGGGATTTGGTGCTAAGGTTTTTAAGTAATAAGTGGTAGAACTGGGTTTTAAACCCAGGGCTCTCCCTCTCCTTGTAAGGTGTCCTATTAGAAGATCTAATGACCATGGCTGAGACCCTAATAAAGGACTTCTGACAGGATGGGAACCTGTCAATGGCATCGGGAGACCAGCTGTTAAGCCCATTCCTTGTTGTCATATCTGTTGGTCATTTCTCTTGGTGGGGTTGTTTTGATTTGTGGTGGTAAGAACTCAAACGCCATAAAGCATCTGGGTTGCAATGAAGTCCTGATTTTTTTTTTTTTTTTTTTTCCCCAAATCCAATTTTCCACTTGGTTTGGCTAGGGCAGGAGAATATCAAATTCTGTGGCAGAGGTCAGTCCTCTAAGGTGTCTGTCTCTGTGTAATTCATTAGAACATTTCACTGGGGTGGGGGAATCCAACTTCACTGACATTAGCCTTGGGAACTCTACCTTGAGACAGGAGGGAAGCAATCCCAAGCTTCAATCCCAATTTTAGACCCTATGTTTAGAAACATAGGGGTCTATGTTTCTGTTTCAACCAGGCATATTTACTTACATGTGGAAATTCCCAGTGGAACGCTGAGGAACACAACTTAGGAGTGGTCCCCAAGTGGGAAATTGAACAGTCACTAAGCTCCTTTTATTTCCATTTAATTTACCATCGGTATCATTACCATTAATTTGTTAATCATTTCACTAGCAATGTTGTGACTTGGGACTGAGGTAATTGCAGCCAAATGGGGAAGATGCTTATCTGCAGTTTTCAGTTAGCAAAGACTTTCATTCACATTTTTAGAGATGGAGTTTAGTTCTTTCCTTTATTCAGGGAGCATAGAGCTGGCTTGAAATGGTGAAGATATTAAGAGCTCCCCGCAGCTTAATGAACTCCACACTTGGTTGAAGAGAGGTTTCTGCAATTTTCAACTCGCTGCTGCCTGAAACTGTATCACATTGCACAGTGGAGTCCTGAGAGTCTAACATACCCAGGTGAACAGACCATGCCTCTTCTGTGGGCTGAACAAGTGGAGTAAATGGTCAGGATTTTGCACTTGAGACCTGGCTCCATTATTTGATAGCTGTGTATCTTTGGGCAGGTTATTTATATTCCTCACGTCTCTATTTTCTTTCTTTTTTTTTTTTTTTTTAATTCACAAGAAGGTAATACTACCTACCTCGTAGATTGTTGGGTGGTAATATGAGTAATAGGCTCGGTGCATTCCTTGGTTCATTAATAGGTGTGCAATAAATGCTATTTTCTTCCTGACAGGAGTGCTGCCATGGAGGACTTTTCCTTTGAGTCTCATGATTATTTGATAGCCAAGTCCAAGTCAAGTTTTGAGGATTTGGAAGTGGAGATACTTTTTGGTTAGGAAAAATGGAGACCCTGAAGGGCTACAAAGGTGTTAGGGATAGGACAGTGTCTCCATGCCCTTGAGACTCCCGCCATCATCTTTGTTTGAGGGCTAGAGACTGGTGTGATCCGCCCCCTGCCTACAGCTGCACTTCACCTTGGGCCTCTCTCCCCTCCCTAGTTTCTCCCACTACACACTCTCCACAGTGGCCTTCTTTCATTTCCTCCAGGGTGCTAAACGTTTCCCTCCTCAGCCTTTCCACTGGTGACTGGTTCTGCTTGGTCCCTTTAACTTGGCTAAAGCCTCCTAATCCTCCAGTCTTAGCTTCTTTGTCACCTCCTCAGAGAAGCCCCTCAGGATGTACCCCGACAGACTGTCTCAGATCTCCCTATGCTTCTCTGCACAGAACAGATCGGTTTGTAGCTGGGCTTGTTTTGAGTAAGATTTTTAAATATAAAGTCTCTCCCACCACCAGACAGCTAGCTCCTTGAAGGATAGTACTGTTTTGTTTCTGTGTTTCCCTAGGAGGTGTTCAGTAGCACTTGAATGAATGAATGAATGAATGAATGAAAGAAAGAAATTGGAGGCGCTTGGGGAAAATAACAAGGGGACTTGATGCTGACTGTTGAACTCTCTAATCTTGGATTAAGACATTTGAACAAAGGAAGGAAGGTGACAATAGTAATATCGGCTGACACAGCTGCTCTCTCTGCCAGCAGCTGATCTAAGCACTTCTATGTATTTACTCAGTTAGTCTTTACAGTAACCTGAAGACATATTATCACTGCCGTCCCCGTTACAAAAATGAGGAAGCTGAGGCACGTAGAAGCTATTCTCAGCAGCACAGCCCTGATTTGGACCTAGATACTCAGGCTCCAGAATGTATGCTCTTAGCCATGACTCCATACTTTTCCTATGCATTCCCTCCCCTAGTACATGCTTTTCTTCTTCAGACCTCCCCTTCCCACCCCACCCACAATTTTGTTTGGGGCCTCAGGTTTCATCTGAAATAGCATTTCCTCAGGGAGAGCTTCCCAGTCTCCCACCCTTGACCGACCCCTGGTCATCAACACTTATAATATCCTGAACTTTGTATTCATAAAGCCTGACTGGTTATTTCCTCCCGTAGTAGAACATGTCTTATTTATCTCTAGATCCTCTGTGACAACTAGCATGAGGCTCAGCGAATAGCAGGTGCTTAAAAACTGTTGGTTAGAACTGAATGTTCCAGTATCCTTAGAATCTAGCTGTGATTAATGCCCAAGTTTGGTAGTATGTCACTATGTGTTAAAATATCCCTAAATTTGACCCCGCTATCCCACATCTAGGAATTTACCCTAAGTGAGATAGTCATACAAGTACAAAACTATATTGATTCAAGGATTGTTGATAATGGCAAAAATTAGGAACCTCTATGGTGCTATCAATAAATTATGTTCTCTCCATATCATGGAATCCTCTCCACTAAAATATGTGCTTCATGAGAACAAAGAGTCTCTCTTTCTTGTTTACTGCCATATCCCTACACCATATATGCAGCCACTTATAAGGATAATATAAGTAAATCTACAAGTGATGACATAGAACATGTCTGTCCTATATTGATGAGTGTCAAAAAACCCCACTAAAATTAGAAGATTAATAGCTAACTCTACTGAGAGCTTACTATATGTCAAGTACCATGCTAGGCCTTTTTACATATATTAGTCAGTCCAGTCCTCAGGACATGAAATGTTTGTTCTGCTATAATCCCCAATTTATAAGTGAATAAACTGAAGAGTGAGTGGCTATGCTAGATTTCAACCCATAATTATCTATAGAACATGCAATCTTTATCACTTTATTATACTGTCTCTATGACCCTATTATAGAAGAGACACAAATACCCCTGCATATCCTTTTCTCCCTTCTTGATAGGAGTACTTTTAGCTGGGCATATGGCTACCAGAACAAGGACTACATTTCCCACTATCTCTTGCAGTTGGTCATGGCCATGTAATTTAGTTCAGACCAATAGCATATCAGCAAAAACATTATGTGGAAGCTGCCTTAAGAGGCAACATGCATTCCTTTTACTTCTTTTGTTGTCGCTTCTTCCTCTCTGTTTTCTGCAATGCATGTGCTGTTCTTTGGACCGTGAAGTGGAGGCTATATAGAATATAGCAACAAGAGAGAATGAGGCTGGCTAAATGACCTTACCAGCCCTGAACCATATGAGGGTGAAATGAGCCTCACCTGCTTATGTCATTTTTATGTTGGCTGTTCCTTGTAGCTGACCCTAACCTAAACTACCCTGTGTGTGCACAGGTGCAGAGAAATGCCTGAAAGGGCGCTCATTGCAATTTAACAGTGCTTGCCTCAAGGTTGCAGGATTTGTAGAAATTTTTATCTTCATGCTTTTCTGGGTACATGGGTCACTTCTTACAAAAACAATAAATCAATAGAAAAATCTGTCATATAATACCCTCCACATTGTGCCCTACAGTTTCTGTTCAGTGATCAAACTCTCATGTCCCCTTGGCCCATCCATAGCATCGAGACTCTGGATGATTGCTCATCCTGGTTTTCTGGGGTGCACTTCTGGCTTTCTTGACATTGAGTCAAAAGCCCACTCCTGCAAATATGCATCCAAAGTACACTGTTCAGTTGGGTAGGAAAAGGAAGATTAGCTCCATGTTCTCCTCTTTCCCGGGAGGGGAAGAAAAAAAAAACAGAAAATCAAGGCAGTTAGAGTCTCCAAGGAGAAGATGGACGGAAATACACCTGTGTTTCATTCATTTATTCAATAACTATTGTTTGAGGGCCTATATGTTCCAAGTTCTGTTCTCAGCGCAGAGATATGGCAGTAAACAAGAAAAAGAGCCTTTGTTCTCATGAAGCATATATTTTAGAGGAGGAGACATTCCACAAATGCACATTTAGATGCCTCTGTGTAAACTTACTCTTTTGACCCAATCTGAGCTTGAATCCGTCTCTTAGTGATACCACCACATCCCAGAGGAGCTCAGTGTTTCACTGTTTCATTCACTCATTTGACAAACATCTTCTGAGGGCATCTGACATGCCAGGCTGTAAACTGGAAATTTAAAGACAAGCAAGGAGTTTCTTCTCAAGATTCTGCCACTCCAATGGGAGCATCAGAACTGTAAAAAGGTTGCAACATAATAAGACAGGAAATATAGAATCCCACACAGGGTACTATCAAACTATCAAAAGGAGCACCCAGCCTTGCCTGGAGGAGGCATGTCAAGGAAGGTGTTAGGATCCATAACAGCTGAGCCAAGTCCTGAAGGGTCAATGACAGTTGCCAGCTTATGCCTCAGCCACAGTGGAAACACCCCTCAGAAGTACAAATATCAACAGCAGTAAAATTCATGGGGGCTCTTTATCTTTTAGGTAAGTAAGGTTTAAATGGCATTCCGATATATGTGATAAGCAGATAATTTGGGTTGCCTAGTGTCAAAGAATGCTATTTGCCTGGAGTTAAGAGGGAAAGCCTGCTGGGGAGGAGTCTGAGGCGTCTGCTCAGCTGTTGGTTCCACAGACTTGCGACTAAGACCTAGTGAGGACAGGCAGAGCTGGAGGAGCAGTTTCCATGAGAGACTCTGAGGTGTGGTTGTATGAGCAGTCTGTTCAGGGGACCAGGTGACAAGGGAGAGCTTTGGGGGAAAAGACTTCCTCCCACATGCTCTGGTATTACCGTGTGGCTTCTTTCGGGGAGTGCTCCACAGGCAGTACCATCTTGATTCCACAAGAGCTGCGGATTTGGGAGTGTGAGAAGACAGTACCTGGAACAGGATTGCGTGCTCTTGAGGACTGGAGGGGATAAGACAGCCCTCAAGTTGGCTTCTCAGGCAGTGACTATCAGTGAGGGTAGCAGAGCAGAAAACCATGTGAGGAAAGCTTGTGAAAACAGGTGAATGGGCCCTGAGGATTCCCAGAAGTACTGGGTGTATTAGTCAGGGTTCTCTAGGGAAACAGAATCAACAGGAGATATCTGTCAATAGTATGAGATTTTATAAAAGCCTCACATGACCATGGGAATGCACAAGTCCAAGTCCTGCAGGCAGGCTGCAAATCGATGAAAGTCCAGTGAAGGTCCTTGACGAGTTTCCGGGAGACGTAGGCTATCCAAAGAGGAGCTGGGAAATTCTCTCTGAATGTTGAAATCACTTCTCCTTTTAAGACATTCAACAGATAGGATAATGAGTGATTGCCTTCACTCATTGCTGATGGCAATATTCCTGGCTGACGAAGATGTAATCAGCTATCTATGCAGTAATCTTACTGGTGACTAGAGTCCATAAATGTCCTTGTATTACAATTAGCCCAGCGCTTGCTTGACCAAACACCTGGGCACAATTACCTGGCCGAGTTGACACATTAACCAAACCATCACACTGGGGGAAGAGGAGCCCCTTAAGGGGACTGAGGCTGAGGTCCTCTGTTGGATACAAGGCCATGTGACAACTGAGCTACTACTAACCCATTAGGTCTTAGCCTGAGTACCCTGAAATCAGAGGTGGAGATAAAGGCTTGCATGGCAGTAGTTTATTTGGGAATATGATCCCAAAGAGCAGGAGGGAGGGACAAGGGGAAGTGAAAGTTAGAAGGAAAGATTAATACAAGGAAGTGTTGTTAGATTGGCCACCACTCGATTGGTGGGAGCTTCTGAGGAGCCTAATTCAGGGCCTCTCAGAACTGTCTGCCCAGGAATGAAAGGCGGAAGCATTGATCCATTGGCTTTGGTCCCCCACTCATCAGTGGTGACTCTCAGGGCATTAATTGCCTCACATTGCCAGCAAGAACCCCCCCCCCCCCCCCCCCCCCGGGGGGGCGGGGGGCAAGAGTTATAAAGTGTGGTGTGAGGTGAGGCACTGACAGGTGCACCTGTTCAAAGCTGACTGAAATTTGTGCTGAACTCGTGGCCAGACAGTGCCAGGAGTAAAAGGTGGGTTGAAAGGATTTGGAGGGGTGGACAAGGGGTGTCCAAAACAGGCTCCCACCAGCTGGTGAGGTCTGGGACACCTGAGTTACAAAAGTTTTCAGAAACAAGAACAGTGATATTATGTTATTATTGCTACTAATAAATGATTGTTAATATTTATCGGACACAAACTATGTGCTATGTCTTTATGGATAAATCATTTCATTTAAGCTCACAACACCCCTTTGCAGTATGTATTATTATTGATCCCTAGGATATAGATGAGGAAACTGAGGCAGTATTCCATAAAGGAGTGCATAAGCAGCCTGGCTCAGCGGAAGGTCATGCCTCTCCCCCAAACTCTTTGACCTTCTGGCTCCCAGTGCCAACCTTAATAGACCTTTCTCCCAATCAGAGGTCCCTGCATTAGCTTGTATAAAGTCACATTAGATGCATCGGGGAAGGATCAAGAGTACTCTTCACTCAGCGGGGATGAGGGATGCAGTATCTAGCATCTCACTCCATTTTCCAACTGGAAAATGAAAAGATTAGGCTGCAGCGTTGGGAAGATCACTTCTGGCTGCGCAATTGTTAGATCTTAAATATGGTCCATATAAGTGGGTCTAAAATATGTGAAGATAGAAATAAGGCCCTCTTAAGGCACAAAAAGCAAAACCCTTAAGAGGAAAAGGTCAATAAATTAGACTATTTCCAAATTAAAATTTTCTCTCTGACAAAAGACACCATAAGCAAAGTTAAAAATAAAAACAACTGGGAGAAAATATTTGCACTGTGCATAAAGGCAAAGGATTCGTGTCTAGGATTCAGAAAGAACTCTTCAACAGGAAAAAGTTAACCCAAAAGAAAAATGAGCAGTTCGTGACAAGGCAATTACCAGCAAAGAAAATATGCGAGAACAATAAGAACATGAAAATATGCTTAAATTTGCTAGTAATGAAGGAAATGAATATAAAACACAAGCGAAATACCTTTTTTTCACCCAGTAGTTTGGTAAGACTTAAATATTTGATAATACCAAATACTGGCAAATGTATCAGGAAGCAGTGACACTCATATCCTATTCCTGAGCGTAGGGGAACAATTTGGCAATATCTGTTAAAATGTAAAATGCTAAAATACCTGTGACTCATTGATTCTCTTTCTCAATAGGTCCTTAGAGAACCATTCACACCTGTCTACAGGAAAGCACAGTTAAGGATGTTTATTCCAGCATTGTGTGTCATTTAAAAACGGTGGGGGAGGGGAGGTAGGAAGGAAACAGCTTAAATACCAATCTATAAAAAATGTGGAGTTACATTAATGACATGGAAAAATCCTTGAGAGATACCGTGAGTGGGAAAAAGTGTGGAACAATACTTAGAGCATGATACCATCACATGAAACACTAATCAATTGTTCCCATAGAAACTGCATAGAAGAAGGTCTGGAAACAAACACCAAACTGATAGCATAAATTATCTCAGACAGGTGGAGAGAAGATTTAATGGAGGGGAGGCTTTTGCCTTCTCTATTCTGTTTTGATTTGCTTAGAAAGGCAATATGTTCATGCATTACTTGTGTAATTAAAAGTTGTCCTTTAAAGCATTAAAACACATTTGCAGTTATGGTTAGCAGTTTCCTTTGTTGTTGTCAGCCTCCAAGGAATAGAATTCCTATGCCATAAATTACAGGCTTATCCCAAACCAACATGCTCTTCCCCGGCACGACCCTGGTCCAGCTCCCAGTGCTGAAACAGTTCTCTGCATTCCACTGCAGTCTCAGAGGCCAAACACTCAGCTTCTTCCTTCAAAGATTCCTTTAGAGTTGTTTACAGGGTTTTGACATTTGTTCGCTCAGAGCTAACTGCACAGTGATTCTATGATTACAGTGGGTGATTTTTGTTGTTGTTGTGTTTTTTTTCAGTGAGGAGAAAGGTTAAGCGTGTTATGTTAACATTAAAACCTGGTGTAAAAACGTTTCAACCAAAAGACTTTCAAAATTGATTTTTATTTGTAGTGAGCAACCTGGAAAACATTTGTTAGAAGTTGCTTGTGTTTAGTTCTAATAGTCGGCAAGAGGTTTTGCAGGGGTTAATTTAGAGCAGTGGTTCTCAGAGTGTGGTCCCCAGAGGAGCAGCTTCTGCATTACCTGGGAACTTGTTACAAATGCAAATTCTCGGGGCCCTCCCCAGACCTACTGAATCAGAAGAAATCTGTGTTCTAACAAGCCCACCATATGACTCAATCAAACACTCAATTGAGAACTGCTGATTTAGATGGCTAACTATAAATTGCCTCTCAAAAAGCTGATCCACACATCTACAAAGTACCAACCTGGTACTAAACTCTGTTTAAATTTCTACTTGTCCTTTAGATTTTTGCTGAATCATCCATTTCTCAGGAAACATTTTCCTGTTCTATGCTTCCGTAACCCCATATACCCCTCCTTTGCAGCATTTATCACAGGTGTATTTACATTCATTTGCATGCTCATTTGATTGAGATTTGATCCCCCACCCCTACCCCACCAGAGTGTAATCTAAGCAAATGTCAGGCACATAGTAGGCAATCAGTAAATATTTAGGAATGAATGAATGAACACATCCTTCAGAGAGAGTTTTTCTCTGACTTTCAACACATTTCTGATGAATCATAAGTGAAGGTTTCTTTTTCCCGATTTGAAACCTTGGTGAGCTCTTGAACTTGACACATTTATTCATCTCCTGTTACCAGCTAGTCACCCAGTTCTGTGGATTGTTCTATTAGAATGTCTGCCTCATTGGGTCACCCCGGTAAGGGAGCAGCCTTTCAGATGACTCCAGTCTCTTATCAGTCCATTTGATCAATTTCCCTTAAATATTGTGTTCATTACCCAAAGCACGTGCAACAAAAGAAAAAGTAGATAAATGGGACCTCCTCAAAATTAAACACTTTTGCACCTCACAAGACTTTGTCAGAAGGGTGAAAAGGCAGCCAACTCAATGGGAAAAAATATTTGGAAATCACGTATCTGATAAGGGTTTAATACCCAGGATATATAAAGAGTTGTTACAACTCAACAATAAAAAGACAAATGACCCAATTAAAAAATGGGCAAAAGACTTGAATAGACACTTCTCCGAAGAAGAAATACAAATGGCAAAAAAACACATGAAGAAATGCTCCACACCACTCATGATTAGGGAAATGCAAATCAAAACTACAATGAGATATCATCTCACACCTATCAGAATGGCCACTATTAAAAAGACAGAGAACTACAAGTGTTGGAGAGGATGTGGAGAGATAGGAACACTTCTTCACTGTTGGTGGGAATGCAGGATGGTACAACCACTGTGGAGGACTGTGGCAGTTCCTAAAGAAGTTGAATATAGATTTACCACATGACCCTGCAATACCACTACTGGGTATATACCCAGAATAACTGAGAGCGGTGACATGAACAGACATCTGCACACCGATGTTCATAGCAGCATTATTTACCATTGCCAAAAGTTGGAAACAACCCAGGTGTCCATCAACAGATGAATGGATAAACAAACTGTGGTTTATTCACACGATGGAATATTATGCAGCTGTAAGAAGAAATGAAGTCATAAAGCATATGGCAACATGGATGAACCTGGAGGACATTATGTTGAGTGAAGCAAGCCAGACACAAAAGGACAAATACTGTATGACTGCGTTACTATGAATCAAATATATTGTGTAATATATTGTTTGATTAAAAAAAAAATTTTATATGTATCCATTACATTTAATTGAGAAATGTATATATTTATTCATCTGTGTTTACTTTTTAGTTTTTGTTTATATTTTCAATTATTAAATGTACAAAATAAAGTTTAAAAAATGTTAAAAAAAAAAAGAAATTATAAATTGTAACTTAGTATCTGATTAGCTTTTACAGTTTCCAAACTGCTTTCACTTATAGTAAAATATTGGTAACCATGTACTGGTGGCTTATTACGTGCCAGGAATGAAAATGGATTCATAAGGTACATTTTCTCATTTTGTCCTCATGACTATGAAGGATGTATTTATTATTTATTCTATGTTACCATGGAAGTTTAAAGCCACAGTTAGATGGGCTGTTATGTACAGGGGTAGAACCTGACCTCTGATTCTGGCCACTCTGTGACCTATCCTCTGTGCTATAATGCCCTCCACAAAGGGCATCCAAGGTCATCAAGTTGTACAAGCTCAAGTAATTGGATTTCAAGTCCATACCCTCATGTCACTCCCTCTACTCAAAGTTGGGAACAAGTATGTATATTGAAGAAGATGGCATCTGGAGTCTGACAGACCTGGGTTCAAATCCAAGTGTCCCCCTTTTCTGGCTGTGTGATCCATGGCAAATTATTTATCCGCTGTGGTCCTCAGTTTCTTTTTCTGTAAAATAGAGACAATTATAATTATCACCTCACAGGGTTGCTATGAGGTTTAAATGAGATACTGCACTTTACCAGAGTGCTCAATCGATGGTAACTATTATTATGTCTACTTTTAGTTCTTTATACATCAAATCTGAACTCTACATACCTTTCAAGGCTGTCTGTAATTTGGGGTCCTCTTTTCCTCTCAAACTGCATTTCTCTATTCCAGAGGGATAGTCTTGTCTTTTCTTCTTCTTCTCCTTCTCCTTCTCCTTCTTCTTCTTCTTCCCTTAGGAGGTACCAGGTATTGAACCCAGGACCTCGTACATGGGAAGCAGGCACTCAACCACTTGAACTACTTCCACTCCCCAGGATAGTCTTTTTATTTTCTCAGTATATATCATAATCACTGCCATTGCTGTATTTTTCATTATGAAAAAGATGGATACTTTTTGAAATGTAAAATCAAACAATACACAAAACTACACAGAAAAGAAAATATTTTTCCTTATTCCCACCACCGTGAAATAACCACTGGAAAACATCCATACAAATACACCTGCATGTATTTGTCTATTTGTATGTGTAATTGTGCATAGGTAGGTTGTGTTCTAAAACCTGATTTTTTCACTTAACTATATTGAATAGACATCTTTCCCTATCGGTATAGATCATATCATCATTTATAATATCGGCTTAGTATGGTATTTGCATAAAATGTATAAATAATTAACATAAGTGCTCTTGATGGACTGTTTTGGTTAACTGCTGCTGCATTTTTTAAAAGAAAAATCCCAAACTTAGCGACTTCAAGCAATAACTTAAAATTTTTAATTAAAAAAATTTTTATATATATATATAAATCTCATATGTCTGCAGGTTGACTGGAGTGTGGCTAACCTAGGATAGACTAGGTTATCCTAGCCATAGCTGCCCTGTTTTCAGGCTGGTGAGGGTGGCTTACTCCATGTGCCCCTCATTCCCTCTCTGGGACCAAGGTGCCTGTGGGGGCATGTTCATCGCATGGAGAATGCAGAAGCACAAAAGAGAAAGCAGAAACATTTGAGGTCTCTTAAGGTCTAGGCTTAATGTCACTTCTGTCCATATAACATTGGCCAAAGCAAGGCACATGGCCAAGACCAAAGTTAAGGGGATGGAGAAATACACTTCACTTGTGATGACATCATGGCAGGGTGTGGATGCAAATTGGGGTGAAGAACTGAGATCAACAATTCCATTACTACATGGATAATTAGTTTTGTTTCCAATTTTTCATTATTATGAGACACACAGTTTTGTTTACTTGTCCAATTGTCGTCTTGTACTAAATTTCTAAAGTGAAATTGCTGGGTCAAAGGGCATGTGCATTTCAAATATTAATGCATATTGTCAAAACATTCTCCAAATATTGTGAATTTCCAATAATGTGCAAAACAGTACTGCTTTCCTCACACTTTTGCCTTCACTAGGTCTGGTCAAGTTTTTGTTTTTGTTAATTTGCCCATCCTGATAGAAGAAATACCTTGATTTTATTACCTTTCTTTGATTATTAGTGAGGTAAAAATATTTTATGTTTGTTGGCTTTTTATATTTCTTTTTGTGAATGACCTCTCCATGTCCTTTACCTAAGCTTACTATTTTTCAAATAAAATCAGATTCTCACAAAATTAGGATGATGTCACAGCCAGCTTCTCTTAATCCAACCTGCATGGGATTCTGTGTGCTGTGGCCTCATCACCTTCCCCTATATTGAGGTAATTAGCTAAGTTGGCAAGAAGGAGGCATTGGAGGGACTCACACCCTTCACTCGAGTGAGACAAAACCATGGAAAGTAGACGGCTGGGGTAGGTTAGCTCCTGGAGCTGCTCTTCTGTGGAGGGTGAGGATTCCTGCTCTGAGGCTGACTCAGAAGGAAGGGGCCTCCTGCAAAATATCATGATTTTCTTAATGGCAAGGGAAAATTCCTACATAGCCACTGCCATGGAACATCTAAAGGTAAGGGGATTTTCATTTAAATGCACACACAGCTGGAGATCACTGTCCCAGTTGGCAGGTTCTAGGAAGGAAACAGCAAATTCTAAGTCCTTCTAGCGTGTCCAGAGACGCTTTGAATTCAGGAAGGAACATTAAGAGCCTCTCTCTCTCCATCCCTCCACCTTGTTCCATATAGCCTGGTAGGAAATCTGAGAGCAGGGGTGACTGGGGTGAATTAGCTGAAGGCTGAATGCTGTGAGAATAACAATAATAATAGTAGGTTATACTCAAACAGAACTTTTTTATGTGCCAGGCATTGTTCTAAGCACTTTACTGTATGTTAACTCATTTAATTCTTACAATAACCATATGAAATAGGTATTATTGTTATTCCTATTTTATTGCTGAGGAAACTAAGGAATAGGGAATTTCAGTAAACTTCCCAATGACCCAACAGCTAGAAAATGGCAGAGCTAGATTTGCAGGTCGTCTGATTCCAGAGCTTTTAATCACTTTGCAAGCGTTTCCCCAAATGCACAACAAGTCCCAAAGTGGATTCTAAGGGATTTTGATTTTGCAGATGTTGAATGCTATTACATGAAGAAAGGAAACACGGGGCTGAGGATAACAGATCACTTTACCTCAGAGGTTTTTAGGGCCTGCAATATACCAATCTAAATGGAAGATTTTAAAGACGGGAATTAAACATGCAGCATTTCCCAAATACACATGGCCTTTAAAATTTTTGTTTCAGAAAAGATTTTGAAGAACTGGTATTCCACAGACTACATGTTGTTAAACACTAGCATAGAGCGCTTTTGGGTCAGGCTCACAGGGGCCTGCTGAGTTGGTTCATATCTACTTGCAAGAGCCATTTGTTAATTTTTCACAAACTTACAATTAAATACATTTTATCACAAAGATGATAAATACTTACCACTTCCTAATTATTTTATGACATGTTACTAATACCTATGCTCTTGAGGTAATTAGGTCTGTTGTATCTGTATGGTGGAAATATGAATGTGCTTCTGAGAATGCCAGTGATGGCATATTGGTAGCTCAAAATTGGTCACGGTAAAGTGTTTACCACAAACATTGGCAAGCAGTCCAACTGGGGGGAGGTCTGTTTGGGAGAAGTGGATGTTAAACATTTATCAAGCCCACCATCGCAGACACATATACTTAAAATACTAGAAGTGTGCTTTGGGGGAAATGATCTAACGTTTTTGAATTTTGGTCTTCTATTTCTGAAGATTGATGGAAGGGTTACATAAGCTAGGAAGGACTGAAGCAGCAGTTCCCACACCTGCACTGCCTGTCAGAATCACTACAGATGCCTGAATGCTCTACCCCAGACTAACTGCTTTAGAACCTACATGGATGGTGTCCGAAGATCTATACTTTAAATAAAGTTCCCAGGACATACTTTTGCAGATGGCCTGCAGACCTGCATTTGGAAACTAGTGGTTAAATCCACCCGTACAAAAGAATAAGTAGTAGACTAAAGAACTGTGAAGAGCTATAGGCAGCCAAAGCAGCAAGCACAAAACAGATATTTTTTCTTCCCGAGTGTGACATTTTACAGGGCTGAGACAGAGATAGCGCTCCCCTACCCCTAAGACTACATAGTGTGTGTAATCCTCTATAAGTAACTCAAGGAGGATAGGAATGTTTCTCTAGGGCATGCAAGGTACGCCGAAACCACTAGGTTCTGAAATTCACTTTGTAAGGCTCTTTACAGTCACCTGTCTTGCACCTTTTACCTGCCTTGCATCCAAGTCTTCACAACAAAGCTAAGCATGTGAAAACAGACACCAGGACCACTGCAGTCTCTGCAGTCCTCTTGCTCACAATTCATATGTGAACAAGGCCAGCGGCAAAAGGGGGTATTCTGTACATATTGGGACAGGGAGCCTGACAGCCCAGACTCCACCTCTCTATCCAGCCCCCACTCGGCTGTCAAATACGTCAGAATGGCACTAGTTTGGGCTCCATTTAAAGTGTCTTATTCTTATTATCTAGGCAATATATATCCTTGGTCATAAAATCAAAGAGTATGAAAGAAGAGATGGTAGTAATAAAAAAAGACTCCCTTGCCCCAGCCCCCTTCAGTCCTACTCCTACTCGCCAAACTAACCACTTTTAATTTGTTAAACAATTTCTGTTTTAAATTCTTCTTGTGGTTACCTTTCCATCTCTAAATAATATGTTTACATCTCTATTTCTTGATTCATCCACTTTAGACATTATCTGTTCTTGTACCCTACCCAGTTTATTAATAGTCTTATTTCCATAATTGGTTACTCAAAAAATTCTAGATATAACACTTCTATTGCTTTTTCTGCTGACACTAGTTTGTGTTTCAAGTTCTTAGTCCATAAGAAAACTTTTAGAGCTCCTACCCTCTCCTCCACCTTTCCTCGCCCATTCCTGCTGCCTCGCAGCTAATGCCTTCTATATTTCCACACTGTTAAGACTAAATGGACCTCTGTGAGATGCATCTGCCCAGCTATGGCCAAGTTTTTGAGACCAAGTGGCTGCTGTAATCTTCCTGGCTCAGCATATTCAGGATTGTCATCAAATGGTGGTCACATAAAATGGCAGGAAACAGAGTATACAATTTTGATTTCCCTAAGCAACACCTTTGTCTTTTTAAGGAAAAGACAGGCCCTCTCTTTTTTTTTTTCCTGGATCATAGGAGTTCTCTCATTAAACCAAACATGGTTGATCAGCATGAGGAGCCAGGGCCAACAAAGATGCAAGGGGAAGAAATTCTATTAGGGTTGCCAGCAGGAGGTTCATTGGAGACACACTCATTAATGAAAGAAAGACCTGGAACTCCCTTCACATTAATGTGGTCTCAACTCTGGTTCCCTTGGGGAGAAATGTGCCATTTGCTTTCACAAAACATTCCAAAGGCACTCCACAGACTATACAAAAGCTTTTTTTCTTCCCCAAACCTTTAAGGTAGAGATTGGGTAAACATCTCTTTTAAAAAATCCTGCCACGATTGTTATAAAACTCTATAAGGTTTTAAAATTTTATCTGGCCAAAGTTTCTCATTAACTAAAATATTTCTAGTTATTAATATTATTAGTGTAGAAGAGATTTTTGGGGCCATTCATAATTTTCCTCATTTCCTTTTTTTTTTTTTTGGAGGTACCAGGGGCCGGGAATTGAACCTGGGACCTCGTGGGTGGAAAGTGGGTGCTCATAAAAGTTTATTCATTGGAAAAAAAAAAAGAAAGCGGGTGCTCAATCACTTGAGCCACATCCGCTCCCTCCTTATCAATTGATGAGCAAACAAAATATCAAAAATGTTTTAGAAATGATTTCTTTGACCTTTTAAGAAAGTTTTAATTGTATCTGTGAAGGCAATTTTCACATACTTACCATACAGCAGGATTAGTGTCTGTTGATTCTAAAACATAGCAGATTATTTACTTCTTGAAAAGGATCAACACACAATCAAATTTAAAAGTATTAAAGTGTGTATATGTTGACTAAACTTGAGCCATCATCCATATGCAAAACCAAGGTTTTTCTCTTGGCAGTTTCTTGGCCTTTTTTCTCAATCATTTGTTGGCCTTGGGCTCTGAAATTTTAAAACTGTGGTTGAGAAAACAGAGCCATTTAAACATATTCTAGTGATATGCAAGAAGTTTCCTAATTCAGCAAGGCAAAATAAAGTAATCCATAGATAAGAAAATAAGTAATTATAAAGGAGAAACTGCTCTATTATCATTGGCCAATTACAGTAAACCACCAGTTCAGATTATTGGCCAATAGATGCTGCATTCATTTATTCATTCAATAGATATTTTTAATTGAGCTCTTATTATGTGCACTCTTACATATACACTTACAGAAGCAGATGAAAATCCCCATCCTCTCAGAGCTTACCTTCTAGTAGAGGAAGAAAGAAAATAAAGATAAATTAATAAAACAGACAGTGTATTAGATGGCAATACATGCTATGAGAAAATAAAGGAGGGAAGACAGGAGGTAGGGAATGTGAGTGAATTCAATGGTTTTTTTTTTTTTCCCATTTGAAATTCTGTGTTTCTAAAGTTTACATGAGTAGCCAAACAAGTTTTAAACTTGTATTCATAATAATAGCCTTTTAAAATTATTTTTTTATTTTTAAAGAAGTTTTAGATTATATTAATGATACACGAAAATATAGGGGGATTCCCATATACCTCATGCTCTCCCCCTCCCACAACTTTCCCCATTAACAGCATCTTTGATTGGTGTGGTATATTTGTTAAAATTGATGAACACATAATGAAGTATTGCTACTAACCATGGTCAGTAGTTTACATTACAGTTTATACTTTTAATCACACAATTTTTATAGGTTTTGACAAAATGTATAATGGCCTATATCTACCATTGCAATGTCATTCAGAACAATCCTAATGTCCCCAAAATGCCCCATGTTACACCTATTCTTCCCTCTCCCTCCCCAGAAACTCTGGTGACCACTGCTTTTATATCAATGTTACAAGTTCTTCCATTGCTAGAACAATAAGTCTTCTCTAGTCCATAGTTGCATTCCCCCCTTATGTTTGTTCATTCCTCAATATTGAGGATTTTGGGATGGTGATGCCCACTCTGTTTCTGATTGAGAACCCATGGGGCAGATGGATGGAACCGTCTTGCTTGCAGTTGTAAATGCTCTCTGTTTTTTGGGATGGGCATTGCCCATCATCTCATTTTGTTAGTTGTCCTGGGTGAGTCCGCTGAACTGGAGAGTGCATGTTACAACTCTGCTGAGATTCAGGCCTCAACTGGCATATGAACAGACCGAAGATTTAGGTCTCTTGTACATATATTTAATGATTATAATGTTAATTATAGGTTCAAATAAAATGGGCAGAAGAGCCGTGTATAGGGAAATTATAAATAAGTTTAACTCTATTACATTGGGGAAAATATATTCCAAAGTAAGGCCCACTGACAGGGTGCCAAATTCCTGAGAATGTCTGCCCTGCCTATTGTGTCTGGATGTCTCTAGAGCCACAGGAGCTCTTCTGCTTGAGGCACTGTTTACTGAGACAGTCAATGAGATCTTGCTGATACATGCATAAGCGTAACCTCTGGAATGATCTCCTGACTCAATTTGAAATCTCTTACCCATAAAAACTCATTTGTATTTAATATTTCCCCCTTTTGTTCAAGGTCTTTTTCCAAATGCATTGCTAGTTGGTGGTTGGTAATAGTACCTTGGTGCCAGGAAGGCTAATCCCCAGAAGTCATGTCCCACGCAGGGAAACGGGGGAGGAAAGTAATGCATTTATATGCTGAATTTGGCTTAGAGAGAGGCCACATCTGAGCAACAAGGAGGCTTTCAGGAGGTAACTCTTAGGCAATATATAATACTAGGCTAAATTTCAATTTCACAAGAGCAAGGTTCATATGTCAAGGGCCTAGTGTATTGGTCTGTCCTCCTTCTCCAGGCACTGCCCATATACTCTAGGGATTCTTGCTACTCTATTAGAGACTGTAGCAGGACTTCCCAGGATGGGAATTCAGTATTTGTTGGGTTATTATGTGGGTCTCCACCCACTGAGACAACACCCTGTGACCACTTGAACATATTCATATTCTATAAAAGCATGCCCCAGGTGCAACCCTCCCCACACATCCCACCACCACCAACACCCCACACCAATGATCCTCTCCTGCCACAGCCGCAACCCTTCTGCAATCCAAAACCTTCCCAAAAACAAAGCCAAAAAATAAATGAATACAAATAAAAATAATTTAAAAATAAAATACAAAAATTTTAAAATTTAAAAAAATTTGTGTCTTTCATCACCATAAGATATATTATCTTTTACATAACAATAGCTTTTAATATATGTACTATAACTGCTATAATCCTAATAAGCATGCAAGGTAGATAGTAGCCCCACTTTAGAGCTTGGGAAACTGAGGGTCAGAGAGACCAAGTCAATTGTACAAGAGAATAAGAGCTGAAATTCAAAGCCAGTTCACATACTTCTAAAGCCCACCTTCCTACTACACTAAATCCCCTCAAATTAACACTGTAAGGGAGATATTAACCTTTTATACGTAGGTATCAGCCTTACCTCATGGATAGGGAAACAAAGGTTTAGATAGACTAAATAATGTGCTAAAATCATAGAAAGTAAGGCCTAATGCCAAAACTTTTTTCTCTGATTATTCCAGGGTATTTCCTATCATGCTAAAAATCAATTAGAAACAACTTGTTATGACAATGCTAATAGAGAAATCAGTATTAATGCAGTTGAAAACATCTTTTAATTATTCATCAACATAAAGACATATCCTTCAGAGTAAAGCTAATATTCCTAGAAGCAAGATCATTTTCATAAGACTCCATGATTTTCTTCATTATCTCTTCCTCAGCTTTAGCACGTTTCAACATTGCCTTTAACTGTAATAGTGTGTCTCAAACTATAGAGTGTCAGTTCCTGCAATGGAGATATTGTGATTTTAGTATCTGTGTCTTGCTCGATCTTGTTTAGGCTCCTTCCTTCCTTATCAGTAACTCGGCCTACAAAGTTATTATGGGCTAAAATCTTCAAGGGAATCCCTTCTGTGAATTTGATATATTGAGCTTCCTTATGCATAACCTCTAGATAGATTTACAAGCTACAGAGGTGCCTTCAGGGGTAGAGAGGATAGTAATTGACTTCTCAATAGCACCTGCATTCTCTTTACAGTGGACATGGATCTTTGACTTGGTCTGTTTGGTGATGTTCTGAATGGTGGCATCTTTTCCTATAATAGCTCCGACAAATTGGGTGGGAACCAGCAGATGCAGAGGCAAGGTACATGATTTCTGCTTAGACACTGATCCTGGGAAGCCTACCTTGATGAGTCCCTCTGCCCAAATCCACGGCAACCTCGGGGCTGCTGCGAGGGATTCTGCTAGGCAACTATTTCATCAGGGATGTAGATCCCTCAATGGTTAAAATTTAATAAAATTAATATTTCTTTTCCTCAAAGATACTTTAAACTTTATTTTAAAAGAAGTTTTAGTTTATAGAAAAGTTGCATAGAAAATATAGGGGATTTTCATATATCCCACCTCCTCCCTCTCTCACACTTTCCCTTTTATTTCACTAGTGTGGTACATTTGTTACAATTGATGAACACATATTGAAGCATTGCTACTAACCATGGTCTATAGTTTACATTATGGTTTACACTTTGCACTGGACAATTTTGTAGGTTTTGACAAAATATATAATGTCCTGTACCACTCATTGCAATTTCATACAGAACAATTCCAATGTCCCAAAAATGCCCCATGTTACACCTATTCTTTCTCCCTTCCCTCAGAACCTCTGGTGACCACTGCCTTTTTATCAATGTTACAAGTTCTTACATTACTAGAATAATAATAAGTCTACTTTGGTCCATAGTTACATACCCCCCTTATGTTTGTTCATCCCTCAGTCTTGAGGATTTGGGGATGGTGATGCCCACTGTGCTTCCAATTGAGCTTGGATCCCACGGGCCAGATGGATGGAAGTATCTTGCTTGCAGTTGTAGATACTCTGTTTATTGGAATGGGCATTGTCCATCATCATCCTTTTGTTAGTTGTCCTGTGCAAGTCTGATAAACTGGAGAGTAGGTGTTGGTTGCAAATCTACTGAGATTCAGGGCTCAACCGGCATGTGAACAGACTGAAGATTTAAGTCTCTGGGTCATATATTTAATAGGTATAGTGCTAATTATAGGTTCCAATAAAAGGAACAGAAGAACCATGTGTAGGGAAATTATAAATGAGTCTAACTCTGTTACATTGGGGATATAGGCTAATATATATTCCAAGGTAAGGCCCACTGATGGGGTGCCGATTTCCTGGGGTTGTGTGCCCTGCCTTTATTGTCCAGATGTCTCTAGAGCCCTCAGGAGCACCCCTGCTTGAGGCATTATTTACTGTGGCAGTCAGTGAGATCCTTCTGAGATGTGGATAAGCATAATCTCTGGAATGACCTCCCTACTCACTTTGAAATATCTTAGCCATAAAAACTCTTTTGTAATTTCCCCCTTTGGTAAAGGTCTTTTTCCAAATGCATTGCTAGTTGGTGCTTGGTAATAATCTCTCAATGTCAGGGAGGCCTGTCCCCAGGAGTTATGTCCCATGCTGGGTGGGGGGAAGGCAGTGAGCTTATATGCTGAGTTTGACTTAGAGGGAGGCCACAGGCTGAGGAAAAGAAAGAAAAAAAGAAACATTAAAAGTAAAAATAGCCAAAAATACCTTTTGGACACCATCAAGCACACCAATATATGCATTATGAGAGCCCAGAGGGAAAAGAGAGAAAAGAGGCAGAAGGAATAGTCAGAGAAATAATTTCAGAAAACTTCCCAAACTTAGCAAAAGACATGAACATGTACATGTACATCCAAGAAACCAGAAGACAAAACTGAACAAACATGAATAAAAAATGCACCCTGTCATATATTGATCACACTATTGAATGCAAAAGACAAGGAGAGAATTCTGAAAACTGCAAGAGGATAGCAATGTATTAGGTACAAGGGAGTCCCAATTAAATTGTGTGCCAATTTCTCATCAGAAACCATGGAGGAAGAAGACAGTGGGTTGAAATACATAAAGTGCTGAAAGAAAATAACTGCCAGCCAAGGATTTTATATATGGTAAGATATTCTTTCAAAAATGAAGGAGATATTAAGACAGTCTCAGATAAACAAAAGCTGAGGGAATTCATTACCACTAGACTTGCACCATAAGCAATGCTAAATGGAGTTCTTCAAACTGAAAGGCAGGTTCAAAACAGCATAAAGAGATAAAGACCTGAAGTAAAGATAACCATTTGTGTAATATAAATGCCAGTATTATTGTGTGTATTGTATTGTTTGGTATGTAAATCCACTTCTCAATCCCTACAGGTAGTAAAATGAAAATTCATAATCATGATAAATCTGTGATTGTGGAATATGAGGTACAAAGATATAATTTGTAACAAGTATAAAAAATGGTAGGGGAACAGCAGGATATAGGAAATGTATATGTGCATGTTATTGAAGTTAAGATGGTATAAAACCAAATACGATTGTTATATATTTAAGATGTCAAATTTTAACCCCATGGTAACCACAAGGAAAATAGATGAAATATATATCCAGATAGAAAAGAGAAGGCACTAAACATACAAAAGAGCAATTAAATATGAAAGTAGGCATTAATGGAGGTGAGGGACAAAAGAGGTGTAAGGTTTGCAAAGGCTAAATAGCAAAATGGCAGTAGAAAATCCTGTATTAGCAGTGATTTTATAATTAAATTAATTAAAGTCTCCAGTCAAAAGGCAGAGATTGGCTGAATGGATAAAAAAACATGACTCAATTATATGCTGCAAGAGACTCACCTTAAATTCAAAGATACAAGTAGGTTGAGGGTGAAAGAATGGAAAAAATATATATGATGCAGGTAGTAACCAAAAGAGAGCTGGGGTGGCTATATTAATATCAGATAAATAGACTTGAAGTAAAAAAACTAGGTACAATGGACAAAGATAGTCATTATATAGTGATAAAGAAGATATTCAATAGGAAGGTGTAACCTTTATAAATATATATGTACCTAACAGCAGAGTACCAAAATATGTGAAACAAATACTGACAGATTTGGAGGGAAAAATTGACAGCTCTATATTAATAGTAGGAGATTTTAACACACCACTCTAAAAAAAAAAAAAAAAAAAATAGAACATCTAGTCAGAAGATCAATAAGGAAGTCCAGGACTTGAATGATACACTAAATCAACTAGACCTAACAGACATATATAGAACACTGCACCCAACAAAAACATGACACACATTCTTCTTGAGTACACATGGATCATTCTCCAGGACAAACCATATGCTGGGTCACAAAACGAGTCTCAATAAATTAAAAAATATTGAAATCATACAATTTTATTCTCCAACCACAATAGAATGAAGCTGGAAATAAGTAACAGAAAGAAAATGGAAAATTCACTAATAAGCGGAATTTAAACAACATACTCTTAAACAACCAAATGGGTTAAAGGGGAAATCAGAAGCAAAATTAGGAAATACCTTGAGGTGAATGAAATGAAAATAGAACATGCCAAAACTTATTTGATGCAATGAAGGCTATGCTGAGAGGAAATTTATAGCACTAAATGCTTACATTAAAAAAAGAAGAAAGACTTCAAATCAGAGACCTAACCTCAAAACTGGAAGAACTAAAAAAGAAGAGCAAACTAAACCCAAAGCAAGCTGAAGGAAGGAAATAACAAACATCAGAGCAGAGATAAATGAAATAGGAAATAAAACAAAAAACAATAAAAGGAATCAACAAAATCAAAAGTTGGTTCTTTGAGATCAGTAAAATTGACAAACCTTTAGCTAGACTGACAAAGAATAAAAGAGAGAGGATACAAATAATGAAAATCAGAAATGAAAAGAGGGACATTATTACTGACCCCACTGAAATCAAAAGGAATATATAGAGATACTATGAGCAACTGTATGCCAATAAATTAGTTAACCTGGATGAAATGGACAAATTCTTAGAAACACAAACAGCCTATATTGATTCAAGAAGAAATAGAAGATCTCAACAAACCAAATTACTAGTAAAGAGATTAAACCTCCCAACAAAGAAAAGCACAGGACCGGATGGCTTCACAGAGGAATTCTACCAAACATTCCAGAAGACTTAACTCCAATTTTTCTCTAACTCTTCCAGAAAAGTGAAGAGGAGGGAACACTACCTAACAAAGTCTGTGAAGCCAGCATCACCCTCATACCAAAGCCAAATAAAGATCCCACAAGAAAACCACAGACCACGGTCTCTTATGAATACAGATGTAAAAATGCTGAACAAAACACTAGCAAACTGAATCCAGCAGCATATTAAAAGAATTATACAACATGATCAAGTGAGATTTATCCCTTGTATGCAAGGTTGGTTCAACATAAGAAAATCAATTAAGGTAAGACATCACATTGACAAAATGAAGGGAAAAAACACATGATCATGTCGATGTAGAAAACGCATTTGACAAAAGAAAGCACACTTTCTTGAAAAAAAAAAAACACTTAGAACACTAGGTATAGAAGGAAACTTCCTCAACATGATACAGGGTATACATGAAAAGCCCACATCTAACATCCTACATAATGTTGAAAGGCTGAAAGCTTTCCCTCTAAAATCAGGGATAAGACAAGGATGCTCACTATCATCACTGTTGTTCAACATTGTACTGGGAGTTCTTGCCAGTGAAATTAGGCAAGAAAAAGGAATAAAAGTCATCCAAATTGGAAAAGAAGAAGTAAAATTTTCACTATTTGTAGATGACATGATCCTATATACAGGAAAACCAGAAATAACCACAACAAAGCATCTAGGTCTAATAAATGAATTTGGCAAAGTGGGAGGGTACAAGATCAATGCTCAAAAATCAGGAGAGTTTCTATACATAAGCAATTAACAATCAGAACAAGAAATCAAGAAAAAATTCCATTTACAATAGCAACTAAAAGAATCAAATATCTAATAAAAAATCTAACCAAGGATATAAAGGACTTGTACCTATAAAACTATAAAACATTGCTGAAAGAAATTAAGATCTAAATAAATGTAAGAGCATTCCATGTTCATGAATTGGAAGACTAAATTTCCTTAAGATGTCTATATTACCCAAAGCAATTTATAGATTCAATGCAATTCCAATCAAAATTAGAACTACCATCTTTGCAGAAATGGAAAAGCCAGTCATCACATTTATATGGAATGGTAAGGGGCCCCCAATAGCCAAAACCATCTTGAAAAAGAAGAATGAAGTTGGAAGACTCACACTTCCTAATTTTAAATTTTATCACAAAGCCACAGTAATCAAAACAGCTTGGTACTACCCCAAGGACAGACATATAGACCTGTGTAATGTAATTGCAAGCTCAAAAATCAACCCTCACATTTATGGCCAACTGATTTTGACAAGGTGGCAGACACTCAATTGGAAAAGAATAGTCTCTTCAACAAATGGTGCTGGAAAAACTGGATCTCCATTTGCAAAAAAAAACAAAAAAACAAAACAAACAAACAAACAAACAAACAAAAAACAGATGGAGGACCCCTACTTCACACCATTAACAAAAATCAACTCAAAACGGATCAAAAACCTAAATGTAAGAGTTAGAACTATCAAATTCCCAGAAGAAAACATGGAGAAGCATCTTCAGAACCTTGTGTTAGGCAATACATTTCTTAGAATTTATACCCAGAACACAAGCAACAAAAGAAAAAATAAATGGAACCTCATCAAAATATAGAATTGTTCCTTAAAGGACTTTATCATGAAAGTAAAATGATAACCCACCCAAAGGGAGAAAAATATTTGGAAACCACTTATCTGATAAAGGATTAATAGCCAGAATATATATTTTTAAAAATCTGTCAACTTTACAACAAAAAGACAAACAACCCATTTAATGGAAAAATACTTGAATAAACATCTCTCTAAAGAAGATATTAAAATGGCCAGAAAGCACATGAAAAGATGCTCAATATCATTAACCATTAAGGAAATGCAGATCAAAACCACAATGAGATACTATTTCACATCCATTAGAATGGATACTATTAAAAAAAAAAAAAAAAAAAAAAAAACAGAAAAAAATCAAGTGTTTGAGAGGATGTGGAGAAGTAGGAACATTCATTCATTGCCAGTAGTAATGTAAAATGGTACAGCTCTGTGGAAAACAGTTCCCCAGAAAACTAAGTATAAAGCTACAATATGATCCAGCAATCCTACTACTAGGTATATGGGCCAAAGAATTATAAGCGGGGGTTTGAACATATATTTGAACACTGATGTCCATAGCAGCTTTATTCACAATAGCCAAAGGATGGAATGAACACAAGTATCCATCAGCCAATGAATGTATAAATAAAATGTGCTATATACATCCAATGGAATATTATTTGACTGTGACAACGAATGAAGTCCTGATACATGTGACAACATGGATGAATCTTGGAAGACATCAGGTTGAGTGAAATAAGCCAGACACAAAAGGACAAATATTGTATGATCTCATTGATTTGAAACAATTAGAATAAGCAAATTCATAGAGTCAGAATACAAAATATAGGTTACGAGGGGACGTGGTAGGGATAGAGAATGGGAAGTTAAGGCTTACAATGTACAGGGTTCCTCTTTGGAAGAGTGGAAATGTTTTGGTAGTGGATGGCAGTTATGGTGGCACAACATTGTGAATGCAATTATCAGCACTGAGATATACATCTGAATAAAAAGGGGGGGATGTTAAATTGTATATAATAAACAATTTTTAATAAAATGTTATTGATGTATATAATACATGCACATACATAAACAATAAGTGTATAGTGGAAGTTGTAAATTTATTAAACAAACATGCATACATCATACAGGGCTCCCATGCATCACCCACCACCAACACCTTGCATTGTTGTGAAACATTTGTTACAAACTATGAAAAAGCATCATCAAAATATTACTAACTACAGCCCATATCATACATTTGGTGTATTTCCCCCAACCCACCCAATTATTAACCAATTATTAACACCGTTTATTGGTATTATATCTTTGTTATAGTTCATGAGAGAACACTCTCATATTTGTGCTGTTAACCACAGTCCATCTTCCACCACAGGATTCCCTGTGTTATACAGTCCCATGCTTTGAACAATCCATTCAACTTGTACACTCAGTGGCTCTCATTTTTATCACAGAGTTATGCTGTCATCACCTCACTCAATTTTAAAACGTTTTCATTACTCCAAAAGGAAAAATCCCATACCCCCTTATACCCTCCAATTGTTGTCATTAGAATTGATATATCTTCTGTGCCATTGCTACAAAATATTAAAATTATTACTGTTAACTACCATCCATAATTATATTAGTTGTACAGAACAAAATATTTTTAAAAATCCATGGAACTACACCGCACAGTGACCCCTAAGTTAAAGCATGAACTTTAATAGTACAATTATAAAAATGTGCCATCATCAGTTGTAACAAATGTTCCACACCAATGCATGGTGTTGGTGATAGGGTGGTGTATGGGAATCCTGTATTTTATGCATGATTTTTGTGTAAACTACAACCTCTCTATTAAAGGGAAAAATTGAAAGTAAAATAATAATAATAAAGGGGGGAGAAAAAACAGGCAGTGAATACAACGGCGTCTTTTGGAAGGTTTCAATGTAAAGAGAAAGCTAGAATTATGGTAAAGGCAGGAAGGAGAAATGGAGTTGAGAACTTTTCTTTTCTTTTTTTTTTTTTTTCTTCCTTAGGATGCACTGGGAATTGAACCCGGGACCTCGTACATGCACAGCAGGAGCTCAACCACTGAACTACACCCGCTCCCCAACTTTTTTTTTTGACTGTTATTTTACCTGATTTTGCACAAAGGAAAGCAACCAATTGACTCAGCAGTTCTGACAGTTAATGAGGTAGATGTCAAACTTTTTGTTTCCTCCCAAACATATATTGTAAGTATCACTCACAATAGCACATGCAGGGCCCAAGCAAGAAGGCTGAGTATTAAAGATCCAGAGGGGTCAGAGCAGGAGCCGTGTTCCAGGAAGCTTGCAACTATCCAACCCATCATTTTCCCTGCCCCTTTACACATTTACCTTTTAAAGTTTATTGCCCTTTGTCAGATTCAATCCAAGCAGCTCTGTCCCTCGCACATTCCAGGCCTATCACTTCTTGCTATTCCAAGATGGTTAATCCATAAACAGAAATCCAGGCAGCTCCAAACACACACTTGCCCAGCTGTGTTTCACATGGCATCTCCGTAAGTGAGGCCCAGGCTCCAATTCTGTATAGGAAGTTTCCTTTAGTGTCAGAGAATGCTGGCCTCCTTTGTACTACTTTGCTGCTGAAGTTCTGGTCAGCTGACTGCCCTTTGTTCAGTTCCTCCCACTTCTCACCACTTGGCAATCCATCACTGTCAGTTCATCCAGTGCCCTCACAATTGCTGGTGGTGACCCAGGGCTGCAGTTACAGGCACAAAACTCTCTTCCTCCAGGCCCTGGGTTCCTTTGTTCCTTTCTGTCTCCTTGGTGTGTTTCTACTGCAAGTATTCGACTCTCTGGCCTTTGAATGAGGCTTCATCCCCTGATACCAGCAAAGAGCCCAGTGCAGAATGGCCTGCAGAGAGCAGCTTTGAGGTATTCCCAGAGGTCTAGAACTGGGGAACAAACGGGAGAGCCCAGCTTTCTTAAGGACTTCCTCCCCTTGTCAGATGGCTCTCTTGTAGATCTGCTCACTGTTTCCACTCGTTGTCTGCTCACTGTGTCTGTTCGTTGTCTGCTTGCCTTCTTTAGGAGATACTGGGAACCAAAACCCAGGACCTTCCATGTGGGAGGCAGGTGCCCAACTGCTTGAGCCATATCCGCTTCCTGTTCGTTGTATCTGATCATTGCATTTACTTGTTGCATCTGCTTATTGTGTCAGCTTGTGGTATCTGCTCCTCCTCTTTAGGAAGCACCGGGAATCAAACCTGGGACACCTCATGTGGGAGGTAGGTGCCCAACTGCTTGAGTCATATCCACTCCCCAGGACTTTCTTTAAAAAGCAATTTTATTGAGATACATTCACATACCATACAGTCCATCCAAAGTATCCAATCAATGGCTTTCGGTATAATCACAGAATTGTGCATTTATCACCACAATCTATTATAAAGCATTTTCATTACTCCAAAAAGAATAACTGCCCACCCCTTAGCAGTCACCTCTCAATCCCTCTATCCTCCCCTGGCTGTACATAGCTGCTAACCTAATTCCATCCCCATATATTTTTTTTACATATATACTTTATATAAATGGAGTCAAACAATATGTAGTAATTTATGTCTGGTTTCTTTTACTTAGCATATTTTTAAAGCAGTTGATGGAAGAACATTAATAAAGCACTATTCCCTACAGTTCATAATTTGCTTTAGGTGTATTTTTGCCCAAATACTACCCTATTATTAACACCTTGTGATATTAACATACATTTCTTCTAATTCACGGAGAAACATTCATATATTTGTACTATTGACCACATTCATCATTCACAATAGGTTTCAATATGCTATACATTCCCGTGTTTCATCCTCTAGCTTTCCTTCTAGTGACATACATGACCCTAAACTTTCCCTTTCAACAACAATCACACCCACATATCAGTGCTGTTAATTACATTCACTATAATGTGCTAACATTACCTCTATCCATTTCTAAACATTTACAATCAACTTTATTATAAATTCTGCACATATTAAACATCAGATCCCCTTTCTCTACTCTCATTCTATCTTATGAAGACCTATATTCTAGATACTAACTCCATGAGTTTGTTCTCTATATTTAGCTCATATTAGTGAAATCATACAATATTTGTCCTTTTGTGCCTGGCTTGCTTCACTCAGCATAATATCCTCCAGGTTCAACCATGTTGTCATATGCTTTATAACTTCATTTCTTCTTACAGCTGAAAATTTATTCCATCCTTAGCATTGATTACCTTCTTTAGCACTGCTGTAAAAATATTACAATATTATTGTTAACTATAGTCTATAATGTTACATTAGTTGTATTTTCCCCATGTATTTCCATATTCTTAACACCTTGTAATAGAGGATCATTCTTGTATTTGTACTATTAACCATAATCATCCACCACCCAAATCACTACAGTCCCTAGATTATCCTCTAGCTTTCTTTCAATTGACATTAACCTCCCTAGACTACCCCTTTCAGCCACATTCACATTTATTAATTGGCAGTGTTAGTTATCTCACTATAATTGTTACCATCATCTCCATTCATTTCTACACTTTTACAATAAACCTTATTAAACATGCTACATGCATTCAGCATCAGCTCCCCCTTCTCAACCCATATTCTATCTCCTAGTAACCTATATCCTATAGTTTAACTCCAGGAATTTACTCATCATATTTACTTTGTATTAGTAAGACCATACAATATTTGTCCTTTTGTGTCTGACTTATTTCACTCAACATAATGTCCTCAAGGTTCATCCATGTTGCCATATGCATTAAGACTTCATTTCTTCTTAGAGCTGAATAATATTCTATCATATGTATATGTCACATTTTGTTTATCCATTCATTGGTTGACAGACACTTGGGTTGTTCCCATTTTTTGGCAATTGTGAATAATACTGCTATGAACGTCAGTGTGAAAATGTCTGTTTGTGTACCTGCTTTCAGTTCTTCTGATTATGTATCTAGTAACTGGATTGCTTGGATCATACAGCAGTTCTATATTTAGCTTCCTGAGGAACTGCCAGTCTTCCATAGTGGCTGTACCATTCTACAGTCCCATCAACAGTGAATAAGTATAACTATTTCTCCACCTCCTCTCCAGCACTTATGGTTTTCTTTTCTTTCTTTTTAAAATAGTGGCCATTCTAGTAGGTGTGAAATGATATCTCACTGTTGTTTTGATTTGCATTTCCCTAATAGCTAGTGATGTTGAACATATTTTCATGTGCTGTTTAGTCATTTGTATTTCCTCTTTGGAAAAAATGTCTTTTCAAGTCTTTTGTTCATTTTTAATTGGGTTGTTTATCTTTTTATCATTGAGTTGTAGGGTCTCTCTATATATCCTGGATATTAAATCCTCATCAGATATGTGGTTTCCAAATATTTTTTCTCATTGAGTAGGTTGCCTTTTCTCCTTCTTGACAAAGAACTTTGAAGCACAAAAGTACTCAGTTTTGAGGCGGACTCATTTATTTTTTTCTTTCATTGCTTGTGCTTTGGATGTAAGGTCTAAGAAACCACCTTCTACCCCAAGATCCTGAAGAAGTTTCCCTACATTTTTTTTCTAAGAATGTGATAGTTCAAGCTCTTATATTAAGGTCTTTGATCTATTTTGAGTTGATTTTTGTATAAGGTATGAGATAGGGGTCCTCTTTCTTTCTTTTGGATATGCAGATCCAGTTTTCTCAGGAAACTGGACTACTCTATGCCTGCTGCATGGTGTATTTTTTTTTTTTTTTTAAAGATTTTATTTATTTATTCATTTATCCCCCCCTTGCTGCTTGTGCTCGCTGGGTCAGCCAACCACGCCGCGCGGGCAGGCTTGCCTTCACCAGGAGGCCCCGGGAACCGAACCCGGGGCCTCCCATATGGTAAACGGGAGCCCTACTGATTGAGCCACAGCCGCTTCCCTGCATGGTGTATTAATCAGCCAAAGGGGTGCTGATGCAACGTACCAGAAATCTGTTGGTTTTTATAAAGGGTGTTTATTTGGGGGTAGAAGCTTACAGTTACAAGACCCTAAATAGTTCAACTCAAGGTACCATAAGAGGTACTTTCTCACAAAATGTCTGTTGCCACGTGTTAAAGAAAGGTGGCTGCCAATATCTGCGAGGGTTCAGCCTTCCTCTTTCTTCTTAAGGCTCCATTGGCCCAGCTTCTTCCGATCTCAGCTGTAGTCTGGAGGGCACATTTCTTTCTGGGTGTAGCAGTTTAGCAGTTTGATATAGTTATGAATTCCAAAAATAGATATTGTATTATGCTTGTAAACTGGTCTGTTAATCTGGGCATGATTAAGTTATGATTAGGGTGTTGACCGGGCCACATCAGTAGGGCATTGAGCCCCACCCCTTGGTGGGTGGGCGAATCAAATATGGGAGGTATGGGAGGTGGAGATCATGGGAATCTCTGTAATTTCTGTGTAACATTTATGTAATATAAGCATCTTTTAAAATATATATATATAAAAAAATTTATACAGTCTACTTTCAAAAAATCAGGATGATAAAGATAAAGCCTTAGAGAATTTGAATAATATAATTAATGTTTGTTCTATTAATGTCAAACTTTAGTCCTTGAAATTGGAGAATAGAACTTATTTTTAATCAACAATAAATATTTACAAAAACTGACCATATGTTAATGTCAAAGAAAATCCTCAATAAATTTGAAACAAAAAGAAAAAAAAAAAAAAAAAAAAAGGCATGGCAAAGGACAGAGTTGGAGTAGTTTTGATGTTGAAGTTTTGATAATGGAGCCGGGGAGGTAAGCAGGCAGAGGAGCTTGGTCGTGAGGAAGGAGAGAAGGCCCCAGGATAAAGACAAGCCACTCGTCTGATAGTCTACAGCTGGCCTTGTGGAGGAAACAGGAGCTGAGCCTCGAGAGAAACAGAGCCCCGGGAAGAGAGGAACCCAAGAAGCCTGAACCCAGCTGAATGTTGGCAGCTGTCTTGTTCCAACACATAGCAATGGACTTTGGTGGGGGAAGAAACTTACACTTTATGGCCTGGTAACTGTGGACTTCTACCCCAAATAAACGCCCTTTATAAAAACTAACCGATTTCTGGTATTTTGCATCAGCACCCTTCTGATGCACCACCTCTGACTAATACACTGGGTTTAACTGCTCTGTTCTCTTCACAAGGTCAGCTGTAAACTCAGGTTTTTTGTAAACTCATCTCTTTTTCTGGGCTGCAGGATCAAAGCTGACAAGCTCTCTCCTCTTCAGTGTCTATGGAGCTTTTTCTATTCCTCTGGGTTCTTCTCTTGTGTATCTACTTCTGTGTTCTTGATTGAGCATCCATTTATATAGCCCACCAAGGGGGCAGGGACTCAACCTTGCAAGCCCTAATGGCGTGGTTGAATCAGAGCACTAATCTTGATTTAATCAAGTAAATGTAAAGCCTTTGAATTTAAATCAATCAAAGGGTATCATGCCCAGAGGAACAGACCAGTTTACAAACATAATATCTCTTTTTGGAATTCATAAAAAATATCAAACTGCTACACATGGTCTTGCAGCCATGTCTAAATCAATTGCCCATAGATGTGAGGGTCTATTTCTGAATTCTCAGTTCAATTCCATTGATCAATATTTCTACATTTATGCTAGTACCATGCTGTTCTGATCATTGTAGTTTTGTAACATGCTGTAAAGTCAGGAAATGTGAATCTTCCCACATTGTTCTTCTTTTTCAAGATATTTTTTGGCTTTGAGGCTCTTTACTCTTCCATATAAATTTGAGAGTTGGCTCTTTCATTTCTGCAAAGTAGGCTGCTGGAATTTTTATTGGGATTGCATTGAATTTGTAAGTCAATTTGGATAGAATTTACATCTTAACGATATTTAATCTAATCCAAGAACATGGAATGTCCTTCCATTATTTAGGTCTTCTTTGGTTTCTTTTAGCAATGTTTTGTAGTTTTTTAAATACAGGCCCTTTACATCCTTGGTTAGGTTTATTCCTAGATATTTGATTCTTTTAGTTGCTATTATAAATGGAAATTTTTCCCGATTTCCTCCTCAGATTGCTTATTACTAGAATATAGAAACACTACTGATTTTTGCATTTTGTATTGCATCCTGCCACTTTGCTGGCTGTAGTAGCTTTATTGCAGATTTTTTGGGACTTTCTAGGCATAGGATCATGTCATCTGAAGAAGTTTTACTTCTTCCTTTCCAATTTGGATGCCTTTTATTTCTTTTTTCCTGCCTAATTGCTCTAGCTAGAACTTCCAGCACAATGTTGAATAACAGTGGTAACAGTGGACATCCTTTTCTTCTTCCTGATCTCAGTGGGAAAGCTTTCAGCCTTTCCTCATTGAGTACGATATTGACTGTGTGTTTTTCATATATGCTGTGAATCCTTTTGAGGAAGTTTCCTTCTATTCCTACCTTTTGAAGTGTTCTTATCAAGAAATGATGCTGGATTTAGTCAAATGTCTTTCTGCATCAATTGAGATGATCATGTGGTTTTTCTTCTTTGATTTGTTGATGTGGTGTATCACATTGATTTTCTTGTGTTGAACCACCTTTGCATACCTGGGATTAAATCCACTTGATCATGGTATATAATTCTTTCAATGTAATTCAAATTTGGCTTTGGGGCTCTTTACCTGTTGGATTTGATTTGCAAGTATTTTGTTGAGTATTTCTGCATCTATATTCATTAGAGAGATTGATATGTAATTTTTTTTCTTGTCTTTTCATTTTCTGGCTTTGGTATGAGGGTGGTGTTGGCCTCATAGAATGAGTTAGGTAGCATTCCCTTTTCTTCAAGGTTTGGAAATGTTTGAGCAGGACTGGCAATAAGTCTACCTGGAATGATTGATAGAATTCTCCTGTGATGCCATCTCATCCTGGACTTTTCTTTGTTGGGAGGTTTTTGATGACTGATTGAATCTCATTTCTTATTATTTATTGGTTGGTTGAGGTTCCCATTTCTTCTAGCACAGTACATTGTTTGTGTTTCCAGGAATTTGTCCATTTCATCTAAATTGTCTACTTTGTTGGCATACAGTTCATAGCATCCTCTTATGATTCTTTTTCATTTCTGTCAGGTCAGTAGTAATGTCCCCACTCCCAAATTTTATTTTATTTGCATCTCCTCTCTCTTTTTCTTTTTCAGTCTAGCTAAGGGTTTGTCAATTTTGTTGATCTCAAAGAACAAACTTTTGTTTTTGTTGATTCTAATTTTTTCATTCTCAATTTCATTTATTTTTGCTCTAATCTATATTATTTCTTTCCTTCTGTTTGCTTTGGGATTAATTTGCTCTTTTTCTAGTTCCTCCAGGTATGCCATTAGGTCTTGATTTTTGCTCTTTCTTCTTATTTAACATAAACATTTAGGGCTGTAAAGTTCCCTCTCAGCACTGCCTTTGCTGCATCCCATAAGTTTTGATAGCTTGTGTTCTCATTTTCATTTGTCGAGATATTTACTGATTTCTCTTTCAATTTCTTCTTTGACCAACTGATTGTTTGTGTTGCTTAACCTCCATAAATTTGTGAATTTTCTAGACCTTTGCCATTATTGATTTCCAGCTTCATTCCATTGTGACCAGAGGAAGTGCTTTGTATAGTTTCGATCTTGTTGAATTTATTGAGATCTGCTTTGTGACCCAACATGTGGTCTATCCTGGAGACTGATTCATGAGCACTTGAGAAGAATGTATATCCTGCTGTTTTGGATGCAATGTTCTGTATATGTCTGTTAGGTCTAGTTCATTTATCATATTATTCAAGTTCTTTGTTTCCTTATTTTATACTCTGTCTAGATGTTCTACTTCGTGATGTGAGTGGTATATTGAGGTCTCCAATTATTATTGTAGAGACGTCTATTTCTACCTTTAGTTTTGCCAGTGTTTGCCTCATTATTTTGGGGCAACCTGGTTATAAGCATAAATATTTATGATTGCTATTTCTTCTTGGTGGTTTGTCCTTTTTTTTTTTGACCTATAATGACTTTCTTAGTTTCTTATAACATCTTTGTATTTAAAGTCTATTTTATCTGATATTAGTTTAGCTACCCCAGCTTTTTTGTTTGTTTGTTTTTTGTTTTTGTTACTGTTTGTTGTGTAGAATATCTTTTTCTAGCCTTCCACTTTCAACTTATTTGTATCCTTGGGTCTAAGGGAGTTTCTTGTAGACAGCATATAGATGGATCCTATTTTTTAATCCATTCTGCCAATATGTGTCTTTTGATTGTCGAGTTTAATCCATTAACATTCAATGTGATTATTGTAAAGGCAGTACTTGTTTCAACCAATTTATCCTTTAGCACTTATATGTCTTGTCTTATTTTTCTCTCTCTTTTCACTCCTTTTAGTTAACCTTACTGACAATCTTCATTTCTATATTTTTCTTCAACCCTCTCTCTCCTTATTATTATTTTTTAATATAATAAACTTTATTTTTAAAGAGGTTTATTTTTATTTTATTTTTGAGGTACTGGGGGCCGGGGATTAAACCTGGGACCTCGTATGTGGGAAGCTGGTGCTCAACCACTGAGCCATGTCGTCTTCCCTGAGTTATATTTATTGTTTGTTTTGCTTGCTGTTTGTTTTCGATTTTTCAGGTACCACCAGGAACCGTACTTAGAAGTCTCATGTGGGAGGCGGGCGCTCAACTGTTTAAGCCACATCTACTCCCCAAAGAGGTTTTAAATTACAGAAAAGTTACATCAAAAGTTATAAGAGATTCCCATATACCCCCCCCTTCTGCCTCCCACAACTTCCCCAGTTAATAACATCTTAAAATTGTGTGATATGTTTGTTACAACTGATGAATAAGTATTGAAGCATTGCTACTAACCAATGTCTATAGTTTACATTTTGGTTTACACTTAATTCCAATGCCCTAAAAATGTCCTATGTTCCACCTATTATTCCCTCCCCTGCTTCTCAGAACTTCTGGTAACCACTATCTTTTATAACAATCTTACATGTTCTTCCATTACTACAATATTATTAAGTTTACTTTGTCCATGTTTGCATTTCCCTCTTATGTTTGCTCATTCCTCAACCCTGAGGATTTTGGGATGGTGATGCCCATTCTGCCTCAGATTGAGAGGGGGTTTTAGATCTCATGGGACAGGTAGAAGGAACTGTTTTGCTTCCAGTTGTAGATACTGTTTTTTCAGATGGGGGCTGTCCATGATCCTCATCATTTTGTTACTTGTCTTGGGTGAGTCCAATGATCTGAAGAGTAGGTGTTGGCCCCAACTCTTATGAGATTCAAGGCTCAACTGGCCTATGAACAGACTGAAGCTTTAAGTTTCTGAGACACATATTTAATGGGTATAGTGCTAATTATAGGCTCAAATAAAAGGGGTAGAAGAATCATGTGTAGGGAAATTATAAATGAATCTAACTCTGTTATACTGGGGATATAAGTTTTCATATATTCCAAAGTAAGGCCCACCAACAGGGTGCTAATTTCAAGGGATTGTTGCCTTGCCCACAGTGTACAGATGGCTCTAGAACCCTTAGGAACACCCCTATTTGAGGCTATGTTGACAGTGGCAGTTAGTGAGATATGCATGAGTGTAACCTCTGGAATGACCTCCCAACTATTTTTGAAATCTCTTAGCTGTAAAAACTCTTTTGTATTTGATGTTTCCCCCCTTTGGTCAAGGTCTTTTTCCAAATGCATTGCTGGTTGGTGCTTGGTATTAATCCCTCAGTGCCAGGGAGACTCATCTCCAGGAGTCATGTCCACAGCAGAGCAAAGGTAGTGCATTTATTTGCTGAGTTTGTCTTAGAGAGAGGCCACATTTGAGTAACAAGGAGATTAGGAGGTAACTCTTAGGCAATAGTTATTATTAGGCTAAGTTTCAATTATACAAGAATAAGGTTCACAGTTACATGCATTAATATTGAGAACTTGACCTATCGGTCTGCTTTTTTTTTAAATTAGGCACTGCCTGCGTACTTGAGATTCTTGTCCCTCTATTTGAGAATGTAGCAGGACTCCTCAGGATGGGAGTTTAATATTTTGTTGTCTATTACGTGGGTCTCCACCCACTGAGATAACACCCTATGATAAGATGAACACATTCATATTCCATAGATGTGTGCCCCAGGTGCATCCATTCCCACACTTTGTACCAGTGACCCTCTCCTGCCATATTTGCCAAAAGAACATTCCCACAGTTGTATTTTCAACCACAGACCTCCACCTCTCCAGAATTCACCTGCTCCTTCCTCCAGTCCTCCTCCCAGGTCCTTGGATAGTCCAACCTACCCCCCCTACCCTGCTCACCCTTACACTCCAACAGCATCAACCCCACTCACATCCCTGCACCACCATCACCCCCATCCACTCCCAAACCACTCCCTTCCATCTTTTTTTTTAAAAATCCACTGTTTTTTTTCTTTTTGGTGTATAGTTCTATGAGTTCCACCCCTGCCCCCGCTTGCTGTCTGTATCCATTTGGTGGGACATCTTCTGTGTCTGTTTCTTGCCTTCTTTTCTCATTTTTCTCCTCCAGGCTTCACTGGGATTCAATCCCAGGGACCTCCAATGTGGGAGAGAGGCACTCCGTCATTTGCACCACCTCAGTTCCTGGTTTCTGGCGCATCTTGCCTTGGCTCTCCCATGCGTCTCTTTTTTGTTGCGTCACCTTGCTGAGTGGCTCAGCTTGCCTGCTTGCCCTTTTTTTTTTTTTTTTTTACCGGGAGGTCCCGGGGATCGAACCCCAGTCCCTCCATATGGTAGACGGACACCCAATCTCTTGAGCCACATCCACTTCCCCCCTTCCACCTTATCAAGTTTATGTCCAGATTGAGCATTGACTTTCCACTCTCTACTTCTTTTCTGTCTCTTGTAACCTATCTTCCAGATTCTATCTCTGTGAGTCTCCTCAATATGCTTAGGTCATATTTGTAAGGTCATCCAATTTGTCCTTTAGTAACTGGCTTACTTCACTCAATATAAGGCCTTCGAGATTCATTCATGTTGTTGTGTGTGTTAAAACTTCTTTCCTTTTTATAGATGAGTAATAGTCCATTGTATGGATATACCACATTTTGCTTATCAGTTCATCTGTTGATGGACACTTGGATTGCTTCCAACATTTGGCAATAGTGACTAATGCCACTGTGTACATTGATGTGCATATATCTGTTTGTGTCCCTGCTTTCAATTCTTCTGGGTTTATACCTAGTAGTGGGATTGCTGGATCATATAGCAATTCTATAGTTAGCTTCCTGAGAAACTGCCATCCTCCACAATGACTGAACCACCCAGCATTCCCACAGTGGATGAGTGTTCCCATTCCTTCATATCCTCTCCAATACTTGTGTGGGTCTATACCAGAACTTTCAATTTGGTTCCATTGGTCAGTATGTGTATTAGTCAGCCAAAGGGGTGCTAATTGGTAGAATTCCCCTATGAAGCCATCTGGTCATGGGCTTTTCTTGGTTGGGAGATTTTTTATGGCTGATTTGATCTCACTACTTATGATTGGTCTGTTGAGTTCTTCTATTTCTTCTTTCATCAATGTAGGCTGCTTGTGTGTTTCTAGAAATTTGTCCATTTCATCTAAGTTTTCCATCTTGTGGGCATACAATTCTTCAAAGTATCCTCTTATGATACTCTTTATTTCTGTGGGATCAGTGGTGATAGCCCCCCTCTCATTTTTTTATTTATTTGCATCTTTTCTCTCTTTTTTTAAATTAGTCTAGCAAAGGGTTTGTCAATTTTATTAATCTTCTCAATGAACCAGCTTTTGGTTTTATTTTTTTCCAGTGGTTTTTTTTGTTTGTTTGTTTTGTATTATTCTCAATTTCATTTAGTTCTGCTCTAATCTTTATTTCCTTCTTTCTGCTTGTTTTGGGATTAGTTTGTTGTTCTTTTTCTACTTCCTCCATGTTGGCAGTTAAGTCTTTGCTTTTAGCTCTTTCATCTTTTCTTTTTAAAACTTATTTTTATTTATTTATTTTCTCCCCCTCCCCATTGTTTATGCTCACTCTCTGCTCTCTGTGTCTGTTTGTTGTATTGTGTGCTCATCTTCTTTTTTAGGAGGCACCGGGAACTGAGGCTGGGACCTCCCATGTGGGAGGGAGGTGTCCAATGGCTTGAGCCACCTCCACTCCCCACTTGCTGTGTCTCTTCGTTGAATCATCTTGTTGCATCATCTTGTTGCATCAGCTTGCCACACCAGCCTGTCACATCACCTTGCTGTCTTGATTTTCTTCTTTAGGAGGCACTGGGAACCAAACGTGGGACCTCCCATGTGGTAGGCCGGTGCCCAGCTGCTTGAGCCACATATGCTTCCCTCATCTTTTTTAATATAGGCATTTATGGCTCTAAATTTCCCTCTCAGCACTGCCTGTGCTGCATCCCATAAGTTTTGATATGCTGTGTTTCATTTTCATTCATTTCAAGGTAGTTACTGATTTCTTTTGTAATTTCCTCCTTGGCCCACTGATTGTTTAAGTGTGTTTTTTAACCTCCATATATTTGTCCCTATTCCCGTTCTCTGCCACTGATTAATTTGCAGCTTCGTTCCATTTGTTGTCAGAGAAATTAGTTTGTATAATTTCAATCTTTCTAAATTCGTTGAGACTTGTGTGACCTAGCATGTGGTCTATCCTGTTGAATGATCCATGTGCACTTGAGAAGAAGGTATATACTGCTGTCTTTGGGTGTAATGTTCTGTATTTGTCTATTAGGTCTAGTTGCTCTAACATATTATTCATGGTCTCTGTTTCTTTATTAACTCTCTGTCAAGATGTTCTGTCTAATGGTGATAGTGGTGTATTAAAGTCCCCCACTATAATTGTGGAGGCATCTATTTCTCACCTTAGTTTTGCCACTGTTTGTCTCATGTATTTTGGGGCACCCTGGTTAGATGCATAAATATTTCTGATTGTTCTTTCTTCTTGATAGAGTACCTCTTTTATTAATATATAGTATCCTTCTTTGTCTCTTATGATAGTTTTGCGTTTAAAGTCTACTTTGTCCTGTCCTTTGTTATTGTTTGAATGTAAAACCATTTTCCAACCTTTCGCTTGGAACCTCCTTGTGTCTCTGGGTCTAAAGTGACTCTCTTGTAGACAGCATATAGATGGGTCATATTTCCTTATCCATTCTGCCAATCTGTGTCTTTTGATTGGAGAGTTTAATCCATTGACATTCAATGTTATTACTGTCAATGCAGTATTTAATTTAGCCATTTATTTCTTTAGGTTTATATATGTCATGTTTTGTTTTTATTTCTTTTTATCCTTTTAGTTACTCTTACTAATAATCTTCCTTTCTACACTCTCCTCCAACCTTCTCTCTCCTGTTTTTTCCTTTCAACCTGTAGAACTCCCTTTAGTATTTCTTGAAGAGCAGGACTCTTGTTGACAAATGCTCTCAATTTCTTTTTATCTGTGAATATTTCGAACTCTCCCCCATTTTTGAATGCCAGCTTTGCTGGATACAGAATTCTTGACTGGTAGTTTTTTCTTTTAGCACCTTAACTATGTCATACTGCTGCCTTCTCGCCTCGATGGTCAGATGAGAAATAAGCACTTAATCTTACTGAGTTTCCTTTATATGTGATGGATTTCTTTTATCTTGCTGCTTTCAGAATTCTCTCTTTGTCTTGATAAGTATGTGTCTCAGGGTAGGCCTTTTAAGATTTATACTGTTTGGAGTGTGCTGCGCTTTCTGGACATGTACATCTATGTCCCTCATAAGAGCTGGGAAATTTTCGGCCATAATTTCCTCCAACACTCCTTCTGCCCCCTCTCCCTTCTCTTCTCCCTCTGGGATGCCTATAATGTGTATGTTTGTGTGTTTCACATTGTCTTTCAGTTACTTGAGTCCTTGTTGAAATTATTCTATTTTTAAAAAATCTGTTTTACTATTGGTGTGATTTCAGATGTTCTATCTTCACTGTTACTAATTCTTTCCTCTGCCTGTTCAAATCTGCTGTTATGTGCTTCCAGCATATTTTTAATTTCTTTCATTATGCCTTTCATCACCATCAAATCTGTTATTTTATCAGTTTACAATTTCTTCTGCATGTTCCCACAGTGCCTTCTTAATATCCTTTATTTCTTCCTTCACTTCATTAAGTTGATTCATGATATTTGTTTGGACATCCTTGATTAGTTGTCCCCTGATTTATGTTTACTCCTCCTTTTAGCCTGGAAGGTACCAGGAACCAAACCCGGGACCCTCCATGTGGGAAGGAGGTGCTCAAACACTTGAGCCACCTCTGCTCCCTGCTTGTTGTATCTCTCATTGTGTTTTGCTCATTGTGTCTCTTTGTTGTATCACCTCACATTGTCATCTCACTGCATCATTTTGCTGCATCATCTCATTGCATCATATTGTGACAACTTGCTGTGCCAGTCCATCGTGTCAGTTCACTGTCTTGCTTGTCTTCTTTAGGAGGCACCGGGAACCAAACCCGGGACCTCCCACGTGGTAGGCAGGTGCCCAACTGCTTGAACCACATCCACTTCCCTCTCCTTCATTTTTGAAAGACAGTTTTGCCAGATAGAGAATTCTTGGCTGGCAGTTTTTCTCTTTCAGTATCTTAAATATATCATAGCACTACCTTCTCGCCTCCATGGTTTCTGATGAGAAACTGGCACTTACTCTTATTGGGTATCTCTTGTATGTGATGTATCACTTTTCTCTTGCTGCTTTCAGAATTCTCTTTATCCTTGGCTTTTGACATTATGATTAGTATGTGTCTTAGACTGGGTCTATTCAGATTTATTCAGTTTTGAGTACATTACACTTGGACGTGGATAGCTATATTTTTCATAAGAGTCCAGTAGTTTTTGACCATTATTTACCTAAATATTCTTTCTTCTTTTCCTTTTTCCTTATGGGATACCCACAATACATGTGTTTGTGTGCTTCTTGCTGTCATTCAATGCCATGTCCCTGCTGAATTTTTTCCATTTTTTTGGTCTATCTGTTGTACTGTTTGTGCGATTTTGCATGTCCTATCTTCCACTTCACTAATACTTTCCTCTGCCTGTTCAATTCTGCTGTTGTGTGATTCCAGTGTATTTTTAATTTCTTCCATTTTGCCTTTCATTATCATAAGATATGTTATTTTTTATGTATGTTTACAGTTTCTTCTGTATGTTCACTCAGTGTCATCTTGATAGCCTTTATCTCTTTCCTCATCTCATTGAATCGATTTAGGATTTTTGTTTGGACATCTTTAATTAGTTCCATATTCTGCATCAACTCCTGAGCCATATCTTCCTGTTTATTAGTATGACTTGCAATATTTTGCTGATGTCTGGGCATGTTTGTCTTGATGGGTTTATTCTGTTGGCCAGTTTTTCTCTCTTGCTGAGGGTTTTATTTTTGTTTGGCTTTGTGTTAAAGGTCTTCTTTGACACTTTGTTCCACTTAGTCTAAATCTCTAGAATTGCTCATGTTTAACTGAAAAAAAAATAAAAGAACAAAAAAGGAAAGGAAAAAAAAGATAAAATACTTCATTATTATGATTTATTAAAATGTATCAACAAATTTGATTTTTTTTTAAATGCAAGAAAAACAGGCAGAAAAAAAAAGAAATGAAGAAAATAGAGGGAAAGGAAGAAATAAAAATAACAACAAAAAAAGAAAAAATAAAGCATCTGGGTACCCCCCACTGGCCCTATCACCACATGGCCTGCCACGTCCCCATGCCCATCTGGGCACCCCTATACTGCCCTAATCATCCCACAGCCTGCTGTTTGCCCAGTGTCTGGCTGGGCTGTCCCTCACTGGCCTACTACCCTGCTGTCTGCCACTCCCATAGAGCCTGGCTGTATCCCTCTTCTCCAGTTGCCCTCTCTGATCACCCCCACAGCCCCACAGTTTCCCCTATGCCCAGCAAGCCTGCCTGTCTTCCTGCAGCTCCTGGAGGAGGAGTTCAGCCTGTCATTCCCTACTCCACCATCTTGGATATCCCCTTTTCTCTGTTAGCATGGACACTCTGGCCAGGCCTGCAGGCTTAGTCTTGCTCATACAGTGCTCCCAGAAGTCTAACACCTAGAATAATTAATAGCTGTAAGCATGCTGAACTCTCTAAATAGGTGATGGCATACATCACTAATGAGGGAAGCCATGGTCACTAGGGAGGTGTGCAGTTGCCCAGGTGCCCGTAACAATGGATGAGAAGAAACAAAGGCCACTGAAGCTGTGGTGGCAGGTCACCCAGCACTGAGAGTACATGGCTGGGGCTAGGGTAAGAGGTCCTGCCTGAGGCTGAAGTCCCAGGAAGGACCCCCTACTCCTCCACCTCCTGCAGCTCCCGCTCCTCTGGTTCATGGTCTATAGGACCCAACCAGCCAATTCTGAGGTCATGAACCTACAGTGAGTGCCAGCAGCTTGGACATCCCTGCCCAGCAAGAGGGTCAGAGCAACTGCCATGACCATGAAAAATCTCTCTGTCCAGAACATTTTTTTTCCTTTAAGATAGGAGAAATAGTAGCTTATTTGGATGCTAATTGGAAAACAGCATGCAAATTCTGATGATGACATGAAATGGGAGAAATGCTGAAGCAACATCTTGTTTAATTAGAGGGAGTGAGATGTAGGGCACAGGGAGAGGGGCTAGTCTTGGCTAGAAGTACCAGAAATTCTTCCACAATCACAGGCAGGTATGGATATAGGTAAAGGTGGGTTGTAAAGTTTGCTTTTGGTTTTATTTTCTTGGTGAAATAGGGAACAAAGTCTTTAGCCAACAGGAAGAGTGAGGGAGAAGTGCTGGAGCTATTGAGGAGGGTGGGAGACTGAATGGACCAGGGAAATAAGGAGTGATTTCTAGATAGCACATGTGATTCCAGAACCACTTGAGATTAGGGTTCATGAATTTGACCGAACCAATTAGCATGGTTGAGTGTTTCCACCATCATCACTCAGCTGCACAGGTGTAGTCATGGAGTTGCATTTGACCAGGGCTGTGGTTTAGCCAAGACTACACACAAAGTGAAAGAGAGGCAAGGAAGTTGAAGATATATGAAAGGGAGTGTTTATAATGATGGACTGTGGTTTTTAAGCTGGGTAGGGAGGGAAGTGACAACATTAAGAGGTGAGGGACAGTGAAAATATGATGAGCTAATGGATTTTGGTATTGGTGGAGTTGAAGGAGCCCTGAAATTGGGATACTAGAGTGAACTGAAAAGTGGGTGGTTCGAATGATACTTGAGATTATGTGGGAGCCTGAGTTCTGGATTATGGTCAATGCTAGAGTGTGGTCATGGGAATGAGTGACTGAAGTAAGAAGAAGGACAAGATCATTGGATGACAAGTCAATGAGCCAAAAGATCAGGATATAAAAGGATCAACTACATGAGACATTGAAGTCACCAATAAAATAGTTGAGGGGGGGGCAGTGAGTTAGGAGCTGAATTTAAGGATTTAGGGAGTGATTTGGGGGGTGGGAAGAATATTTGTGACAAGGCAAGGTTGTTGGTGTTACAGTCTTGATTTGAAAGCTGCAGGGGGTGTGGAGGGGAAGAGAGGTTTAGGAACGAACAGGGGAAAATGATCTATAAGTGGTATGGTGGTTTGATGTTATTTATGAATTTCAAAAAGAGATATCGATTATGTTTGTAAACTGGTCTGTTCCTCTGGGCATGATACTCTTTGATTTAAATTCAAAGGCTTTATGTTTACTTGATTAAATCAAAATTTGATTCAACTACGTCATCAGGGTATGCAGGGTTGAGTCCCTGCCCCTTTTGTGGGCTGATAAAACAGACTCTTACATAGAAGGAGCTACATAGAAGATAAACAGAGCAGATACATGGAGGAAGACAGCTCCATAGACATAGCAGAGGTCTGGGAAGAGAGATGAGCAATTCACCTGATTGTTTACAGCTGACCTTGTGAAGCGACCACAGCAGCTGAACCCAGAAAGAAAGATGGGAAGAGAGACAAGCCCTATGCCATCCTACAGCTGAGATTGGAAGAAGCTGGACCCATGAAGCCTTAAGAGGGAAAAGGAAGGCTGAACCCTCACAGATGTTGCCCACCATCTTGCTTCAACATGTGGCAACTGACTTTGGGTAAGTAAGTAACCTTGAGTTGTACTCTTTAGGGCCTTGTAATTATAAGCTTTTACCCCAAATAAATATCCTTTATAAAATCCAACAGGGAAACGGATGTGGCTCAAGAGGTTCGGCGTCCGTCTACCATATGGAGAAACCGGGCGATCCCCGGTACCTCCCGGTTAAAAAAAAAAAAAAAAAAAAATCCAACAGATTTCTGGTATTTTGCATCATCACTCCTTTTGGCTAATACAAGCCGGGGGGGGGGGGCGCGCGCCGACGGCAAGGAAGATGTGTTTCACATCCAAGCCTAGGGGTATGAACAGTGTATGAGCAAAGACAATCACCATTTGAGAAGGCTGCAGGGAAACCAATGTCCTCAGGAGAGAGCAAAGTAATTTGGAGAGAAAAGGGGGTTGTGCAGAGCTGCATGGAGATTACAGATGGGGGATTCGGAATAAACTGGGAGACCTGGGCTTCTAGTGATTGACATGAATAGAAATACAGGGCATTGTGAAATTAGTCCTGATGTCCCAGGGCAATGGTTTCAGGGCTGTGAGTGTGGGCAGAGAGGGAGGGTCAGGTCTAGCCAGAAGTGTGCAGCATTCTTGAGCCTAAGCTGATGGAGTGGTCTGGTAAGCTTCCATCTGTATCAAGACTTTGCAAAAAGTATTTCAGCCACTCAATTTTGTTCATTTATATATATATATATATTTAAACTTATTGAAATTATAACATTACAGAAAGTGGCTCTTAGACAAAAAAATCACCCTTGCGTTATCTTGCTTTTTTTTTTTTAAAGATTTATTTATTTACTTTATCCATTTTAAATGCCCCCTTCCCCATTTGCTGTTTTTGTGTCCATTCACTGGGCAATTCTCTGTGTCTGTTTCCTGCCATCTCTTCTCATCCTCCTCCTCCAGTTTTCACCAGGATTTGATCCTGGAGACTTCCGATGTAGGAGAGAGGTGTCCTGCCACCTGCACCACCTCAGTTCCTGGTTTTCGGAGCTTTCGGAGCATCTCGTCTTGTCTCTCTCCTGTTACGTCATCATCTTGCTGCATGGCTCCCGGGGCCTGGTGGCTCACCGGCACACAGAGCCTGGCAGCCCATGCGCCTTCTATATATATATTTTTTATTTTACCGGGAGGTCCCGGGGATCGAACCCAGGTTCCTCCATATGGCAGACGGACGCCCAACCATTTGAGCCACATCCGCCCCCCTATCTTGCTTTTTGACCTAACATTTTTGAGATTTTCTGTTGCCACGAGGTCTTGAAAATAATTATTGAGTGCGTAATATTCCATGAAGTGAATATTTTGTAACTTACTTGATTCCTACTTTACTATTACACTATTGCTAATTAACTTCATTTTAAAACAATTACAACTAACTCAATGATAGAACATTTTTGTGCATAAGCCACACTCTAGAACTAGATGAATGCTCACTGCTCCACATTAGCCAAGGATAGGCAATATAAGAAAACTGCTTCTGTAGTTTATTTTTTCCCCAAAGACTTTATTGGAAAGGTCAAATGAATTACTTCTAAGACACTTTAAAAATGCTTTGCTTATTTCATCATTCTGCTTGGAAGCTCACCCTAACTTTTATAGCAAGGGAACAGGCACAGAATCATGAAGAGATTTAACAATTAGATGAACCTCCAAGCCAACAAGGCCTCTTGATAGCTGGGCTCCCAGGCACATCTCCCCACAATTCCTAACCTGCCAATACAACAGTGTGCCACACTCTAGGGCAGGGATGGGCAGGGGAGGCACAGAGAAGCCCCAAGGCACGCTGAACACTGCTGATGTAAAGCAGGGTCCCTGATTACCTCTTCTCATGTTAGTGATGGTTAGTTAGGGCACTTAGTTTTGGGTTCAGAGCCCACTTAAAGGATCAAAGGTTAATGAGGCCGCTGCACATCCTTTTAGGCTCAGAAGTCATTCATTAGCCGAGTTATTTTGTAGCTCAGGGTGGAGTTCAACCACTGCTAACTTTGAAAAGTTCTGTTTGCATAGTTTTTCTGGTTTTATTAAAACTTTCTAAATGAAGTTGATAACCAGTACAAAGTTTCAGTTAACCGATTTCCTTTCCACAGGGCCCTAAATGTTACATTTCCAGTCACTGGCTTCATGTATGTAAATATAGTACCTTTTGAAGAAATTTAGGTTAAGTCTTGGTGAATTCTTCATAAATTGAGTACCTCTAGTTGCTTATTATTATTTTTTAAACATAGTCCTTGTAATCTACATGTTCTATTGTATGTAACTCTGCCATGGCCATTATTGAGTCATATAATAGTCTATATGGTATTAACAATCTTTGCTCCATGTGGTAGCTGTTCATTCTTGGCTGCAACTCAAAATAGATTACTTTTCCTGAGCAGGTTTTCCATAACTATTACAATTGTATCTGTAACAGTGATATCATTTCCCTAACATCACCTTACTCTCAGTGAGGTGAAACATGTATTCTAAATATTGGTTGATTAACTTGTTACCTTTAAAAGCCTGAATGGGCCAGTTACAAGCTATGCAATGGACCAGGAGATGGAAAATTTTTCTGTAAAGGCCCAAAGAGTAAATATTTTCAGCTGTGTGGGTCATTTGATCTCTGCTGCAACTACTCAACTCTGCTGTGGTAGTGTGAAAGCAGCCAGACTATATAGAAATGAATGCGTGTGGCTGTGTTCCAAAAATGTCTATTTACCTAAACAAGCACTGTTCTGAGTACTTGAAATGTATTAACTCATGACTGGCACATGGAGGTTAACAAATGTGACTAAGATCACACAGCAAGTGTAAGAGGTACAGCTGAGTTTGAATGAAGGCACTGACTCGAGTTTATGCTTCTCAACAGTATGCTGTGCTGCCTTGTGTATGTCTTGTTTTGACAAAGAACCGGCTGCTGACCTTAAAAAGAGGCATGTGACTCATCTCTCCTTAAAATTCTTTTCTTAAAAGATTCCTTTATAAGACTTGTTTTAAATGTTTCTGATTTTACAAAAGGCTCAACATGTTGAAATATCATTTTGTAATGCCAAATGGTTGGTGGTTTTGCATTTATTGAATATTTTTCATTCTGCAATTTAAACTGTCAATAATTGTAAGCAATACAATTTTATTGTGATAAAAGTATATTAACAGTTGCATCTTTACCCTTTGCACATAAATTTAGTTTTAAAAAGATATAAGTACATATTTATCTAGATCTTTAAAAACTTTTATGAAATATAGGACACATGTATTGAAATTAGATTTCCTGGGCAGTACTAGAAAACTGCATGGCTAAAGAATATGTGCAGATGGAAGAAGCTACAAAAGAGAACTACAGATATGCTAGATAGGATCAACTAAGCTGTCTTCAAATATGATTTGTATGCAAAAGCTGATGATGTCTTTTTCATATTTTAGTCCCTTATACCATTTTTTAATCTACTATATAATGATATTTTGGCAAATAATACAAAATAAAAACTACTCTTCATCAGAGAGGAAATCTAGAGTAAATGTACAATGCCTTGTGCATTGTTACTAGTTTAATAAAACATTATCCAAATAGCTAATCAATTATTACTGTTTAAAATTTATAGTAAGAAACTTATTAAAAACAAGAGTATCTCTGTTCCAAATTTAGGCCAATTCAGATGATTTACAGTACAGCTAAACTCAATACAGGGATTGTGCTTGCTTAAATTTGGCTAACCAGACTTCCTATTTGATTACACAGGCAGCCCACTGGGATCTGGTGATACAAACTCTAGCAGATTCCTGCCATGTTTCCCACTTACTGAGGAGACTTTATTAAAAGAGCCATTGTACATGCACTTATATAAAATTACCCTCCCTAGAATCCTCTTCCCCCACAGCCCACCCACCTTCACCCCCACATTAAAAACTGCAAGTCAGTTGTGCTTTGGTGGCTTTTTCATTGGAGACCGTATGTTTGAGATGAATTATTCAGTGTGAGGTTCACAATTAGGGAACGTGGATCTTTCTTATTCTTATGAACTGTGATCTTTCCTTTCAAGGCTTCACCTATAAAAGAAAGGCAAAAAATGCATTTAAGAATTAAAGGACTACAGTCTAGTAGAGAAGTAAATAATGTTTAACCAGCATTTCTCTTTTTGTTGTGGTTGTGAGATATTTCATTAATTGTTGAATAAAGCAATAACCAACCTACACATCACAAGTGTTACATCACCTTGTGAAAGAGTGAGCAGAACTACAGCAGTCATGCAGGGCCAGGGGCGGGGGTGCAGTTTTATTGAACTCCTGAATATGAGGCCCTACAGTGGGTCCTGGGAACAGTCCTGCCCGCAGAGAGTTCATGGTCAAGAGTGGAGAGAAGTAGTTACACCAACAATTACACAAAGGCATGATCTAAAGTGTGCTGGGGGTTAAGGATTGGGGTGGTTGGAAGGCAAAAAAAAAAAAAAAGGGAAAGCTTCACAATAATTAATAAGGTATTTGAGGCCTAAAGTCAGGGTTAAGCAGATTTAATGAGTCTACATATATAATGGCATTTACATGGAGCCTTCAGGGTATGGAAATTTGAGGAACTGAAAATTATACTTGGGAAAACTTTTTATGTTTTATAGAAGCACATGGCAAGGTCCCTGGTCTTTAAGGTACTGACACTATAAATGGAAAACAGCTTCCACAGGTGATACTGTGAGCACAAAAATATTATCTGGTTTAAAGGCAAAGATTGATTTCCTAAAGATTTATTCAGTATTCTCCAATTTTATTTTATTCTAAAATGGAACTACATGCTTTTCTGATTATACATATTTCTCACATAAATTTTTCCAAGTGTAAATTTATTAACCAAGAATGATTTAATTACTTCAGAGTAATAGAAGAAAGTAGTATAAGGTACACTCCATCAAGCAAAACAATGATTTTATGTGTAATGGTATATATTCATATATATGTTTTGCTTTGAGTTTTACACTTGACCTATTCCTCTTTATTATTAAGAAAATAAAACAAACTACTTTACATGCCATGCTCACCAAAAGCCTTGCATGACAAACAATTACCAGTGAGATAATTCTACAAACTTTATAGAGTTCAAGTTAATCGTTAGAAGACAATACTTGCTATTATTTATTTAACACTTATTTTGTACCTGGCCCTATTCTAATACCTTTAAATGATTTCTCTCACTTAATGCTCATAAAAAAAACCCACTGAGTTAAGTACATTTTCCTTACTTTGCAGGTGAGAAACAATCTAAGGTTAAGAAAAATTAAGTAATTTGCTCAAGATCATACTGCCAGTTAGTGGAAATTTGATTCCACAGTCCAAGCTCTTCAACACTACACTCGAGTGCTTTCTTCTCCACTCTATCTGAAAAAATTATCATTATAGTTTAAATTATGCTATGATGGACATGAAACGCCCTAAATTTTACTATCCTATGACTTTTTTGTAAAAATATTTAGTCACTTACAAAAACATTTTATTAACATTTAAATTTATATAATAATATTCTTTAATAACCTAGTATGTTTCCTTGTCTATTAAGGCATTATTACAGGGAAGAAATAAAAGGTCATTAGTATCTTCAATTAAGAGATGTTTCCATTTTGAAAATGTAGGCAATATCATGACATTTTAAAGCTTCTAATTTATACCAACAATCATATCCCAAATTTATCATTTGCTGCTACTGAAACTGGTAATAAACAGCCACTTATAATAAACTGACATTGTTTTATGAGTAAATGACATAGAATAATCATTAACAACTTAGCTATTAGATTTAAATGACGATATTGAATCACCAACACAGAAGACAATAACTATCAATTCCAAGCCCCCATGGCTCCCTCATCTGTTTGCTCGTTTTTTTTGCTTGTTGTCTGCTTGTTGTTTGTGCTTATTGTTTTTTGCTCGTTGTCTGTTTTTTTCTTTAGGAGGCACCAGGAACCGAACTCAGGACCTCCCATGAGAGATGCAGATGCTTAACTGCTTAAGCCACATCCGTACTCTACTTGTTTTTGCTTGTTGTCTGCTTATTGTTTTCTGTTTTTGTTTTTTGCTCGATGTCTGCTCATTGTTTGTCTTCTTTAGTTTAGGAGGTACTGGGATTCAAACCCAGGACCTCCCATGTGCTTGAGCCACATCTGCTCCCCAATAATTATCAATTTTTACAAATTAGTGACTGTTGGTTCCTTACTGCTTACAAGCAATGTGTTTTACTGTAAATTACTTAATTTCATTGCTGCTATAAAGTAGTTCATATGTATGAAAAGACAGATAATGGATATTTGAGATCCAAAAATAATAAAATGATCTCCACAGACCCAACTTTGGGCTTAGAGGCCTACCAATACCACTGAAATCCCCTATGGTCCTTCTAATCACGACCCTCTCTTTTCAGCCCTCCAGGGATAGCCAAAATTCTTTTTGTTTACCATTACTTTTTCATAATAGTTTTACTTCATACAAACCTATGAAGTGAAAATGCATTGCTTAATTTTTATATGTTTGAAAACTTTACAAATATTGTATTTCATATTTTCTTCTGTGGTTTGCTTATTATTTCATTGTTGGTGGGATTAATCTATGTTGAAGCAAGTAGATACAGTTTATGCACGTTCATAGCTATATAGTGTAAAACTGCATTAATAGACCAGTATTTATCATTCTTCCACTGAATTGTTGATTTTTTATTACAAATGATGCTGCGATGACTTTTTGTATATACGTCTCTTGGTATCCATACTACATGAATTCCTCTAGGATGTGTCCTCTACATCCTAGATTGTAGGACATACACATGCTCAAATTACTAATGACAAATGACTGCATAAACATCTCTTCATTAAAACTACCAAAAACCATCTTATTAATATAAGAATCAATATGATGTTACTCTTTTTTGAGAGCGTTCTTACCAAAATTTGAGAGTAAACATGATACTTGAAAGGCAAACATAGCATTTAAAGTGAGAACATAACAAGGATACCACTATCACTGTATTATTTAATGTAATTCTTGATAATGTTCTATACAACGTAATATGACAAAAAATAGAAATAAATATATAGATATAATATTGGGGAAAAGAGATAAAATTAATTTCTCAGAGAAATAGTTCCAGAAATTTGCCCTGAGTTCTCTTGTGACTTTGGCTAAATACTAATCTGTGCCATGTGCAGTATGAAAGTCTACAATTCTGGACAAAGAATCCTAGGGAGCAAATAGCTGAACAATTCCCAGAACTCACACAGGGCTGGGAGATGTCTGAATTCCATGGAGCCAGAGTAGAAGGAACTTGTTGAACACAAGCTATTTAGTAGTGACACCAGATAGATAATGCGTTACCATTAAAGTTAAATTATGCTTACAGTAAAGGCTACTCTAAATGTGCCCTTAAAAAGCTTAAAACAAGTTTTGTAAAGATCAAGGTAATCTATAAGTAACTAAACTGCCTGCCCAAACAAATTCCAACATTCTTTAAATGAAGATAAATAAAATCCAAACATTCAGCAACCTAAGATTTGCAATGTCCACCATCCAATTAAAAATTACTAAATAGAAACAAACAAAAAAGATAAAAAGATAAAAAGAAACAAAAGATAAAAAGAAAAAAAATATTAATTATGCAAAACTGCAGCAAATTGAGTCCCAGTACCAGAAGAAAAATTAGTTAATAGAAACAGATCGAGAGAAAACATGATCATAATGAGAAGAAAAATAGATAAAAATAAAGTAGAACCAAGTGGAATTTCCAGAGCTGAAGAATATCTGAACTGAAAAAATCTACTAGAAAGACTTAATAACAGATTAGGAAAAAACAAAACAAACAACAATAACAGATTAGACACTGTAGGAGAAAAAAAACCCCCAGTAAATCTGAACAAATAGCACAAGAAACGAATCAAACTAAACCAGAGAAAAATAGGGCCAAAAATCAACTAACCAACCAAAAAACACACAAACCCTCAAAGAAATCAGTCCACAATCCAACATAAGTGTAGTTGGAAAATTGAGAAGAGAAGCAAGAAAAGGTGACGACAGAAAACGTACAAAGAAATAATGCTCAAAATATGCAAAATTTCATAAACTATAAACCAACATATAGAAGAAATCCAACAAACTTTAAGCTGAATGAACATATTCACAACAATAACAAAACCACATCAAGGTACATCTTAACTTTCTGAAAACTGGGAAAAACTTCCTGAAAAATGTAAGAAAAAAGAAAAATCTTTAGAACAGCCAGAAGAAAAATGACACTACATTCAGGGGAACAGAGAAAAGAATGATCACAAACTTTTCATCAGAAACAATGCAGGCCAGAAGACAGTGCAATGATATCTTTGAAGTGGTGAAAGTATAAAACCTATTAATTAAGAATTCGATACCAGCAAAATTCTTTAAAAAATGAAGATGAAGTAGAGATTTTTGCAGAAATCAAAAGCAGAGGAATTTATTTCCTGCATTATCTGCACTACAAGAAATGTTAAAGGAAGCTTTTCAGGTCGTAGGAAAATGATACCAACAAGGAACTTGGATCTACACATAGGACAATGAAGAATTAGAAATTGAAATAAAAAATGACAGTAGCATTTACAATAACATCAAAGAGCATTAAACACTTAGAGATAATGTAACAATATACATGTGCAAGGTTTAGTCACAGACTACAATACACAGACATTAAAGATGATCTAAATAAATGGTACATTTGTGGATGTTAAGACTCAATATTGTTACAATATCATTTGGACTTCATCGGAATTCATTAAAAATTTCTATTCAAAAGACATTAAAAAAATGAAGACACAAGCTAGGAATTGGGATAAAATATTGGCAACACATATATCTGTCAAATAACTTATATTCACACACACATATATAAATAAGTCTTATAAATCAGTAATAACATATTTTGCTCAATTTTTGAGTTTGACACAAACCTCACAAAAATGATATACAAATGGCCAATAAACACATGAAAAGATGCTCAACATCATTAGTGATGAAACTAATGCCAGAAACCAAAAGGAAATGGTTGACAAATTTGACTATACAATAATGAAAAAATTCTATAAAACAAGATACTTTAAAGAAAGAAAAGCAAATTAAAACGTTAATTTCCTTTCTTAGAATAATAAAGATTTTTCAAATGTCTGAATTTTGAATTAATTCCTTAGGATTGTCAGAAGTGGGATTCCTTGGTAAAAGACATAAGCGTTTTTTTATATATCTTTGTATAGAATGAGGAATATAGTCCAGTTTTATATTTTTGCCGTCTTCATCAACATTGGGTATTATTAAAAACCAAATCAAACAAAAGATGAATAAAAGAAAACAACAAAAATACCTCTTATTTAGATAAAACAAATTTAATTATTTTGATTTGTATTTCAATGACTTTCAGTGGTAATAGATATGACAAATATTTAGACATCACCCAGAAGAAAAATCTCTTTTGCTCATTTACCTTACTGATTTTCTTCTTGATGTACATGAAGTACTGGTGCAAACATTTCTTTTAGTGCATTTGCTCTAATACTTTGCTGCTCTTTGACTTAAGTTGCCTTAGGAGTCTAAGTTGGTTTGCTTACATTGAATAGAAAAATGTTCTATTCAATCCTTAGTGTAAGGGTCAAAACTGAAATGTGCCGTGGTACTTAAAAAGCACATTATCAAGTTCTTCATTTTAGGTTCAAAGGATACACCTATCAGAGTTCTACGTATTCTTCAATTTAGAAATATAGTCTAAGTCAAGATGAACTAGTAATGGATACTTCTGTTAAATTTTCATGAGAGAATACAATTTTAAGCATCTACTAAATTAACAAAACATCTGGCTTTTTAAAAAGTCAACATTAATTGGCTTACATAAATATATGTGTATATATATACATAAGCTGACACTGCTATTTTCGTGTCTTAAAATGAAATACAGGTAAAATACATATTTCTATAATAATCTCCATTTCAGAGAAGAAAGTACACACAATCATTTAAGTTAATTAAATAGAATGAAGGGTCACAGAATGAATATGTAATTCACATTGCTGAAGTCCCTTCAATTGCTCAAGTCTGACTAATGTGCCAAGGCAGTGGCTGTAATACTAGAACTGATCAGAGTAATTAATCAGTGTCAAATAGATATAAAATGACTGATGTTTTCAAGCATGTGTACGGCGGCGAGAGCTTCAAAGCACATTCTCTATGGAGCTGAGCTAGATCACATTGTTTTTAACATAGGCAGATGGTTATTAGTACACCACAAAGCAGTGCAGCACTTCAATCAAGAAAAAAATTGATCATTTCAGTCCTGTTATAATCTACTTTTTTTTTTTTTTAAAGATTTTATTTATTTATTCATTTATCCCCGCCTTGCTGCTTGTGCTCGCTGGGTCAGCTAACCATGCCGTGTGGGCGGGCTTGCCTTCACCAGGAGGCCCCGGGAACTGAACCCGGGGCCTCCCATATGGTAAACGGGAGCCCTACTGATTGAGCCACAGCCGCTTCCCTGTTATAATCTACTTTTAAAAATAAATTTGTTCTAGAGTAATGAATTGCATCTCCCCAGAAGAAAAAAAACCAAATCATTATTATCATTATTAAAGCTTAGATTTAAAAGAAAGAAAAAAAAATTCTTTACAATACAAAAAAGCTTAAATGTAACACAAAGCTTAAATGTATATGTAGATAAGGAGAAAAAAATAGCCTGATCTCAGTCATACTTACAAACTCAAATTACATGAAGAAGATCTGAATCTTTAAAGTATAAACTGCTATATGATGGAGAGTGGATGTAGTTCAAGTGACTGAGCGCCTGCTTCCCATGTATGAGGTCCCGGGTTTGTCCCCGGTACCTCCTAAAAACAAAACAAACAATAAACAAACAAATGAAAAAACAACTCGGGGGAGCCGGTGTAGCTCAGTGGTTGAGCGCTGGCTTTAATACATATGAGGTCCCAGGTTCAATGCCTGGCCCCAGTACCTCAAAAAAACAAAAAACAAAAAAAAAACCCAATCCTGCTATATAAGTCGGTACAATAAAATAATGCCATTATTTTTAGAAGGGGAAAAATATACATACCTGAATTTAAATTTTAAAAAGTGTCCACTAACTCTTAAAATATTCATTCTGAGACGCTGATCCCTTATTCTCACAATGCTGAAGTGCTCAAATGTTTAGAGAACTTCTTTTGTTTATTTCTATTTTTAGGAGGTACTTGGGATTGAACCTAGGACCTCATACATGGGAAGCAGGCGCTCAATCACTGAGCTACTCTGCTTCCCTGGAGCACTTCTTTTAGAAATTGTGAATCAAACAACTAGGCTCATTATTTTATAGTTCCATTTTGCTTTTAATCAAATGTATTTAGTCTGAGAAGCTCTCTATTCCAACTAACTTTAAACTGCTCTGTAAAAATCAAGTCTACCCTCAAGAGTAAAAGATTTATCATTACTGAAGATATTAATACACACACACAATCTAGGCAGAATAACTGTGCTTAGGTATGTTTACAAATTTTATTTATTAAAAAATATGTTACCTTCCGGGCACTAAGACAAGCTTTACATAGTAAATATTTCTGATTCGATTAGGCTTTATGTAATTTTATCTAAAAAAAAAAAAAATCATAGCATGTTGAGTCAAAAACTACTTTTGGTTTAGCTAAGTCCAACTATAGAGAAGTCTTTTCAATTATTCCAAGATAAATTTAAACACAAACCTACTCAAGTACAATAGAGTGATGGGATTTCTGAGAATAAAATGTGACAAAATACAGCAACTGGCTAAATGCCCTTGGCATGCTGTCACCCAAGGTGATGAGAGGAAATTAGATTTCAATGACTTAATGCATAGAACTGCACTTATTCAGAGTATTTATATCAAATACATCAGATCAAAAAGGACTGCGACAAGCAAAGAACTCATCTTCTATTAGAATCTTTTATCACAGAATACTGTGATATTATAACACAGATGTATCCATGAATTGATTTGGGAGAACAAAGATGAAAGCAACTAATTATCTGAGGACAATGAAGATAGATTTACAGAAGTGACCTGGGTCATAAAGGGTAAACTCGAATTTATTAAGTAAGAGAAGTCAAAACAGCATTCTGGGTAGAAGCATATCTTGGACAAAGGCAAGGAGCAAGAAAGGGTAGGAAAGTTAGCTAAAAATGAGCAGTCTGTATAGCTGAAGCATGCAATAGGCTTATCTGAGGATGTGGCAGGGTGGAGTTAAGGATGAAAAACAATCATCAGATTGTAATGGGCCATGGTGTTTCAGTTTCTTGGCTGCTAAAACATACCATACAATGGGTTGGCTTAAACAACGGGAATTTAAATGGCTCATGGTTTTGAGGCTAGAAGTCCAAAGCTGAGGCATCAATAAGGCAATGCTTTCTTCCTGAACAATGTAGCATTCTGAGGATGGCTGCCAGCATCCTTGGTCTCTGGACTTTCCATCACATGGCCGTGTCTTCCCCTTTCTCTTTTGGATTCCGCTGGTTTTCAGCTACTGGCTGCTCCCTGTGGCTTCTCCTTCCATGTCCAATTTTTCTTTGCATATAAGGACTTCAGGCATAGTGGGTAAGGCCCACCCTCCTCCAGTCTGTGTACACCTTAACTAAGAACATCTTCAAAGGTCCTATTTACAAATGGGTTTACCTCCACAGGACCAGGGGTTGGGACTTGAACATGCCTTTTGTGAAGGACATGATTCAATCCCCAACATGTAGTAAGGAATTTGGCTTTTCAGCTGGAGATATTGACTATCCAGTAAAGCTTTTTTAAAAAAAATTACTGAGGTTTAATTTACATACAATAATATACACATTTTAAGTGTGCAGTGTGATGAATTTTAAGTCATTTTCAAAAATTTTGTCTACCTCAAGATCTCAAAGATCTTATAAAAAACTTTTATAAGTTTTATAATTTTAACATTTCTATTTGGGCCCATGATCAATTTAGAGCTAGTTCTTGTGTATGATGTGAGATTCCTTATTTCCCCATATGAATATTTAGTTTTTCTAACAACATTTGTTGAAAACACTCCTTTTTCCATTGAATTATATTGGCCCTTTATAAAAATTTAATTGGCCATATAAATGTAGGCCTATTTCTGGATTCTCTACTATTTGTTATATTGATCTATATGCCTACTACTATACCAATACTATATTATTTGGATTAATGTAACTTTTTATTAAGTTTAGAAATCATGTAACATAAGGATTCCAATATAGTTCTTTCTCAAAATTGTTTTGGGTACTCAAGGTCTTTTGCATTCCAAATAAATTTTAGAATCAACCTGTCAATTTCTACAAAACTGGGATTTTGATTGAGATTGCATTGAATTAATAGATGAAATCTGGGAGAAGGAACACCTTAACAATATTGACTGTTCAAGTCCACAAAGTATTCTCTCCATTTAAGTCTTTAATTTTAATCTTTTAGCAATGTTCTGCAGTTTTGAATGCAAAGGTTTTGCATGTTTTGTTGATTTTATCCCTAAGATTTTAATGTTTGTTAATGTTATTGTAAATCGTATTGTGTTTAAAATTTTCAAATCCAATTATTCATTGCTAGTGTGTTGAAATATAATTTTTGTATTTTCATTTTGTACTCTGGACCCTGCAAAATTCACTTATTAGTTCTATAGCTTTTTTTGGTAGATTCCTTAGAATTTTCTAAATATGTGATCATGTTATCTGAAAATAACAAGAGTCTTATTTCTTCCTTTCCAATCTGTATGTTTTTGACTTCTTTCTTTTTGTTCCTAATTGCACTGGTTAAGACCTGTATTACAATGGAATAGGAATGGTGAGAGTAGACATCCTTGCCTTGTCTCAAACTTATGGGGAAAGCATTCAGTCTTTCTCTATGAAGTGGTGTACTAGTTGTAGATTTTGTGTGGATGCCTTTTATCAGGTTGAGGAAATGCTCTTTTATTCCTAGCTTTCTTTGAGTATTTATCACGACTGGATGATGAATTTTGTCAAATGCGTTTTCTGCATTCATTGATGTGACCATGTGGTTTTTCTTTAGATTGTTAATATAGTGGGTTACATTAAATGATATTAAAATACTGAATAAGCCTTGCATTCCTGGAATAAATTCCAGTTGGTCATGGTATATTATTCTTTTATATATATATTGATGGATTCAATTTGCTAATATTTTGTTGAGAATTTTTGCATCTATATTCATGAGGGACATTGATCTCTACTTTACTTTTCTTTAACTACCTTTGTCTAGTTTTGGTATCAAGGTGATACTGGCCTCAAAATTAGTTTCCTTCCCTTCTATTTTCTGGAAAATACTATGTAGAATTGGTCCTATTTCTTCTTTAAGTGGTTGGGAGAATTTGACACAGAAGCAATCTGGGCCTGGAGATTTAGTCTTTGGAAGGCTTTTAGAAGACTGGCTTTTTTTTTTTAAATAAAAAAAGTTTAGGAACTTCTGGGAAGATGGTGGACTAGTAAGACATGGGAATCTCTTCTCCTCTGGAAAAATAGCTAGAGGACAGGCTGAAACAGCCCCGAAAAAAGATCTTCTAGGGTTTAGGACAGTAGGTGAAGGCTGGACACTACCCAGAGGAGAGAGGTGGTGAAAGGAGGGAAATCGTGATGACAGAACCGTGAGTTGAAACCAGGGGCTGCTGCTTCCGGCACCCTCCCCCACACTAAAGACACTTTATAACTCTCCGGCCTCTGGGCCTGTGACTACAGACAAATGGGGCTCCAGGGATCTACTACCCCAGGAAAGGTGAGAGAGAGGGACACAGCCTAAGGCAGTCTCAGATTCTGACCCACAAATTTGGTCTGCTGTGTCCCACGAGCCCTACCAGGCCAGGTGAGACCACACAGTGGTTTGCCCTGAGAGCCGGAAAAGAAAGGAGCTGGAGAAGGAAGGGGCTGGTGAAAGAAATCTGACCCTCACAATCTCGCTCTCTTCTAGCCAGGACTAATTGTTGAGTACACCCCAGGAAAGGGGAGAGCAAGGGACACAGCCTAAGGCTGACTCAGTTTTTGACTCACAAATTTGGTCTGCTGTGTCTCAAGAGCCCTTCCAGGCTGGGTGGGGCTGCGCCATTGTTTGCCTTGGAGCCTGCAAGGGGCTAAAGATACACAACCCTCACAATCTCCTCCTCTACTAACAGGGACTTATTTTTGAGGACTCAGAGGGAAGTGGGAATATTTCCTAGCTGGGAAAAGGGAGGGGGTTGCTAGAGAAGGCTGAACTGTCTCAGAGAAAGTTTGAATTACAAGGCTCCTAGCCTCCACACAGGAAGCTCTATCACACTGATCTGGTCTGTGTTTGCAACAAATACACTCCGGCCAGGCACTGAACTGAGAGCAGCCAAAGAGTGCCATCTCCTGGCAAACCAAGGAAGTGCATTCAATAAAATTAAAAAATAAGTAGAAAAGGCTTTTTTTGGCCTCTATAGCCTCCCTGCCCAAGACCCTAGGAAGCGACTCTACAACCAATTACTGGGTCCAGTGCCCAGTTCTGAGCAACCAGCAGGACAATCCTAACAATCCAGATCAAGCCAAAAATCAAAGAGCCGTGGTAGCCCACAGCCTTCTGCCACTAAATCCCTATGAATGATAAAGAGATTGAGCATCTGAGTAAACTATATCATAATCAGATGCCTAGATATCAGCAAAAATTTATGAGCCATACTAAGAAAATAGAAGACATGGGGACTTCCGGGAAGATGGAGGACTAGTAAGACACGGGAATCTCTTCTCCAGAAAAATAGCTAGAGGACAAGCTGAAACAGCCCCGAAAAAGATCTTCTAGGGTTTAGGACAGCAGGTGAAGGCTGCACACCACCCAGAGGAGAGAGGGACAGAAGAGGGAAATCGTGATTACAGAACTGTGAGTTGCAAGTAGCAGCTTCTGCTGCTGCTGGCACCCTCCCCCACACTCTTCAGAATTCTCGGGCCCCTGGGCCTGGGCCTGCGACCACAGACAAAGGGGGCTTCAGGGATCTGCCACTCCCAGAAAGGGGAGAGAGAGGGACACAGCCTTAGGCTGACTCAGGTTCTGACCTGAAATTTGGGCTGCAGAGCCCCACGGACCCTTCCACATGGCGGTTTGCCCTGGGAGCCTGGAAAGGACTGGAGAAATCCGATCCTCTGCAACCTCCCTCTCTTCTAGCCTGGACTAATTACTGAGGACACCACAGGAGAGGGGAGAGAGAGCCTGGGGCTGACCCTGCTTTGGACTCCCAGGTTTGGTCTGCCCTGTCCCGAGAGCCCTTCCAGGCTGGGTGGGGCTGCACCATTGTTTGCCTTGGAGCCTGCAAGGGGCTAAAGATATACAAACCTCCCAATCTCTTCCTCTACTAACAGGGACTGATTGTTGAAGATTCAGAAGGGAGTGGAAATATTTCCTAGCTGGGAAAAGGGGGGTGCTACGAGAGAAGTCTGGAGAACTGTCTCAGAAAGTTTGAATCACAGGCCTCTTAGCCCCCAGACAGGAAGCTCTATCATATTGATCTGGCCTGTGTCACAACAAATACGCTCCGACCAGGCATTGAATTGCGAGCTGCCAACAAGCACCATCTTCTGGCAGACCAAGGAAGTGCACATAAGAAAATTAATAAGTAAGAGAGGCTTTTCCTGGCCTCTATAGCCTCCCTGCCCAAGGCCCTAGGAAACGACTCTACAACCAATTACTGGGTCCAGTGCCCAGTTTTGAGCAACCAGCAGAACAATCCTAACAATCAAGGTTGAGCCAAAAATCAAAGAGCGGTGATAACGCACAGCCTCCTGCCACTAAAACCCCATAAAAGAGAAAGAGATAGAGCATCCAAGTAAAATACAAACTAACCAGATGCCTAAGCACCAGCAAAAAATTACGGGCCATACTAAGAAAACAGAAGACATGGCCCAAGAAAAGGAATACAGCAAAGTCCCAGAAGAGATGCAGAATTTGAGATAACTAATCAGTGAGATGAGCACACATTTCCAAAATCAAATTAATGAGATGAAAGAGAATATAGTTAAAGAGATCAGTGACATCAAGAAGTTATTGCGCGAATGTAAAGAAGAATTTGAAATCATGAACAGAAAAGTAACGGAGTTCATGGGAATGAAAGACACAATAGGTGAAGTCAAAAATATATTTGAAGCATACAACAGCAGACTTGAAATGATAGAAGAAAGAATAAGTGATACTGAAGACAGAGCAGTTAAAATTGAAGAGAGAAAAGAACAGAGAGAGAAAAGAATGGGAAAAATTGAGCAGGGGCTCAGAGAGTTGAATGGCAACACAAAACGCAAGAACATATGTGTCATGGGAGTTCCAGAAGGAGAAGAGAAAGGAAAAGGGGCAGAAAGAGTATTTGAGGAAATAATAGCTGAAAATTTCCCAACTCTAATGAAAGAAATGAACTTAAATGTCCAAGAAGCACACCGTACCCCAATAAGAATAAATCCAAATAGACCTACGCCAAGACACACATTATTCAGAATGTCAAATGTAAAAGATAAAGAGAAACTTCTCAGAGCAGCAAGAGAGAAGCAAACGATCACGTACAAAGGACGTCCAGTAAGACTTTGTGCAGATTTCTCTTCAGAAACCATGGAGGCGAGAAGACAGTGGTATGATACAATTAGGAAACTGAAAGAGAAAAACTGCCAGCCGAGAATTCTTTATCCAGCAAAACTGTCCTTCAAATATGAAGGTGAATATAAAGTATTCACAAACAAACAGAAACTAAGAGAGTTTACAAAAAAGAATCCACCTTTGCAGGAAATATTAAAGGAAGCCTTAGAACCTGAAAGAAAAAGACAGGAGAAAAAGGCTTGGAGGAGAGTATAGAAGAAAGAATAGCAGAAAGGATAATCAAAAGAGTGAAAAGACAGACAAAAACAAGATGAACATATGAAAATCAAAAATAAAATGGAGGAAGTAAATAGTGCATTTACAGTAATATCATTGAATGTGATTGGATTAAAATCCCCAATCGAAAGATACAGGATGATAGAATGGATAAAAAAACACGAGCCATCCACATGCTGCTTACAAGAAACTCACCTCAGACCCAGGGATACAAACCAGCTGAAAGCGAAAGGTTGGAAAAAGATACTCCACGCAAATAGTAACCAGAAAAGAGCAGGGGTAGCTATACTATTATCAGACAAAACGGACTTTAAATGCAAAAAAGTTATAAGAGATACAGAAGGCCATTATATATTAATAAAAGTGACGATCCACCAAGAAGATATAACTGTCATAAATATCTATGCACCTAGCCAGGGTGCCCCAAAATATATGAGACAAACTCTGGCAAAACTGAAGGGAGAAATAGACATTTCTACAATAATCGTTGGACACTTCAACACCCCACTCACATCATTAGATAGAACAACTAGACAGAAGATCAACAAGGAAACAGAGAACTTGAACAATATGATAAACAAGTTAGACCTAACAGACATATACAGAACACTGCATCCAAACTCAGCAGGTTATACATTCTTCTCAATTGCCCATGGATCTTTCTCCAGGATAGATCACACGTTAGGTCACAATGAAGCTCTCAATAAATATAAAGAGATTGAAACTATACAAAGCACCTTCTCAGATCATAATGGAATGAAACTAGAAATCAATAATAGACAGGAAAAAAGTAAATTTGCAAATGTGTGGAGACTGAACAACACACTCCTAAATAATCGGTGGGTCAAAGAAGAAATTGCAAGTGAAATCAGTAAATATATTGAGACAAATGAAAATGAGAACACAACGTATCAAAACTTATGGGACACAGTGAAAGCAGTCTTGAGAAGGAAATTTATAGCCCTAAATGCCTATATTAAAAAACAAGAAAGAGCTAAACTCAAAGATTTAACTGAACAACTAGAGAAACTAGAAAAAGAACAGCAAACCAATCTCAAAGCAAGCAGAAGGAAAGAAATAATAAAGATTAGAGCAGAAATAAATGAAACTGAGAACAGAAAAACAATAGAGAAAATCAACAAAACCAAAAGCTGGTTCTTTGAGAAGATCAATAAAATTGACAACCCCCTCACTAGACTATCAAAGAAAAAAAGAGAGAAGATGCAAATAAATACAATCAGAAATGAAAGGGGGGAAGTTACAAATGACCTCACAGAAATAAAAAGAATCATAAGAGGATATTATGAGAAACTATATGCCAACAAACTAGACAACCTGGATGAAATGGACAAATTTCTAGAAACGCACAACCAACCTACACTGACCCAACAAGAAATACAAGAACTTAACAAACCAATCACAATTTAAAAAATTGAATCCGTCATCGAAAATCTCCCAGCTAAGAAAAGTCCAGGACCAGATGGCTTCACAGGTGAATTCTACCAAGCCTTTAGAAAAGAATTAACACCAATCCTGTTTAAACTCTTCCAAAAAACTGAAGAGGAGGGAAAATTATCCAACACATTTTATGAAGCCAATATCACCCTAATACCAAAGCTAGATAAAGATACTACAAGAAAAGAAAATTACAGGCCAATCTCTAATGAACATAGATGCAAAAATTCTCAACCAAATACTTGCAAATTGAATCCATCAGCATATCAAGAGACTTATACATCATGACCAAGTGAGCTTTATTCCTGGTATGCAAGGCTAGTTCAATGTAAAAAAATCAATCAATGTAATACACCACATTAACAAATTGAAGGAAAAAAATGACATGATCATCTCAATTGATGCAGAAAAGGCATTTGACAAAATCCAGCATCTTTTTTTGATAAAAACACTTCAAATGATAGGAATAGAAGGAAAAGTCCTCAATATGATAAAAGGCATATATGAAAAACCCACAGCCAACATCATACTCAATGGGGAAAGGTTGAAAACTTTCCCTCTAAGATCGGGAACAAGACTAGGATGCCCACTGTCACCACTGTTATTCAACATTGTACTAGAAGTTCTAGCTAGGGCAATTAGACAAGAAAAAAAAACTAAAGGCATCCAAATAGCAAAAGAGGAAGTAAAACTCTCAGTTTGTGGATGACATGATCCTGTACTTAGAAAACCCTGAAGTATCCACAACAAAGCCACTTGAACTAATAAATGAGTTCAGCGAAGTGGCAGGATAAAAGATCAACACAAAAAAATCAGTAATGTTTTTGTACACTAGTCTTAAACAACCTGAGGAGGAAATCGGGGGAAAATTCCATTTTCAATAGCAACAAAAAGACTCAAATACCTAGGAGTTAATTTAACCAAAGAAGTACAGGACCTATATGCAGAAAACTACAAAACAATGCTAAAAGAAATTTAAAAAGACCTAAACAAATGGAAAGACATTCCGTGTTCATGGATTGGAAGAATAAATCTCGTCAAGATGTCAATCTTGCCCAAACTGATTTACAGATTCTATGCAATACCAATCAAAATCCCAACAGCTTACTTTGCAGAATTAGAGAAGGCAATTACCAAATTCATTTGGAAGGATAAGTGCACCTGAATAGCCAAAAGCATTCTAATAAAGAAGAGCAACGTGGGAGGAATTTCACTGCCTGACCTTGAAACATATTATAAAGCTACAGTGGTCAAAACAGCATTGTATTGGCATAAAGTTAGACACATCCATCAGTGGAAGAGAATTGAGAACGCAGAAATAAATCCTCACCTATACAGTCAACGGGTTTTTGACAAACCTACCAAGCCCATGCTAATGGGAAAAAAACAGTCTCTTCAACAAATGGTGTTGGGAGAACTGGATATCTATAACCAAAAGAATAAAAGAGGACCCCTATTTTCACCCCCTATACAAGAATCAACTCAAAATGAATCAAAGATCTAAATTAAAAGCCAGGACCATAAAACTACTAGAAGAAAATATAGGGAAACATCTTCAAGATCTTGTAGTAGGTGGTTTTGTAGTTTGCTCATCTTGGACCTTACACCCAAAGCATGTGCAATAAAAGGAAAAATAGATAAATGGACCTCCTCAAAATTAAACACTTTTGTACCTCACAGGACTTTGTCAAAATGGTCAAAGAGCAGCCAACTCAATGGGAAAAAATACTTGGAAATCACATATCTGATAAGGGTTTAATATCCAGGATATATAAAGAGTTGTTACAACTGAACAAAAAGACAAACGACCCAATTAAGAAATGGGCGAAAGACTTGAATAAACATTTGTCCAAAGAAGAAATACCAATGGCCAAAAAACACATGAAGAAATGCTCAACATCACATGTTGAGCATTTCATGATTAGGGAATGCAAATCAAAACTACAATGAAATATCATTTCACACCTATCAGGATGGCCAGTATTAAAAAGACAGAGAACTACAAGTGTTAGAGAGGATGTGGAGAGATAGGAACACTTCTTCACTGTTGGGGGGAATGCAGAATGGTACAGCCACTGTGGAGGACTGTTTGGCAGTTCCTAAAGAAGTTGAATATAGACTTGTCATGTGATCCAGCAATACCACTATGGGTATATATACCCACAAGAACTGAAAGCAGTGACACGAACAGACATCTGCATACCGCTGTTCATTGCAACATTATTCATGATTGCCAAAAGTCAGAAACAACCCAGGTGTCCATCAACAGATGAATGGATAAACAAACTGGTCTAGTCACATGATGGAATATTATGCAGCTGTAAGAAGAAATGAAGTCGTAAAGCATATGACAACATGGATGAACCTGGAGGGCATTATGTTGAGCGAAGCAAGCCAGACACAAAAGGACAAATACTGTATGAATGTGTTACTATGAACCAAATATATTGTGTAACATATTGTTTGATTCAAAAAAAATTTTATATGTATCCATTACATTTAATTGAGAAATGTATATATTTATTCATCTGTGTTTACTTTTTAGTTTTTAATTGTTTATATTTTCAATTATTAAATGTAGAAAAAGTTAAAAAAAAAAAAAAAAAGTTGAATTGGAACACAGCCACACTGATTACCTATTGTCCCTCAGAGTTTTAGGTGCCTGTGCGTCCCCATTGCTGGCAATGTGGCTGTGTCCACCTCTGTGGGGTTCTCTGGGGCTGAGATATGAGAGAACGGAGAAAATAAGAAAAAAGAAAAAGGGAATTTCCCTTACTCTCTCTGGGCATTAAGAGACCCTTTTCCTTACTAGAGCTAGAATTAGAGGACTCCTCCTGGATTTCTTTCTGTCTGTGCTGGTGCCCTCTTCTGGGTTTCACGCTATCTAGAGTACAGGTTGGCAGATACTGGAGGAAAACAAAATCATAAGCTTACCACCAGTTTGATGGTACTTCGAATTTTGGTCCTTTTCACCAATCTAACATCTATTATTTACTCTTTTAAAATAAAAATTAGAGAAGCTGTAGGCCTGCAGAAAAATCATGCATAAAATACAGAGTTACCATATACCACCCTATTACTAACACCTTGCATTAGTGTGATACATTTGTTACAATTCAAGAAAGAACATTTTTATAATTGCACTAGTAACTAGAGCCATCATTTACAACAGAGGCCAATGTTTGTGTTATACAGTACGACGGGTTTTAAAATTTTTTTATCCTGGTAACATATATACAAACTAAAATTTCCCCTTTAACCACAAACGTATGTAAGTCACTGCTGTTAATTACTTTCACAATGTTGTGTTACCACCAGCACCACTCATTACCAAACTTTTGAATAAATTTAAAAATTTTTTAATTTTAATGTAGTTAATAAGTCTATCAATATTTTATTCAAGGTGAAGATTTGGGGACTTTGCTTACCACCCCTCTCCTCTATCTCAAGGTCATAAAAATAGTTCCCTAATTTTTTTCCCTAAAACCTTTAAGGTTTGCTTTACTAATTTTTAATCCATCTAGAATTAATTTTTATGAATAGATAGGGGTATAATTAAATTATTTTTCATAGGTATAAATAATTATCTCTGTACTGCATGTGAAGTACTGTGATTCTGTATTCTATCATTTTCCCGTTCCACTTAAAAAATTACTGGGGAAGAGAATGTGGCTCAAGTGATTGCTCTCCTGCCTACCACATGGGAGGTCCATGGTTTGGTTCCCGGTGCCTGAGCTGGCATGACGGGCACACGTGGCAAGCTGACACAACAAGATGATGCAACAAGAGACAAGAAGAACAAAAAAACATAAGGAGAGACACAACAAGAACAAAAAAAAATAGGGAGCAGAGGTTCCCAGTGCCTCCTAGAGAAGATGAGCAAGACAGCGAGCTGATGTGATGGGCAGGCACAGCGAGCTGACTCGACAAGATGACACAACAAGAGACACAAGAAGAAAAACTTTGTGAGAGGTACAAGAAAGCAGGGAACAGAGATGGCTCAAGCGATTAGGCACTTCTCTCCCACATTGGAGGTCCTGGGCTCAGTTTCCGGTGATTCCTAAAGAAACAAGGAAGACGAACAGACACAGCAAGTGCAAACAACGAGGGGGTGGGGTGGGGAGAAATAATTAAATAAATAAAATAAATCTTAAAAAAAAAAAAAAGTTACCGGTTATGATCCCCCTAAATTGATTTTGTAAACCATTAATGGATTATGTGACAGTTTGAATTTAGTGAATCCCCTCAAAGAAGATTATGTTTTCGAACTAATCCATTCCTGTGGGTGTGAAATCCTTTTGATTGGACTATGTCAGTGAGGCATGAGGTTAAGTTTCCACCCTCGGGCTGAGTCTGATATTAACGAAGACACAGAGACACATACACAGAAAGAAAGGAAGCTGCCATATTTGATCCAGCAATGTAAGAGAAAGGACTCCAGGTCTGCTCAAACCTCAGCTCAAGGAGAGAAGCCCAGAGAAACTCAAAGAGCTGAGGCCCAGGGAGAGCTATGCCTGATAGCTTACAAATGAACTTGGGAAGAAAGCGGAACAGACAAGACAGAAAGGAGGCCCAGAAAGAGAAAAGTCCTGTGCCTGGCTGCCCACAGCTGAGCTCTGGGAGACACTGGATTTCAGAGGGGAAAGCAAAGATGGGTAGCCATCTTCACCACATGGCAGGACATCAGGATCAACAGTAGCTGACTTCGGTGAGAAAGCATCTCCATGGTGCCTTAATTTGGACATTTCACGGCCTTCGAACAGTAAGCTTTTACCCCAAATAAAATTCCCATTATAAAAGTGAACCCATTTCTGGTACTTTGTATCAGCAGCCCTTTGGCAAACTAAGACAGGTCATGACTTAAAAGTTTGAAGAAAACTGGTCTTCATTATAACAGTTTTATAATTTTTTGGAGGTTTGTTAAAATAGTAGTCATCCTAGTGGGTGTAAAATGGCATCTTATTGTGGTTTTGAATTGCATTTCCCTAATAGTTGATGATGAGCCTCTTTTCTCTTACTCCAGAGAAGTATATCTTCTCTACAGAAATGTCTATTCAAGTATTTTGCCCATGTTAAAATTGGGTTGTTTGGCTTTTGTTGTGGAGTTGAGGATTTCTTTTACATTCTGGATATCAAACCCTTTTTGGATATGCAGTTTCCAAATCTTTTCTCCCATTGAGTAGGTTGTTCTTTTATGTTCATGATAAGGTCCTTTGCATAAAAGTTCTTGATTTTGATCAGGTCCCATTTATCTATTTTTTCTTTTGTTGCCTGTGCTTTGGGTGTAAAGTCTAAGAACCTACAGCTTAACAAATAAGGTCCTGATGATGCTTTCCTACATTTTCTTCAAGGAGTTTTATAGTTCTGAATCTTATATTTAGGTCTTTGATCCAATTTGAGTTGACTTTTATATATGATGTGAGGTATGGGTTCTACCTTCATTCTTTTGCATATGGATATGCAGTTTCCTCAGCAACATTTGTTGAGATTATTCTTTCCCAATTGAGTGGTCTCTGCCCCCCTTGTAAAAAATCAGTTGGCCATAAATGAGAGGGTTGATTTCTGAGCTCACAATTTGGCTATATGTCTGTCCTTGTGGTAGTTCCCTGCTGTTTTGATGAATGTGGCTTTGTAGTAAGTTTTAAGATGAGGAAGTGCGAGTCCTCCAACTTCATTCTTCTTTTTAAAAAGTTTTGGCTATTCAGAGCCTCTTACCCTTCCATATAAATTTGGTAATTGGCTTTCCATTTCTGCAAAGAAGGTTGTTCGAACTCTGACTTGGACTGTGTTGAATTTTTAAATTGCTTTGCATAGAATTGACATCTTAACAATATTTATTCTTCCAATCCATGAAGACTGAATGTCCTTCCATTTATTTAGGGCTTCTTCGATTTCTTTCTTTCTTTTTTTCCTGTAGTTTTCTGTGTACAAGTCCTTTATGTCTTTGGTTAGATTTATCCCTAGATATTTAATTCTTTTAGTTGCAATTGCAAATGGATTTTTTTCCTTGATTTCCTTTTCCAACTGTTCATTATTTGTGCACAGAAACATTACTGATTTTTGTGTGTTGATCTTGAACCTGTCACTTTGCTGGATTCATTTATTAGCTCTAGGAACTTTGTTGTGGATTTTTCATGATTTTCTGTATATAGGATCATGTTATCTGCAAATAAGTAAAGTTTTACTTTCTTCTTTATAATTTGGATGCCTTTTATTTCATTTTCTTTCCTAAATGCTCTGGCAAGAAGTTCCAGTACAAGACTGAATAACAGTGGTGACAGTGGGCATCCTTGTCTTGTTCCTGATCTTGGAGGGAAAGCTTTTAGTCTTTTACCTTTAAGCAGGATGTTAGCTGTGGGTTTTTCATATATTCCCTTTATTTTTATTTTTTTTTAAAGATTTTATTTATTTATTCATTTATCCCCCCCTTGCTGCTTGTGCTCGCTGGGTCAGCTAACCACGCCGTGCGGGCGGGCTTGCCTTCACCAGGAGGCCCCAGGAACCGAACCTGGGGCCTCCCATATGGTAAACGGGAGCCCTACTGATTGAGCCACAGCCGCTTCCATATATTCCCTTTAGCATGTTGAAGAAATTTCCTGCTATTCATAGTGTTCTAAATGGTTTTTATCAAGAAGGGGTGCTATATTTTGTCAAATGCCTTTTCTGCATCAATTGAGATGATCATGTGTCCCCTCCCTCCCCCTTTTTTATTATTGTGGTGTATTACATTAATTGATTTGATTTTCTTGTGTTAAAACATCCTTGCATACCAGGGATAAATTCCACTTATAATGGTGTATAATTCTTTTAATTTGCTGTTGGATTCGGTTTGCTAGTATATTGTTTGGGATTTCTACATCTATATTCATAAGAGATATTGGTAATTTTCTTTTCTTGTTTTTTTTTGCATAGAATTGACATCTTTTTTTTTTTTTTTGGAGGATGATGATGGCCTTGGAGAATGAATTAGATAAGGAACAGTCCCTCCCCTTCAATTTTCTGGAGAGTCTGAGCAGGATTGGTGTTAATTCTTGGACTGTTTGATAAAATGCCCCTGTAAAGTAAACTGTACCTGGACTTTTTCTTTGTTGGAAGGTTGTTGATTATGTATTCAATCTCTTTAGTAGTTATTGGTTTGCTGAGATCTTCTATTTCTTCTTGAGTTAGTGTAGGTAGTTTGCATGTGTCTAGGAATTTGCCCATTTCATCTAGGTTATCTAATTTGTTGGCATACAGTTGTTCAAAGACTTCTCTTATAGTCATTTTTATTTCAGTGGGGTCAGTTATATCGTCTACCTTTTCATTTCTTATTTCAGTTATTTGTGTCCTCTCTTTTTTTGTCAGTCTAGCTAAAAGTTGGTCAGTTTTATTGATCTTTTCAAAGACCCTACTTTGGGTTTTGTTGATTCTATTTTTTTGCTAATTCTCTATATCATTTATCTCCACTCTAATCTTTGTTATTTTCTTCCTTCTGCTTGCTTTGGGTTTAGTTTGCTCTTCTTTTTCTAGTTTTTCCAGTTTTGAGGTTAGATCTCTGATGTGATTCTTCTTTTTTTTCTTTTAGGAGATATCAGGGATTGAACTGGGACCTTGTACATGTGAAGCAGGTGCTCAACCACTGAGATACACCCACTCCCTCTTTCTTCTTTTTTTAATGTAAGCATTTAGAGCTATAAAATTTCCCTCTCAGCACTGCCTTCGATGCATACCGTAAGTTTTGGTATGCTGTATTTTAATTTTCATTCACCTCAAGATATTTCCAAATTTCCCTGTTATTTACTCTTTAACCCACTAGTTATTTCAGAATACACTGTTTAATTTCCGCACATTTGTTGATTTTCCATTTCTCCCTCTGTTACTTATTTCTAGCTTCATTCCACTGTGGTTGTAGAAGACACATTGTAAGATTTCAATATTTTTGAATTTATTGAGACTTGTTTTGTGACCCCACATATGATATCGTGGAGAATCACCACATAGTTCCTGCTTGTTTAATAGTTGTTCTAATGAATGGACTGATTCCTGGAGCTTCCTACCATACTAACTTCCCACAATTCTCCTCATAAATGGCTTCTTGATTTTAGACATTTCCTTTATTTAATTCATTCAGCATAAGATGAGCTTTGATTAGTGTTTCCCACTTAGTGTTTTGATTAGTGTTTGATTACTGTTTCCCACTTACTTAATCTTCAAGGGGAGACTTCCGGGAAGATGGCATCAGAGTAGGGTGGCAGGACTCAACTCTCTTACAAAAACAAAAGAGGAAGGGCAAAATCCTGCTATGCATCATCCAGGAGGGAGAGAGATAGAGATGAAAAGGCCGAAGCAAAAACTGTGAGTTAATAGCCCAGGTGGCTGGGAATGGCACCCTTACCCCACCCTCAAGGTGAACAGCCTAGGTAAAACCTGTGGCTCACTGCAGCCAAATGAGAGGGGAAAGGGAGGGGGCAGGGTGCAGTGGAGGGTAGAATATGGTTTCTTTTCAGCGAGTTTGGCCAGCGGAGCCTGTCTTGAATCTCGGCTCTGGCCAGACTAGAATCACCAGCAAGTGGAGGTTGAGAGGGACACCTCCGTGGAACGGTGTGGTAAAGCATGCCATGTGCTGGCAGGCCAAGAAACTGCAAGAAGTAAAGAAGATTTTGACTTTTGCAGGTCCAGTTACTTTCAGTCTAGTTAATGCCCCATTAGTGGGTCCACAGTCCTGTTTTGGCAACTATAGCTGGGCAGTCTTAAAGATTAGGAAAAAGTTTAACAAAAAATCAAACAAGAGCCATAAAACAAAACCACTAGGCAAGAGAGAGAAACTTAACAAGAAAGTAAATTCTCCAGCATAATCAGGTGCCTAGACATCAGCAAAAAGTTACAAGCCATACTAAGAAACAGGAAGCTATGGCAGTCAAAGGATCAAATAAAAAATCCTGAGGAGACACAAGATTTACGACAACTAATCAATGATGTTCATACAAATCTTCTAAATAAATTAAAGGAGTTGAAGTAAAATATGACTAAAGAGAAAAGGATAGTAAGACGACACTGGGTGAGCATAAAGAATGATTTGAAAGCCTGCAAAGGAAAGTAAGAGAGGTTATGGGAATGGAAGACACAGTGGATGAAATTGAAAATACATTAGTAGCATATAACAGCAGATTTGAATTGGTAAAGGATAGAATTAGTGACTTGGAGGACAGAGCATCTGAACTTGAAAAGACAGGAGAACAGAATGAGAAAAGAATGGAAAAAATGGAACAGGGTCTTGGGAAATGAATGACAACGCAAAACAAATAAACAAAGGTATTATATGTGACTCCAAAGGAGACGAGAATGGAAAAGGTGCAGAAAAAATATTTGAGGAAATAATGATCAAAAATTTCCCAACCCTTATAAAGGATATAAATACCAAGATCCAAGAAGGACAATGCCTACCAAATAGAATAAATCTGAATAGACCTACCACAAGACACCTACTGAAAGCAGCAAGAGAAAAGCAATTCATCACATACAAAGGGAAGCTCAATAAGACTAAGTGCCAATCTCTCATCAGAAACTATGGGGACAAGAAGGCGGTGGTAAGCTATATTTAAGGTCCTGAAAGAGAAAAATCAAGAATTCTTTATCTGGCAAAAATGTCCTTCAAAAATGAAGGTGAGTTTAAAGTCTTCAGAGACAAAGACTAAGAGAGTTTGTTACCAAAAAGACCAGATTTACAATAGATACTAAAGGGAGTGCTATAGCCTGAAAGGAAAAAGCAAGGGTGACAGAATTGGAGAAGAGTGTAGAAATGAAGATTATTAGCAAGGGTAACTAAAAGGGTAAAAAGACAGATAACAGAATGGATATGCTGTCTACAAGAGACACATTAGACACAAGGACATGAAAGTGAAAGGCTAGAAAAAGATATTCCACACAAATAGTAACCAAAAAAGATCTGGAGCAGTGATACTAATATTGGACAAAATGGATTTTTATTTATTTTTATTTTTTATTTTTTTAAAGATTTTATTTATTTATTCATTTATCCCCCCCTTGCTGCCTGTGCTCGCTGGGTCAGCCAACCGCGCCGCGCGGGCGGGCCCGCCCCCACCAGGAGGCCCCGGGAACTGAACCCGGGGCCCCCCACATGGCAAACGGGAGCCCCACTGATTGAGCCACAGCCGCCTCCCGACAAAATGGATTTTTAATGCAAAACTGTTATAAGGGATGAAGAAGGTCATTATATATTAATGAAAGGGGCAATTCACCAAGAAGAAATAACAATCATAAATATTTATGTACTTAACCTGGGAGCCCAAAAATACAAGAGATACACACTTGCAAAACTTAATGGAGAAATAGATGTCTCTACAATAATAGTTGGAGACTACAATACACCACTTTCAGCATTCGATAGAACATCTGGACAGAGGAAATACAAGGAAAGAGAGAGCTTGAATAATATGATAAATGAGCAAGACCTAATAGACATTTATAAAACATTACATACCCCCAAACAGCAGGATATTCATTCTTCTCAAGTGTTCATGGATCATTCCCCAGGACAGACCACACACTCGGTCACAAGATAGATCTCAATATATTTTTTAAAAAATTGAAATTATATAAATCACTTTCTCTGATTATAATGCAATGAAGCTGGAAATCAATAACAGGAAAAAAGAGAAAATTCACAAATATATGGGAATTAAACAATACACTCTTTATTAATCAGTGGGTCAAAGAAGAAATTGCAAGAGAAATCTTAAGATGAATAAAAACGGGAACACAATATACCAAAACCTATGGGATACAGCAAAGGCAGTGCTGAGAGGGAAATTTATAACCCTCAGTTTAAATTAAAAAAGAAGAAAGAGCTAATATTAAAGACCTAACTGCACACCTGGGAAAACTAAAAAAAGAACAGCACACTAATCCCAACGTAAGCAGAAGGAAAGAAATAACAAAGATTAGAGCAGAAATAAATAGAGAACAACAACAACAACAAAAAATAGAGAACCAACAAAACCAAAAGTTGATTCTTTGAAAAGATCAACAAAATCAACAAACTCTTAGCTAGACTAACAAAGAAGATGCAAATAAATAAAATCAGAAATGAGAAGGGGGACATTACCACTGACCCTGCAGAAACAAGAGCGATTATAAGAGGATACTATGAACAACTGAACACAAACTAGACAAACTGACGAAATGGACAAATTTCCAGAAACACACACTGACCCTAGAAGAAACAGACCTCAACAAACCAATTACAAGTAATGAGATTGAAACAGTTATCAAAAACCTTCCAAACATGAAAAGTCCAGGACTAGATGGCTTCACAGGTAAATTCTACCAATTACTCAAAGAAGATCTAATACCAATCTTGCTCAAATTCTTCCAAAAAACTGAACAGGAGGGAACACTACCAAACTCATTCTATGAAGCCAACATCATCCTAATACCCAAAGCCAGACAAAGATGCTATGAAAAAAGGAATTTACAGACCAATTTCTCTCATGAATATAGATGCAAAAATCCTTAACAAATACTTGCTAACTGAATCCAAAAGAATTACATACCATGATCAAAAGGATTTTATCCCTGGTACGCAGGGTGGTACAATACAAGAAAATCAATTAGTGTAATACACCACATTAATGAATTGAAGAAGAAAAAAATCACAATCATTTCAATTGATGCAGAAAAGGGATCTGACAAAACACAGCTTACTTTCTTGATAAAAACACTCTGAACGAAAGGAATAGAAGGAAACGTTCTGAACATGGTAAAGTGTGTATATGAAAAATCCACAGCTAACATTGTACTCAATGGTGAAAGACTGAAAGCTTTGCCCACTATCACCACTGTTATTCTACATTGTGCTAGAAGTTCTAGCTAGAGCAATTAGGCAAGAGGAAGAAATAAAAGGCATCCAAACAGGGAAGGAAGAAGTAAAACTTCTGCTATTTGCTGATGATATAATCCTATATCCAGAAAATCCTAAAATATCCACAACAAAGCTACTAGAACTAATAGACAAGTTCAGTAAACTGGCAGGATACAAGATTTTTTTTTTTTTTTAAGATTTATTTATTTATTTACTTTTATCCATTTTTAGCCCCCACCCCCGTTTTTGCTGTTTTTTTTTTTGTGTGTGTGTGTGTGTGTGTCCATTTGCTGGGCAATTCTCTGTGTCTGTTTCCTGCCCTCTGTTCTCATCCTACTCCTTCTGTCTTCACTGGGATTCGATCCTGGGAACCTCCGATGTGGGAGAGGGGCGTCCTACCGCCTGCACCACCTTAGTTCCTGGTTTCTTGACATGTCTCGTCTTGGCTCTCCCTTGTGTCACTCTCCTGTTACATCATCATCTCGCTGCCTGGCTTGGCGGCGCTAGATGGCTCACCCACTCGCAGGATCTAGTGGCACACCTGTGCACGGGGCCTGGCAGCCCGTGCACCTTCTATATTTTTCTCTTTCTTTATTTTCACCAGGAGGTCCCCGGGATCGAACCCAGGTCCCTCCATATGGGAGATGGACGCCCAACCATTTGAGCCACATCTGCACCCCAAGATACAAGATTAATATGCAAAAATAAGTAGTGTTTCTGTATACTACTAATGAGCAATCTGAGGAGGAAGTCAGAAAAAAAAAAAAAATCCAATTACAATAACACTAAAAGAATCAAATATTTAGGAATAACCTTAACTAAGGACATAAAGGACCTGTATTCAGAAAACTACAAAACATTGCTAAAAGAAACCAAGGACCTAAATAAGTGGAATAGCATTCTCCGTTTATAGATTCGAAGACTAAGTATCATTAATATGTCAATTCTACCTAAACTGTTTTACAGAGTCAACAACATCCCAATAAAAATTCTAACAGCCATTTTTACAGAAATGGAAAAACCAATTATTAAATTTGGAAGAGTAAGGGGACCCGAATAGTCAAAACTGTCTTAAAAAGGAAGAATGAAGCTGGACGACTCTCACTTCCTGAATTTTAAGCATATTACTTAGCTACAGTGGGAAAAACAGCGTGGTACCAGCATCAGGACAGACAGATTGACCAATGGAACTGAGCTGAGAATTCAGAAATAGACCCTCACCTCTATGGTAAAGTAATTTTTGAAAAGGCTATCAAACCCACCCAGCTGGGTCAGAATAGTCTATTCAACAAATGGTGCTGGGAGAACTGGATATCCATAACAAAAAGAAATAAAGAGGACCCCTTTATACAAAGGACACCTTATGCAAAAATTAACTCAAAATAGATCAAGGTCCTAAATATAAAACTCCTAGAAGAAAACGTAGGGAAACATCTTCAAGATCTTTTGATAGGTGGTGGCTTCTTGAACTTTACACCCAAAGCACAAGAAACAAAAGAAAAAATAGATAAATGGAAACCTCCTTAAAATTAAACAAATGACTTTGTTAAGAAGGTGAAAATGCAGCCTACGTAATGGGAGAAAATATTTGGTAACCACATTATTCTTTACATTCTACCTATTCAATTTCTCTCTCATTACTCCCCAATGTGCACCTCCCTCCACTCGGCAGACTGCTCTTCTTACAAACATTCTGTGCTCACCCGTCTGTGCCTGTGCCTTCGCTGGTCTCTTTGTCAAGAATGCTCCCCACCATCTTCTCTCTACCCCCCCCCCAAATCTTACCGTGTTCAAGGACTGATTTGAATTCTACATAGCTTAGTTTACCTTTCATTGATTGTTTACTTACATGAATAACTGTAGTTCTTAAATATCTACATACTGAACTTGAAATTAGACTTTGGCTATGGAATATTTTTTTCCTAGCTTTTTTAATTGGCAGAGAATTTTTAAAAAAATTACTACTTTAATGAAATGATATGTCATTTGAAATTTATGTAGATGGTAAACTCTAAGAACATCTTACTTAGCATGTTATACTGTCTCAAACACAGTGGACACACAAAAAGTGGTTGTAGAATGAATGAATATTGGTAACTTCAGAAAGAATAAGATAATTTCCCCCCTTACTTTTTCTTCCTCACCTGCTTTAACTGAAAATGGCTTTTCCAGTAGAAATACTGTTTGTTTCCAGTGTGTTCTGGTACTCTGGGGACCCGTAGAGAACATGACCTGCATTGGTAGAGTCCAAAAGTATCTGATGAAGTACAAGATTTTTAATATCACACTACATTAATCTACTGCATCAAATATATGCTCTGATTGCTTACAACAGCAAAATGCTTATTATCAAACATTTTCAGGCACAAAAATAAAATATACTGTACTTCACATAATTAGTTCTTATGAGGTAGTTGAGTACTTACCCTGTTGTGGCAATTCTTCTCAAAATATATATCAAAGTAACCAGCAACTGCCTGTTTAAAAAAAGAAAAGGAATATAAACAATTATTTTAAAAAATCACACAGGCAATAACTGGTTATGCAGTCTTTTAAGTGGCAAATGAAAACCCATTCAACTTAAAACAGCTCACTACTTTTCCTGAAAAGATGATATAAGTAAAAATCAAGTAATGTGACTTGGCTTTTCCCCACAGAAATAACATAATAATAAAAGTAATAAGGCTAATCAAATAATCAATATCTGGTTTTCTAAGAGAAATGATCATGCTAGACTAGTGAATGGTAACAGACAACATAGAGAGATAATCAGCCACTCCACAGCCAATCAAGACTTTCCAACCAAGGTGCCGATATTTGAATTAAACTTTCTCAGACCCTTCAGATCTAGTCAAGTTGTCTAGTCAAGACAAATTGCACCTGCATAAGAGACCCCAAAGAGACCAGCAGAAAAACTGTTCAGATATTCTCAGTCCATGTTACAGAATCACGAACAAGTAAATATAAATGGCTGACTTCAAACCACTACATTTTAGGGTAGTTTGTTACACAACAATTAATAATGGAAACATATTCATATATACCAGTTCACTTAATTTCTTCTTACCTCATCCAATTTTAAAGCAAAGTATTACAAAATTTTTGTGATGGGATGAAAGAATTTTTAAGTGTTACATACTTTTTTCTGAAAAGAAAATAACCAATAATAGCATTCAAATAAAACTATGTTTAAGCAAATACCCAAAGAAGAAACATCAAAATAATTCTATGGGTTACTGTAACAGTACGAAAAGGTCTTCAAAGTAACTGGCATACTTAGAATGAATACATAATTTTCATTTTTTTTTTTAGTTTTTTAAATAGTATTCTTTTTTTTTCACTTAAAGGAACTAAGACTGACAATCTATTTTTAAAACTGGCATTAAATAAGTGTTAGGACACTGATTATTGAAAAATCAGTATACAGCTAATTTGTGGACTCTGCTGCTTTCATTGAGAATGTGAAGTTATTGATCTTGTAGGGTTAATATGGATTGGGTACAAACTAAATTCATTATTTAACCTTGAGGTTCTTTACACTTCAAATAGCAAGAAAGAACAGGTTTACTATTTATAATTTTAACATACAGAATTATAAAGCAACGTAGCTACATAACTCAATCACAGATTATCATAGAAAACCACGTAGTTAATCAGAATAGTTCTAAAACATAACTCTTCCCCGTTGATTTACCTATTTAACCTAATTCTTAACCTACTCCTCCACAAACTAATTCAACTGCGTCTTAAATTTATTCCTATATGCCGGTCTAGTTCACCACTATATCCTTAGTGTCCAGAGCAGTGCCTGGCACATAGTAGACAAAAAATATTTGCTGAGTCAATGTGCTTATTATACATAATTCTACTATAGTACTTACTACACTATATTATAGTTAGTTTGCCCTACCAGACCACAATTCATTTAAGAGCAGGGCCTATGTGTAACTCATATTTCTATGCCCCTTACTCAGCAAAATATTATGTAGTGGGTTCTTAATTAATTTTAGTCATTTAAGTTTTTTAGACTTCACTGTCTTAAATATAGTCAGCTTTATTATGTACTGGTATAATTTATTAACTAACCAAATAGCTGAACTTGGATGGACCTAATAATTTTCAATTCTGAAAAAAATGGAGAATGTTGGGGGCAAAAATGGAGAGAAGAGAGTTGGAGAAGAGGATTCTTTAATTCTTTATATAGACCTACCTAAGTCTCAGCATAATCCCTAAACTACTCATGCTCAGGTTAGACCAAATCAACACAGCAAAGGCTTAGAGAACTGAACTAAAATCTGAATCATTGGCACCACTCTCAGGATTAAATTCTGAATATACCTGTGTTGCAAAGACCCAAATAAAGGGCTAGAGAACTGAACTTTGATTTGAAAAACCTGTATAAGTCTCAGGCTAGCCCCTAAACTACACATGTGCAGGAGAGAACCCAAAAAGTATAGCAATGGCTTAGGGAAAGGAACTGAGATTTGAACTACTGTCTGCCCAAACTTTGTGAGACAGAACTTATGATCCGACCTTAAGTGGTTTGACTGCCTGATAAAACCAAACATCAGTTTCTCCAGGAGATTAAAACAGCATGCAGAGTCGAAACAATATAACATGCACAACATCCAGGATATAATTCAAAATTACTCAGCTTATAAAGGACTGGGAAAATTTGACCAATTCTCAAGAGAAGAGACAATCAACAGATGCCAACTCTGATATGACACAGATGCTGGTACTATAAAGACTTTAAAGCAGCAATTATAACTCTGCTCCATGAGGTTAAAGAAAACAAACAGAAATGAATCAAACTATAGGAATTCTCAGCAGAGATACAGAAACCAATAAAAAAGAGCCAAATAGAAATTTTAGGCTTAAAAATATATATGTAATAACTGAAACAAAAAACCCCTGGGCTAAATAGTTGAACGGAAATGACAGAGAAAAAAAAAAATCAGTAAATGTGAAGATGGATGAACAGAAATTACCCAATTTGAAGAACCAAGGGAAAATAACTGAAATTAAATACACAGAATCTCAGGGACTCTGTGGCTTTAACATGTGTAACTGGAGACCCAAATGTAAAAGAGGAGGAGACTGGAGCAAAAGTAGTCTTCCAGTATTCTATATTCAATGAAAGTATCCTTTAGGAATGAAGGCAAAATAAAGACATTTTCAAGTGAAAGAAAACTAAAAGAATTCATTGCCAACACATTGCTAGAAGACATTTTAAAGGAAGTTCTTCAAGATGAGAGGAAATAATGGAAGGCAACTTGGAACATCAGGAATAAAGGAAAAAACAAAGAAATGACAAGTAACTAGGTAAATATAAAAGACTATTTTCTCTCTAAATTTCTTTAAAATACTTAATGATTGTTGAAAGCAAAAATTATAACATCAGCTGTGATGGTTTCAATGCATGTAATCATAAAAGTCATTTGGACTTAATGGTATTCTGTTGTAGACATAATGTGATTCAAGCAATGGAAGAAATTACAACAGTGAGGGTGAGCCAGTGGCCACCGGACGCTTTTTGGGCAGGGAAGGGAAAAGCAGTTGTAATACAGATGCTTTTTCAGGACTTGGGAATTATCCTAAGTGACATTACAATGACAGATATAGGCCATTTTACATTAGCATATAACATGTAGAACTGTGTGGGAGAGAGTGTGGTCTATAACGTGAACTATGGTCCATACTTAGTGGCAAAGCCACAGGATGTGTATATCCATTGCAGGTGATGTGCCACACTAATGAAAGATGTTTATGTGGGATGTTATGGGAGGTGTGGGAGCTGGGAAACATGGAAATCCCTGTACTTTTTGTGTAACATTTATGTAATCTAAGCATCTTTTAAAATATATATTAAAAAAAAAAAAACAATAATGATATAATAAATAGATGTTATAAAGCAAAAAAAAAAAAAAAAAGAAAAGAAAAAGATCAGTTGGGAGGGAGGGTAAAACCCCACCAATGTATACAACTGTTTATAAAACTTGGAAGTAGAAAAAAGCTTTTTAATGCATGGCACAAGTTAAAAACTTTTGATAAACAAAATTTAAAATTTTAGTATCAAAATTAAAAGTCAAATAACAAAACTGAGAATAAATATTTGCAACATATATAACAAAGGGTCACTGTCCTTTGTGCAGAAAGTTACTGCAAATCAATAAGAAAATCATTTAATACACCAAAAGAAAAATGAACTAAAGACAAAGCAGGAAAGTTAAAAAGAAAAATCAAATGATTAATAAGCATTGGAAAAATGTTTGTTCAATTTAGGAAAATAAATTAAAATGAGCAGATATAATTTTCCTTTATCATATTGGGGGAAAAATATTTTTTAAAAATGATAGTATCCTGATTTAGAACTCATATGAAAAAAAGTAAAATAACTTTTCTTCAGGAACATTTAGCAATATATATATTAAAATACGTGAAATGTTTATATTGAAAAGAAGACACAAAATACTACATAGTATGTTTCCATTTATATAAATCTAAAATTCAAAAACAGCATAGCTGATTTATGGTATTATAAGTTAGGATAGTAGTTCTATTTGCTACAGGGGTAGAAACTGGAAAGGTTCCAAGATGGGTTTCTGGGGTGCTGGTAATATTCTGTTTCTTAAGCCAAATGCTGGGTATACTTATACACTACATAAGTGTAGTTTCATGAAATTATATATTTGGTTTGTATAATTTCATGAAACTACACTTATGTAGTTTTTTGTTTTTACAAGTATGCTATATACTCAGTGAAGCATTTATAAAATGTGCATATTCATTTACCCAGTAATTCTAAATGTATAAAAAATTATTCTATGGAAATAATTAAGTATATTTGCAAAGAGTTAGCAATAAGATGTTAATTTTAGCCAAAATTTTCAACAACTAAGGAGATCAGCTAATCATTAATACTGCCATATAATGTAATACCATTTGGTCATTAAAAGTAATACTGAATATACATATTTATTGATTTGAAAAAATATTTATAATATACTATCAAATGAAAAGCAGTTCACCATATAGTATATTTCAGGTATATATTATATATTATACACCAATGTAAATTTATATGTATGCATTTGGAAAGATATTCACCAAGCTATTGATGGTGGGTGATAGATCTGGAGTATTTATATTCTCTGTGCTTATCTATAATTTCTACTTCCCACAAAAAAATCAACAGCTTCTGTAGTAAGTTATTTTTATTAATAGTTAAGTGACCTATAACATTGCATGGAGAAGCTTTCAACTATTCCCTTTGTCACAGCTCCCCCCAAACTACTCATCTCTATCCCCCAAAAGTGACAGCAGTGTCTATCAGGTAGTAGGAACCAAACAAATTTGAAAACAAGAATGACAAGTTCCAAACTATATGAAAACATTAAAAATTTTTTAATGATTTTAGTAAGTGAATTTCGTGGGGGTCCACTTTATAATTATTCTTTAGTGTATACATTTGTTTTATGTGCTCCTTATATTTCACCAAAAGAATCTGGGAAAAAAATCTTAGTAAGCTAATAAAAATGTTTGTGAAGAAGCTCTAATTTTTTGCTACCACCACTTTGACAGGCCTGGGTTTAGGTCTTTTAAATGTGACTTTCAATGAACTTTACTCTCTCTGTCAAAGTCATTCAAATATGAAAGTAAACCACAAAACATAGGAAATTGAAAAGGATGACTAACAGGCAATGGTAATAAATAACTGAACTACAACTTGACATGTGCTTGAAAAAGATCAGATAGTTTAGAAGGTCTAACCACAGAATAAAATTCTCTTTCGTTTCATATTTATATCCTTTCAAGGGCAATGGGAAATGCTCTGGGGACAAAAAAAAAAAAAAAGCATTAAAATCAAATAGGAATTATGTTAATCTGCAAAGTTGAGCTCACAATTAAATAAATGAATTTTACTAAATTATATCATATTCAGAAAATTTTTAGTTATAAACCTCCTTAGAATAAAAGAAGGGAGAATGGGTAGTAATTAATAATAATAATAAACGATGATGATGGAAGAAAAGAGAATAAAAGGAAAATAAGTGCAAGCAGTGAACTTCTAGGATAGTTTAACCACCCTTACAAATTGGTGATAATCCTTTACAGTAACACTGACGCACAAGGAAAATAATACAGGCATGTAGCTTTTTGTGCATCTGAAATATCCCTAACCATTACAAGACAGTTTCAGAATGAACTGCTCGTCTCTTCTTTGTGCATTTCACAAAAAAGGAAGAAAACAACACACATTTACTAACTGAATAATTAAAAATCTGTCTTAAGCTTCATTTTGCTTGTTTATCCTATACATATAAAGGTATATACAGATCATCTTATACATGCTCATTTGAAGAACAATGACTTGGAATAAAAGTGAATTACTTTCTCATATATTTTGGTGTGATGTACATGATGAGTATTCCTTTAAAAAGGACACATCATGTATGTATTTAACATTTAAGGATGGCAGCCAATGAAATAAGATCAGACTAGACCTTATGAGGAAGAGGGAAATTAAAAATTATCATTATCACTATCACCTGCAGGGAGTAATTTATCATTTCTGTTCTTCACTGGTATCATGTTCCAACAGCATGTGGTTACAGCAGATACAATTAGGCAGCTGGCCACAGGAGTAGGAGGATAATGTGCTTTTGATAGAGTTTATCCAAGCATGGAGATAGAGTGCTTGTAATCCATGCAGCAGAATCACTGTAACAAAAATACAATTCACTTTTGGGTGGAGTATTTCTTTCAAAACCTTAATATGGAATTCAAAAGCCAACTGAGGATGAGTCTGAAGCAAGCAAAGAAAGATTAAGTATACACAAAATGCATAAAAATGATTATTATAGCTTACCCTCATTGTATATAAACCAGCCAGATGAAAACATAAACATAAGCCATAGAAGCTCCTGTATATGGGACATGAACCTAGCTAGTGATACTGGTATTTAAACTAAAAAGACTTAATCAACAAACATGAAAATTATGAATTATGATATTCTCCCAGTATTAACTATACCTTAAATTATGGACTCTTTCTTCTTCAATTAATTTTCTATTATATTCCAAAAAGTAAATTTGCATTTTTTCTTTCTTTCATGATTCCTCTAGGAAACAATACATATTAAGTGCCATATACCTCACAAGGGATATTGCTAGATTAAGTGGTGTTTAGAAATAGACTTAGTAATACGGAAAGTAGCAAAACAGAACAAAAAAAGGTCCCAAACAATAATTTTTAAAAGGCATTTTTTACTGAAAAATTCAATATAATCAATTCTGATTTACTTAGAAGATTCCCAGATTATAACCGAAACTGCTTCTAAATTTATTTATACTTTCCCTTGTAATTCAAAATTGCTTATTAAAGTGATTTTAGGGGGACAAAAGAGATCTCTTCACAGCCTACAACACAAGTACTAACTACTTTACAGTCTTCCTAGCTATAAACATAAGATGTTACTGTTTTATAAAGTTCAAATTTATTACTATGTACCCATATATTTCTTACTTTGAAAAACCTTTAATAGTGTAACATACATGTGGAAAAGTGCACATAAGTGTATCTCTCGGTGAATTGTCAAGCCGAATACATCTGTGAAACTAGAACTCAGATCAAGAAACAGAACCTGCCAGCACCTTAGTAGACCCCCTCCCGTCAACCTAGCCAATCTTAGGTACCTCTCCTCCTGATTTCTCAAAGTATAGTGTTCCCTATTAATATACTTCAACATAAATGGAATCATACATCATGTAGTCTTTTGTGTCTGGCTAATTTTGCTTAATATTATTTGTGAGATTTGTCTATATCGTTGCATGTTGTAGATCGTTGATGTTCATGGACGTATTTCTCCAGTCTACTATTAACAGGCATTTGAGTAGACTGAAGTGAGGCTTTAATGAATAGGCCGCTATGAACATTCTAGTCCATGTCTTTTGGTTACTATATGTACTCATTGTTGGGTATTACCTAGTAGCAGAACTGCTGGTATGCACAGGCTTACCACTTTTCCTTCCTGTAATTCTGGCCTTCCATTTAGGCTCATTTTCTGTTTGCCTGAAAAACCTTTAGTATCTCTTTTAGTATGGGTTTGCTGAGGTAAATTTTCTCTCTTTTTTCTGGTTCATCTGAAAATATCTTTATTTCAGCTTCCTTCTTAAGATATATTTTAATTGGATAGAATTCAGTGTTGGCAGTTATTTTCTTTCAGTACACTGAGGATGTAATCGAATTGTCTTGTCTTCTAGATTTCATTGTTCCTGTTGAGAAATCATCTAAGAATCTACTTATTGTTTTGAAGGTTATTCCACTCCCAACCCACATTTAGCCCCAATACCTGCTTTGAAGATTTTTTCTTTGGTTTCTATAACCAAAGGATGTGTCTAAGTATAGATTTCATCTTTTTTTTTTTTAATTGATAAAATTCACATACTAAAAATCCACTTATTTAAAGTGGACAATGTGTGTTTTTTTTTGTTTTTTGTTTTTTTTTGATATTCACAAAGCTGTGGAACCACCACCATAATCTAATTTTAGGACATTTTCATCATCCCGAAAAGAAATCCTATATCCATTAGTAGTCATTCTCCATTCCCACCATACCCCAGCCTTGTTTATAGATTTGCCTATCTGAACACTTCCTTATAAATGAAATCATACAAAATGTGGTCTTTTGTGTGTGGGTCCTTTCACTCAGCATATTGTTTTTAAGGTTCATCCATGTTGTTGCATGTATCAGTACTTCAGTCCCTTTTATTGCTGAATAATATTCCATTGTATTGATATACCACAGTTTGTTTGTCCATTCTATAGGTGATGGATATTTGGATTTGTTTCTACTTTTTAGGTATTATGAATAATGCTACTATAAATATTTGTGTACAAATTTTTGTGTTGCCATGCTTTCATTTCTCTTGGAAACATACCTAGACATGAATGGATTTTTAAATTTATACTGCTCAGGGTATGTTGTGCTTCTTGAATTGCAGCTTGATGTCCTTCATCTGTTTTGGAAAATTCTCAGCCATTATCTCTTCAAATGTTACTTGATATATTCTCACCTTCCTTTCTTTATGGAACTCCCATTAAAACATACAGTAGAACTTCTCTTGTATCCTGTATGTGTCTTGCCCTTTCCTCTGCCTTACCTGTGTATCTCTGTGTGTTTCCTGAAGTCCAGTTCACTCTTTCTCTCTACACCAGTATATGAAGATATGCTGTTAAACTCAACTCTTGTTCAGTTTTAGAATGTCTATTTGCTCCTTTTTCAAATTTGCTGTATCATTTTTAAAAAAAAGTTTCTAGTTCTTTTGTTTGAAATTTGCAATCTCTTTCTCCTTGAACTTAGTAAGCATAGTTATTTTAAAGTCTGTGCCTGATACATCTAATACCTGGAGCATCTGGAGCCCTGTTCTTATTGCCTACTGTCTGAGCTATTCTTGATTCAGGTTGTGTCTAAATCAAGACAGGCTGTCTTGTGTCCTTGTGTGACTGGTTGTCTTTTATGTTCTGAACGTTATATTTGAAAAATTGCTTGTAGAAATAGTTTGAATGCTATAATAATTTTCTTTGAGAACGAACTATTTCTGCAAGGAACCTGGGAAATTAGCAAAAGGAGATCACCTTAATCCAGTATCCGGGTCTGAGAATTTCCTGGGCCACCCAGGAGCCTTGCGGGCTGTGCAATAGTCCATACAAAGGCTCATGTACCTCTGCTTTTACCCTATTCCTGGGTACAGTCCTTCAGGGTTCTAATACAAAGTGATAAGGAATTACAAGGGACTCATTTTTGTCTTCCTAGCCATGTGAGGCTACCAAAAGGGCGACTCAAGTCTTGAAGCTGCTTCCTGTAAATTGGCAAATGCTTTTAGGTTAGAAGCAGTCCCAAATATCAGTTTCATTTCTTTGAATTTCCTTCTTTTTTGAGTCTTGGCTTGGTAATGCTCTCCTAATTGTTATGTCTCTGATGCCTTCATTATATATATATTCATAAATATTTTCCAGCTTTTTTAGTTATTCTCAGAGTTGTTCCAATTTATGTAGTACATTTTTACAGGAAGCTAATTCTTCAAATTGCATTGTTCTTTCCTTCCTAAGGTGGTATTTCTGTAACATCCTCCTATCTCCCATTTTCTATCAACTAACTCCTTCTCACTTGTTATGCCTCTGTTTAAATGTTACTTCCTCTGGGCATCCTTTCCTAATCCCAGAGTGTAGATTATAATACATCCATTAAGTGTCCCTGCTCCCCCTGCAATAACACTCCCCATACTCATAATGCTTTTATTCAATGTCTGTAGATCCTAGTAAACCCTTACAGGCAGTCGCTCCACAGCTGCGATCACCTCTGTATCCTCACGGCCCAACATGATGCCTGGGCATTCTAGCTAAAGAGTGAAAAAACTGCACAAAGTTACTGAGGCATGAAATAGCCTGGTATGGTCAGAGACTCTTGGCTGTTTATAGTAGCGGACCATAGGAAATCAATAAAGATTTGTTAATTGAGTGAACAAATAAATGAGTGACAAAGTAATATAATATATTCAACTTCTATCAGCCTTTGAGAAAAGGAAATCATGATGCCTTTTCTTCTCTTGTAACTTCCTATTTTTTCTTCAGAACTGAGATTGTGAACTACTTCAGAGACATATGTATCAACAACAATTACTCCTCACTAAAATAAAGCATGACACTAGGAAAGCTTTCTGGAAGAATTCATGCCTAAAGTAAAACCTTAAAGATGAGCAGGATTATCGAGGAAGAATGAGAATAAGAGTGTGGCAACCAAAGTATCTTTTATATGTCTCTATTGTTAAATTTTATTACAGAATACTGTATTACAATTTCCTATTTATATGTTGGCCTCTCCTCCAAAATGAAGGTCTTTGGGACCAGGGACTACATTTTATTCTTTGCTGCATCCATAGTGCCTAGTACAGAACCTAACATACTGTATTAGTATTCAATACTTGTTTGAATGAATGCAAAAAAAGAAAAGCTTCAATGAAAATTTTGAAGGTTTTGGGGTTTTTGTGTGTGTGTGTGTGCTTGTCACTTTAATATCTTGCCCACTGCTTTTCTAGGTTTCTATTTCCTCCTGCTTTCTCACACATTGTCAGTTTTCTCACTGCTTGATACAAACGCTTACTGTTTCTATATTTTTAACTTTCAGAAAATACATTTACCTGAACAAAAGAGCAGATACACTGAACTTAAATATCATACAAGAACAAAAATAAGTTAGTTCTGTGGCTGCTTTAGAGGTTTAACATAGAAAACTATTAAACCCATTTCTGTGGGTAGGTAATAAAGCTCTATCAAATGCTATATATCTTTATGAGTTCTTAGAAGAGATGAAACATTAAAAGAAACTCTTTAATGGACAGGGAAAAGGGGGCAGGTTGGAATATACCTTACATTCCAAAAAGAAATAGGAATTTTTTTTCTCTTCTGAAAAGTGAGGTAAAAAGATGTTCAGTCCCCACTCTACCTCGAGCCCCTCTCTAAAGTATTCAACATCTGGGGTAGGAACTAAAAATCTAGTAGTGATTCATGTATGATTTTTCACTTAGAAGTTGCCATTTTTCAAAGAAAGTAATTACTTTAGTTGTCATAAATCCTAGCTTTCTACTTGTAATTTCAAGTGTTTGCATTATGTAAACTTTGGACACAATTAGGAGAGACAATGATTTATATCTCTGGGGCAACCAGATTCAGTCTGACCTACCCCAAACCCACAGGTTTGGATGCTGGATGAAAGGAAGGGGATGAAAAGGAAAAAAATCAGAATGAATATTCGGAAGAGTAATATCCCTTGTGGACAGCCAGGACTTCACTTGTTGAAGAAAAGGGTATTCTGTAATAGTTCTGTCTGTCTTAGTGATCTAAAAATTACAAATGTGATTCTCTGCAAAATTGTCGGTAGAAAGGATTGTTTTTGCTTTGAGAAGCAGTTGATTTGCATAAATGAAGCATTCTAAAAGAATATCTTCTTTAATATCTTCAATATTCAGGTGTATGGATAGGGGTTTCATTGCATACCTTTGCTTGTAAAGACACTAGTCTTGCAGGTGGTACTTAAGCCCAAATCAGTTAGGCCTATCCAATCCTGACAGAATGAGTAAATCACATCTTTGAAATCATATAATCTTAAATCCCTATAAACAAATAGATAAGTTAAAACACAACACAACAAACAAACAAAAACCCACAACAATGAACAAACCCAAACAACCCTTTCTTTAAGAATGCAGCAAGATAGGAAAGTGAATGGAAACAGCAACTGGATCATTTAGTGAACATTTCTTATGTGCCAGGCATAGTGCTAAATTCTTACATGCACTATATCACTTAACACTCAAAATAATACCCACAAGGTAGATTCTGGTATTATCTCAACTTTTGAGATGAATAAACATGTTCAGAGGAGTTAAATAACTCCTCTAAAGTCATATTGTTAAACTCAGGTTCATCAGGGCTAAAGCTTTAGTTTTTAGCCATAGTGCTACATTACCAAGGTTAACACTTTCCCCTTAGATTTTATTTTCACCTGTTTAAAGAAAACTGATTTTTAGAAAATCCCCTCTCATTTCAAGATTAGACTTTTCTCATTCAATCTTCTAGAAAAGAGAAAGATGGACTGATTTGGGGAAAATATTAAAGTTAAGTTTTGAGACATCAGGTATATATAACAAAAACTTATTTTTCTAATTCTTGACTCATCTTTCTGTGAGGATTGAACCCTCTTGCTAATACATACACATATGTCTGGATCCATTAAGTGTTCAGGATTTTTATAAGGTCTGAATGCCGATATTCATCATGGTTTCTGCCAAGGCATAAATCAAAGGAAATCTCAATTGGGAAGATTACTTCCTTACAGGTCATTACTTCAGGTTGACTGCCTACATCAAAGAGGAAAATAACTGGTCAAACTCATTTATTATCATAATCTAATAATGCTAATTGGCAGTCTCTGATAAATCTGAGGTCTTTCCTGGCATCTCTAATCAAGTATCTATTATTATTATGATATAAACCATTTTTATGCTTTTGCTATCCTTGAGAAATATATTTTAGTTGTGCTTGAATGTGATTATTTCTCCCATAAACTTATTCTGATCATCAACATTACTGTTTCAAGCATGACCCTATATCTATCTAGAATTAAATTATGATAGTAATGTAACTTAGGAATTTCAACATTCCATTCAAATTGTCTTTTAGAATAATTTGATGTTCATGTGCTTTTATAATATAATTCAATTGGAGGCTTTAAAATCAGTGTTAATGAATTTTAAAAATGCAGAATTATTAGAAAAATTAGAGCCATTATTTGTAATATGGCTTTCAAAAGGTGAGGAGGAGCATAAATCACTAATTTGACTCTGTGGACAAATTATTTTAGTCAACTTCAGGGCTCCTCACTTTGCAGATTTTTGCATTCTCACTGACTAGGTTTAAATAATGGTTTAATTATTGCAGATGATTCCTCCTACTATCCTCCTCAATGAATATATGCCTCAAAGTAATATAAAGAGGTGGGATAAATGACTATCCTTTAAAAAACTAAGCTTTTCTTAATGGCATGTTTCCAAGGAGAGAGTATAAATATAGACAGAAGAGTGACTAAACATAATGAATGAGTTGAAGGAATCCAGATTTTAAAAAGGTTATAAACCTTTGGGGTCCAGTCAAGAAGGTTATCCTTCGTTTTTCCCGACCCCAAAGAGTCTAAGAGGGGATAAGGTAGAAGTGTCCAAAATGGTGTAGGCAATGCATAAGATACATCTGAATGTCAATCAAATATAAAACTAGGAGAATTAGATAGAATCCTTTTGAAATATGAAATAATAAAATTAATTCAAATGCAGATGATAATTTAACATATGAGGACAATCTCAGAAAATAAAAACTCTGGAAAATCCCTTAATAAGGTGCTATATTGGAAACTAATATGTAATCCATCCCTCAGTGAGTTCAACAGAGCTAATTCTTCTAGCAAAGGCACAGATCACCATTTCTTTGGCAGGACTCTATACATATACCACAATTATTTATCTGTTCTACTGTTTATGGGTTTTCCAGTTTGGAACTTTTATGAAGAATGTTGTATCATTTTGGTGAACATATGAACCTATTTCTATTGTGTACAAGCCTAGGAGCTGAATGGCTAAACCATAGGGTAAGCATGTGTTCAGCTTTGGTAGCTACAGCAAAAGTTTTCCAAAATGACTGGACTAATATACATTCTGACCAACAGTGCATGAAAGCTTTAGTTCCATATCCTTGCAAAATTTTACTATCTGTATTTTCCATTATAGAAGATTTGTTTTCACTTAATACTACATTCCTAGTGCCTTGCAGCTCTTAGCACATAACTACTCTCTCTCTATAGTGTGTGTGTGTGTGTGTGTGTGTATCCTAAGAATAAATGAACAAATTTAAGTGTTCTCACCACCATCCTAGCCCAACTCTAAAGATCCAGACTTCACAGAAAAGTAAAACGTTCAGGACTATGCTCTAGACCACATGGTCATCAACACAAGGAAAAACCTAAAACTGACTCTAGAGATAAAATCATATAATTAGAAACATTCTCCCCTCTAAGACATAAAATTTACTTAATGAAGCCTATTAAAATATGTAACAGATGTCCCACTAAAATCTATTGTGCAAGTTAAGACAAATCTTAGTATTTCTACACAGCACAGATGTGTTTTAATAATTAGTTTCTTTAGTTGATTAGCTTTGCAAGGTCAAAATTAGGTCAATTTACACCCCAAAGTACTAAGAACTGATTTAATATGGAGGAATCAGTCTGGAATTAACAGGTTTCTACTGTCAAGAGATTTTTCAGAAGCCTTGAAAAAGGATTTAAAGAACACAATTGTAAAGAAAATGGGTTCTTCTTGGTGTCTTTTTCTTAAGTCATTAGAAAAATTTAAAGCTTAATTAAAAAGTAAAGTGAAAACAAAGAGTATTAATGACTAAGGAGCCAGTAAGTTTGCATTGCAAACATATTAAAGTTTCTTTTAATAGCATTTGCATCAGTCTCAAAAAAAAAAAAAAAAAAAAAAAAAGCTACCTCATTAAGTATCTTACTTTGTCCTCCTCCCTCTGAGATGCTACTAGGATTGTCAAGACTTTTCTAGTGGTCTCCCTTACTATAGTAAACTATAAACTCAGCTTTGTTTTATTTTACTGGTTGTTTTGGAAGTTGGCAGGAAGGAGAGGCCTGATTCCATACTCATGACATTGGAAACTAAGTGAAGTAGCATCCAGCCCTGACCCAACTCAACTCCTGATTAGATCAAAGAGATCAGCCCCCCACTCTAGCTGCCTGACAGGAAAATGGAAGCTCTTCTGGGGAAAGTGTTACCTACTGTAGCCTATAACATTCCTATATAATGTCTAGAATAAAATTATGAAATACAAAGAGAAACAGGAAACCGTGATCCATAATCAAAAGAAAAAAGCTACACAAGTAGAATCATAGATGACTCAGAGAATTAGCAAATAAACCTTAAAAGAACAATTATAAATGTTAAGGAATTTAGATAAAAAGATTGGGCCAATTAGTTTAAAAGATGAAAACTAAAAACCCTAAAAATAAATTAGAAATTCTAGAAGTAAAAAATTCAATAACTGAAATAAAATTATTTGACTATCTTATCAGAAAGAACACAGATGAAGAACGAGTCAGTGAACTAAAAAAATAAGTGAACAGAAATGTTCCAAATATGAATTGGCTACCATACTTTGGTCTTTTTCCTTCTAAGAGGCTTCCTTATTTAAAATAAAATCTTTTTTGGAGAGGGAAAAAGTTTTTCTCTTCCCCATGGATTCTGGACTGTAAAATTTAATTACTGACTATAACTTCTCCAGAAAACACCTCTCTTCTGTGCTTCCAGTCCCAGACCACCCTGTGCATATCTCCATATTCATATCTTTCTATTCATATTGAATAGTACCTGCTTCTTACTCACTTAAGAGTGCTCTCTTCAGGGAAGGAAACATGTATTACTTATTTTTTTCTGCCTACAGATTCTAAACAAGAACCAGGCATAGTCAGCATTTAATATATGTTTAATGAATTGAAACAGATTTATGTAGTTTGATGAAATCCTAAGTAAAGACTTTAGGGGAGACTTCTGGGAAGATGGTGCAGAAGTAGCTAGGGAGGGCGCAACTCTCTTACAAAAACAATGGAGGAAGGGCAAGAAGCTGTCTGAGGTAGCTGCTTTGGGTACCTACAGCTAGAAGAGTGCTGTGCATTGTCCAGGAGGGAGAGGGACAGAGAGACAAAGAAGCCAAAATGAAAACTGTGAGTTACTAGCCCCCACGGCTGGAAATGGCACTCATCCTCCATCCTCAAGACAAACAGCCTGAGTAAAACCCATGGCTCACTGCAGCCAACTGAGAAGGGAATAGACGTCTTCCTCCCTGGGAAGACAGAGGGTATGGCGAAGGGTGGAGAATGGTTTCTCTTCAGTGAGTTTGGCTTGTAGAGGCCGCTTTCATTCTCAGCTCTGGCCAAACCATAATCACAGGGAAGTGGGTTAAAAGAGACACATGGTGAAAAGATTTGCTGGTGAGTGCCATCTGCTGGCAGGTTGGGAAATAGCAGGAAGAAAACTGCTTTTTGGAGTCTATCATGTCCCAAACCCCTTCGATCAGGTCTATACCCCATTAGTGATTCCCTGGCTCTATTTTGATCATTTAAGCTGGGCGACTTTAAAGACTTAGAATAAGTTGAACCAAAAGTCAAAGATGAGCCGTGAAACAAAGCACTAGGCAAGAGAGAAATTGACAGAGTAAATTCAACAGCATAATCAGATGCCTAGACATTATCAAAAAATTAAAGCCATACTACGAAACAGGAAGATATGTCCCAGTCAAAGGATCAAATAAAAAATCCTGATGAGACACAGGATTTAAGACAACTAATCAATAATGTTCACACAAATCTCCTAAATTAATTCAAGGAGTTGAAGGAAAATATGGCTAAAGAGATAAAGGATATTAAGATGACACTGGTGCATAAATAACAACTTGAAAGTATGCAAAGGAAAGTAACAAAGCTTATGGGAATGAAAGACAAAATAGATAAGTTTAAAAATATATTAGATGCATATAAGAGCTGATTTGAATTGATGGAACATGTGTAGCTCAGTGGTTGAGCATCTGCTTCACATGTAAAAAATATATATTAGAAGTATGTAACAGCAGATTTGAAATGGAAGAAGAATGAATAAGTGAAACTGAGGACGACAGAACACCTGAATTTGAAAAGACAGGAGAGTAGACAGAAAAAAGAATGGAATAAATGAAGCAGGATCTCAGGGAACTGTATGACATCATAAAACACACAAACATATGTGTTATAGGTGTCCCAGAAGAAGAGAACAGAAAAGGAGCAGAAAGAATATGAGGAAATAATGAACAAAAACTTCCCAACCCTTATGAAAGACATAAATATCAATATCCAAGAAGGGCAATATACCCCATTCAGAATAAATCTGAACAGACCTACCACAGAAAACAACTATTCAGAATGACAAATACTGAAGATAAAGAGAGATTCTGAAAGCAGCAAGAGAAAAGCAATGCATCACAAAAGCAAACCTTGAAAAGATTAAGTACCGCCAGAATGAAACTATGGAGGCAAGAAGAAGTGTAGGAGGTATTTAAGGTACTGAAAAAGAAAAACTGGCAGCCAAGAATTCTGTCTTTCAAAATGGAAAAAACCGTCCTTCAAAAATGAGGGTGAGTTCAAAGTCTTCACAGACAAACAAAAACTGAGAATATGTTAACAAAAGACTGGTTTATAAGAGATACTAAAGGGACTGCTACAATCTGAAAGGGAAAGACAAAGGGAAGAGACTTGCAGAAGACCATAAAAATGAAGTAATGGTAACTATATGACAAAGGAAAGCCAAAGGATATAATGGACGAAGTAAGTAATGCCTTTACAGTAATAACACTGAACGTTAATGACTGAACTCCCCAATTAAAAGACATCGACTGACAGAATGGATAAAAAAAATATGAGCTATCTATATGCTGTCTTGTACAAGAGACTCGCTTTAGATGTACGGATACAATCAGGTTGAAAGTGAAAAGTTGGAAAAAGATATTCCATCCAAATAGTAATCAATAAAAAAGATGTGGAGTAACAATATTAATATTGGACAAAATAGATTTTAAATCCAAAACCGTTATAAGAAATAAAGAAAGTCATTATATATTAATAAAAGGTGCAATTCACCAAGAAGAAATAATTTTAATAAATATTTATGCACCTAATCTGGGTGTCCCAAGATATATAAGGCACACACTGGCAAAACTGAAGGGAGAAATAGATGTCTCTACAATAATAGTTGGAGACTTCAATATACCACAGCTTGAATAATATGATAAATGAGCTAGACTTAACAGACATTTATAGACCATTACACACCACAAAAACAGGATATACATTCTTTTCAAGTGCCCATAGATCCTTCTCTAGGATAGACCATATGTTGGGTCATATAAATTTAAAAAGATTGAAATTATACAAAGCACTTTCTCTGATCATAATGGAATGAAGCTGGGGAACAATAACAGTGGAAAAAGAGAAAATCCACAAATATATGGAGATTAAACTTAACACACTCTTAAATAATCAGTGAGTCAAAGGAGAAATTGCAATCAGTAAATATCTCGAGACAAATGAAAATGAGAATACAACATATCAAAACCTATGGGATATAACACATGCAGTGCTGAGAGGGAAATTTATAGCCCTCAATGTTTACATTAAATAAGAAGAAAGCTAAAATTAAAGGCCTAACTACACACCTGGAGGAACTAGGAAAAGAATAGCAAACTAATTCAAACCCAGCCAAAGTAAAAAATAACAAAGATCCAAGCAGAAATAAATGAAATTGAGAACAAAGTTATAAGAGGTTAAGCAAAAATACAAGATAGTCTGCTGTTTTCATCTCAATCCATTAGCTCATCTTTAATTTAGCTGTAGTAAAAGGAAAATGCCTAGGAAAAATATTCTTTGCTAATAAGGTTTAAAGAGTTATTAAGGAATGTTTGTGCAAACTGAAAATAGCAGTCATTCCAATGCATGCTAACAGAAAGGTAGAATGAAAGAAAATAAAGTACTATGCTGAAATTAAAACAAAAATGACTACTTTAAGGGAAGTGATGTATCAAGTAAAAATTTTCACTTGTCAAAAATAAGTACATAATATATGTGCACATCTAATCTGATAAAACCATCTTAAGTTTTTTCATTTTTAAGGTAAACAATTCATTTGTTATAAAAAAAAGTATTAAAAGTCATTTCATTTAAACCTAGCATTATGAAAGAGGATGTTAGTTGACAATAATGAATTTTTCTCTAGCCCTCTGATCCTGGAAAACAGCAACAGTGAAAGAAATCCCCTACCCTTTGTGTTCCAGGAAAGTGCTTACTATACAGAAATATGTCTTCCCATATAACTTAGATAAGACTCTTGGATAACTCATTACAAGGCCAGACACATGCCAATTCCTCTTCTTTGCCTCATAAATGATTAGCTGAAATGTTTGTCCCCACTGATCAATAGGAACAAAACGCTTGTTAACTGAACTTGGTTAAGTTTTTCTCCTTCCTCTAGGCCTCCGTTCTCTGACCCTCAGCTTGAACTAGCATACAACCCTCCTTTACAACCCCTCCTGAGAATATGCTGGCCTCAGGATAAAATAGTCTCTGACCTGCTAGAGATCACACCCACCCTTTCATCCTATTTTCCCAAACTTGGTTCTTTCCAGTCTTGTTTACTGTCCCCTATAAAGGGCAAACCCTTTTGCCTAACCCTTGAGAAGCTTGCGGATCTCATGGTTGCACAGTTCTTCCTATTGCAATAACCACCCTTCTCCTATTCCAACAGTCCCTTTCCCCTCTCTTGCAATAATCATTTTGAATAAGACTTGGTAGGAAAGGAGCAGAAGGAGTTGGCAATTCCCCACAAAGAGGAAAAGATAGTTGAAGTAGACATGGGTGGAGAGTTAGGACTTGCAAATAATGAAAATTTAATGCAATAGGTCAAGAAACGAAAGGACAAATACTGTATGATTCCACTTAAAAGAAGCATCTAGAATAGGCAAATTCACAGAGACAGAGTGTAGACTGGAGGTTACCAGGGACTGGGGCAAGGGGGAAATGGGGAGTCGTGGCTTAATGAGTACAGCGTTTCTGTTTGGGGTGATGAAAAAGTTTTGGAAACAGTGGTGATGGTTGTACAGCATTGTAACATTACGAATGCAATTAATGCCACTGAATGGTACAGTTAAAAATGGTTACAATGGCAAATTTTATGTTTTATATATATATAAATATTTAACTACAATTTAAAAAGTATTAAAAAACCTCAGGAAAAATTAGGCCACAAAATCTTAACCATGTCAGGCTTAGAATAAGTATGCTGGTTAGGAAAGGAGGTTTTCAAGAAACGTAAATGCTTAGCCAAACAACTATAAACTTACTCTGAAAAAGGATGGAGAAAATGTTTCAAAGATTTACTTTTATTTCTGCTACTCCAAGTTGATGGGATATATGTGACTTATTTCTCCATATAAATCTGTTCTCTGAGGAAGAGACTATTTTGATTTCATACATTCTCTTGTCCCCTCCCTACCAACAATTGCTAGACTACTGGCCAAAAATAAACTTTACAAATCTATTTCAGATGCAACATGTTTGAGATTTTATAGATCTGTTTCAAGTGCAACATTTAGCCTGGTCCCTTCTATACCTAGAATAGTTTATACATAGTTTGTTTTTTTTCCCTATGGTTCTTTTAATTGTTTGTGCAACCCCACAAAGAAGGTTTTCTGGGTCAGGAAAGAGTAAGGGTGTTTTATTTCACAAGTAAAACATTACAGTGATTTATTTTTCTTTACCAGTAAAATGGGGATAATATTAGTACTCACCTCAAATGGTTATTGTGAGGACTAAATGAAATAATGTTTTAAAGTGATTACCACATTGCTTGACACGCAAGTGTTCAATGACTGTGAGTTATTAACATTATAGGAAGAAAATTTATATTAAGGGCATTGATTTAACAGAATAATCTCAGGAAAGTTTACATTCAATGCTAAAATTTCTATCTTTAGTACCTCACACATATTCAATAAATATGGTTTGAAACAATAGATTTCTCTGGAGGTGAGTTATAGAAATACGTTGCTCAGCAGTGACCAGACATATACAAGTCCACTCCATCTTCCTGCCACCTTCCTCCCAAACTTTAGTTTTGACTCAATCCAAAACAGATGACTTTTATATTAAAATCATTCAGCCATGTTGGGAATAAAAATGTAAATCTAAAAGGTACTTTAACATATATAAGATAATTTTAATTTTTATTCATTTTTCTTATAGAAATCTGACTACATAGGGACAAATGCAGTAAATAACTGGTTTGAGAGTTTTGGTATTGTTCTTTAATACTAAAATTTTGATTATATTCTTTGTATTAAAACAGATTTTACTGTTTTTGTGTGTGTTTGCTATTTTATTCTTGTAAGTAAACAAAGTAAAACTAAGACCATCAAAAGATAAATAGTGTCCTGTAATACAAAGCTTCTTGCACTGTACTCCAAATAACAGTAAATAGAAAACAATCCTATATATATTTTATGAAACTCTTTCTGTAGCATAAAACTACTATAGCTAAAACTATTTTCCAAGACTTACTGACAGCCAGGGTTCCATATGACCTTGGTTCAGTCAAGCAGATGCACCAAATGAAAATCTGGAAGGAGGAACTGACCACCACAGTGGCCAGGTGCAGTAGGGTCTATAAGGCCTGTGGTGGCTCAGACAGCTCTGAAGGAGGCCAGTTCAAAGGTGTGGTTCCAAAAGTTGTTTCTAGAAGTTCAAAATAGAGTCTATTCCCTCAGCTCTCCCAGTGTCTCTGGGAAGTATCTTATTCCCTTTAATAAATCCCTTTCTGCTTAAAGCCTATCTGGATTTTGTTATCTGAAACGAAGAACTCCAACTAATAAACCAGAAAATAAAGAACATTTCAATAAAAGTCAATAAACTCATCTGTCTATTATATAAAGTACAAAAATTTGCACAAAAACAGACAAGCATAGTTTTTGAGGTCTTGATTAGGGGTTTACACCTACTCTTATTTGATTTGAAGATCACTGAGAGCATATTTGAAAGAATGTTATTTAATGATACTAGTGATATAATCAGGAATTCCTACCTAAGAAATCCTTTAGACATTAATAAATTTTTGTTAATTAAGATGGTCTTTATTCAACTCTCAAGGATTAGCAATATCAAAATACAGAGTATGTCTGGGAGTTAAAAGCTTGTAATTTCAATTGACCAAATAATTTCAATTACTAAAAAACAGAAGTAGGAAATTTCGGGGAAATGAATGAGGAGAGCAAAATTTTGCTTTTCATCAGTTAAATAAAGAATATAGCATGGAAATTCCACACAGGTGCATGATAGTTTTGTAAGTTCACAACATCTCTAATAAAATATATATTGAAAAAAAAAAAAAAAAAAAAAAAAAGAATATAATGGGTGCCCCCAAATCACAAATCTGGAATCTAGATATCTAACTTTTAAAAATTATACAATCAACATCACCTAGAAGAATTCCTCAAAACATAAAGAACATTTTTTGTTAAATTCACTTGAACATAAAATAACTCCTGGATCAAAATGGACCAAAACAATTTTAAAGATGACACAAAGTCTTTTGTATGTCAACCTGAACAAAATATTTAAAAGAATCATGTTGAAAAATCAAAGTTAACATGATTATAATCTGCTTTATATACAATTTCTGAGAATAAAATTTTCAGAAAAGTTCTATCTTTAAGATATTAGCATTTTAATAACTAATTTTTTAATAATACAATTATTCATACCACTACCAACTATGTAAGTTCATATTGAATAAAGGCCCATATTTTATTAGCATTCTAATTCTCCTGATAAAGGTAAAAACCTATCTTAATATAAATATACATTTAGTAATTCTCTAAGAAACAAAAATTTTTAAAATAATCTAATATTTCTGGCTACATTCTAAGAGATTACTTATTAATCTGTAAAGCAAGTCTTTAAGATAGAAAGAATTATTCTCATTTTACTTAAAGCACAATTTAACAATCTCAGGCACATATTATTTAGGTAACTTGAACAACATAACTAGTAAGTGGAAGAAACAAATCTGCCTGACTTTTCTATATACTTTTAAAAAATTATTATTATACCAGGTTAATTGGTTAAAGAAAGGTAAATCACTATTAGTGTCTTAATTACTTTTCATACATGATTATAAAATATTCTACCCAAATACACATCTCATATTTCCATCTAAATTTAGTGGTAAGAGTTATTGGGAGGGGTAAGACATGAATTTTTGTCTTTGAAGTAAACATTGAGGGTTCTCAATTAATTATATAATAGGGATTAATGGAAAATCTATAAAGAAAAATCATTATGTAAACATAGTTTCCTATTATCTTCTCTACTTAACTAAACTAACTTTTTTGAGGTTTACTGACCTATTAAAATAGATCTGTTCAATGATCTAGGAAAGGCGAAGATGGGACTGTCAAAGACAATAGTCTTTTCCATTTATCACAAGCCTGGTAATTAATGCATTAGCCTGCCAATCAGCTGCACTGCTAGTGAAATCACAAAAGTAGAATGAAATAGCTTACCGTGCATATGGATGTCTTTGTGATTTTCAGGGTAAAATCTGAAGAAAACTCCAAATCTGCGATAGATGTTGTATGACAATCTATGTGCTAACCATTAAAAAGAGGGGAAGGACAGAGTTTAGTAAAAACAGTGGAAAAAACATTACTTTTTTGAAGCAAAAAAGTACTACTACAAACCAATGTTTCATAAACCTTAGTCACTCAAATACCATTTTTGGGAGTGTTTCCAAATCTGAAGGCCACTAGCATTATCATTTAATTTTCCCTTAAATCAAATTAGTATTTTCACTTTGGCTTGTCATAAGCAATAACACATATCAAATCATGGCTCTGATGTGCTACTCAAAGTTTTCTAACACATACTAAAATAAAGACATAACTATATGTATTCAAACAAGAAAAGGCTTTTCTTTGTTCCATTTAATATTTTGTATACTACCAGTCACAATTTAGGGGAATAGCTATAAATTATGTACAACAGTCAATATTTTTATAGAAAAGTCTACTTGAAAACATATGCTAATGAAAAGGACAAAATGTTTTCTTTTAGAATTCATTTTTTGTAACTGCTTATAAAACTAAACTTGTTAGATATTGGGAAAAACCACAATTAGGAAAAACCAAACAGTAAAACCAACTATAAAGATTCAAATCAGGAAAACAAATATCCTTATTTTCCTATTCTGCCCTAGTTGAAATTCTTCTCCACTTCACTCTTGAGAGTGGACTGAATTATCTTTCAGCTACAACAGTCTGATCATAAGTGAACTGTAAAGGTTGTCACCAGCTGATCTGCCATGAATAGATTATTATCCAGTGAACACAATTCAGACCCAACATATGACTGTGTACCTAACGCACTACACTATTTAAACTAATTTGAGAAAATTTTAAAAAATTTACAAGTAGTGCTCTTCTATTTGTAGGAGGACTGGAGAGCACAGAACAAACTGTATCTGCTTAAACACCAAAAAAATTAATTAATGTTAAAAAAAAGAAAAGGTAGGGAGCGGATGTGGCTCAAGCAGTTGAGCGCCGGCTTCCCACACAGTAGGTCCCAGGTTCAGTTCCTGGTGCCTCCTAAAAACAAAAAAAACAAAAAAACAAGCAAACAAATGAAAAAACAACTTAGGGGAGCTGATATGGCTCAGTGGTTCAGTGGATGGGAAAGGGAAAGGGAAAGGGAAAGGGAAAGGAAAAGGGAAAAGAAAAGGGAAAGAAAGGAAAATAAAAGGTATAATATGTTTTTTAAACAACTTCACTTTTCAGTCCCAAATTTTCTATTAGAACTATTTAATCCTCGCAGTTTTTGGCATTAAGCAAAGAGATCACTAGAGAGAGAAATGATTCCCTCCTCCCCATGGTTCAGCTTTCTCCTCAACCTTAAGGCTCAGCTGGCTATAACTTTACTTTTAGGGGTCGGATGTGGCTCAACTGGTTGGGCGTCCGTCTCCCATATGGAGGGACCCGGGTTCGATACCCGGGACCTCCCGGTAAAAAACAAAACAAAACAAACAAACAAATAACTTTACTTTTATAACCTGAACCAAAGAGTCCAAATAAATCCCTAAGCACTCACTATCAGTATACCAGGGCACTGGATAGTCCCATAAGCATGAAAGCTGGCTGTATTTTTTTCCCTTAAAAGCTGAATGCAATTTTAATTAGTTTGCTTTTGTTTAGAAACATTACATGTCTATTATTCTATGCTGATTTTTCATACTTTAGCCATTTAAGATAATAAACATTTACTGAATATCTACTTTATGCAGAGAACAATTACTGATGGTATGGCAGTAATAGTGTGACTAAAAACAGAAGACACTATCCTGAACCTAGAAAGAAACTAATTTATTTGATTGTCTAGCTGAAATAGATGAATTAAGGAGTTTGAAAGAAAGCAATATGACTTTTCATTGCAAAGTTATTCCATGTATATTCAACACAGCAAAATTCACAATAAAACTAAAGAATAGCGTGATTAAGAGTAAGATAATAAAACACAAAAGGAATTAACCGAGAAATCTGAATATAGTAGGGTTTTAGTTCTGTGGACAGAATCACTGTAATTATAATTACTTAATCTGAAAAGGCTGGAAGCAATCTGAATGAGAAAAGTTAAACTCTGTGGAATATCTGCTAGGAATGAACAATCTGGCTGTAAATGAGAGGCTAGAATAAAGCCAAGGGGTAGTGATGAAGCAGAAATGACAATCCAGCAGGACTTTTGCCTAAACTAAACCAAATTAAATGATTCAACCTGTTCCGTTAGGTCTCAAGAATTATAAAAACGAATATAAGGAATTTAAATATAGAAAGAGAATTGATTGTAAAGGAGTGAAATAGACAACTGGTAAATATTATGACCTCAGTGTATTTTAGACTGATTGAAATTGGAAGAGTAATTACTGTTTTGAAGGCTCATATATAAAATCAATATATTAAATACAAATACTGAAATTACAAATGAAAACTAACAAAAATGGGGATACTGCCAAAAAATAAAATTGATAAAACACCTACCTTAATACCACAAGGGTCTGAAACTATAGTTTTTGAATCTAAAACTTCTACAACAGCTTCTGGAATAACTGCTTTCTTCATGCAGGACATATTGAAGCCATAGACATTATCCCAAAAGGCAATTCTGTCAGCATGTTTATTCACATCACTCACTGCTACAAGGCTGATGGTGCAAATGTCAGGGTAGACTGTAACAAATAAAATGCCCAATACGTTAGTGATATCTCCCTTTATTACAGAACAGTTAATATTAGTTAAATAAAGGCTAAATATACTGAGATTTCTATGATTACTAGTAATAGGAGAGAAAAGTTTCCCCAAATCAATGAAGGTATAAATGATTTTTATACAACCAAGTCTATTGTTAGAGCTTCTTTAAAAAATAGTTATCTATTATCATTGTAGCAGTTTGATGTTGTTTAGGAATTCCAAAAAGAGATATTGGATTATGCTTATAAACTGGTCTGTTCCTCTGGGCATATTAGATTGCTTTAGGTTCAGAGGTTTCACTTTTACTTGATTAAATTAAGATTGGAGTTTTGATTCAGCCACATCAGTAGGATGTTGAGCCCCTACCCACTTTGTGGGCAGGGACTCACAGAGAAAATGACATGGCAGAGAAGTGAGTTTAGAGTTTTGATGCTGGAGCCCCGGGGAGTAAACACACAGGAAGAAGAACACAGAGGAATAGAGACAGCTCCACAGACACGGCAGAAGCCCTGGGAAGAGAGAGAGCCTGATAGTCTACACCTGGCCTTGTGGAGAGACCAGAGCAGCTGACCCTGAAAGAAACGAACCCAGGGGAGAGCGACATTTAGGAGGAAGAGGAAGGCTGAACCCTCGCAGACATCACCCACCATCTTGCTCAACACATGGCGAATGACTTTAGGTAAGGAAGTACCTTTTATGGTACCTTGAGTTGGACTCTTTAGGACCTGGTAGCTGTAAGCATCGACCCCAAATAAATACCCTTTATAAAAGCCAACAGAGTTCTGGTACTTTGCAATAGCACCACTTTGGTTGACTAATACAATCATGATGGTCATAAAATAAAGATTCCAATTAGAGGTACCCATTACAATAATTAAAACAGGATGATATAAATTTAAAAAATCCTGAGATGAACATATTTACTAATATTAAAATTCACATGATACTGACTTGTTTAAAAAAAGGTACTTTTATTCCTTTGAAGCATGCAGAAACAGACAAATTGTTTAAAAAGATACATAATGTAAAAAATCATGTGATGGACTTTTACAATTGTGTAGAAGAGTGGTTTGCATTATGCTCTCCAACTTTAAAAAGGAAAGATTTATGAGAATAAATTATATGCCAGAAAAGCAATTCTAATTTATAGATGATGGATAAGAACATGTCTTTACACTCTAGAAACTTGTATCTAGACAGTCTGGACAAATAAATGGGCTATGAAAAGGGAAGTACAGAGTACCATTTATGGGGGCTCACAACAAAAACAACTAATTCAGATTGTCTGGAACAGGGGAACAGGAGTATTAAGTAAGATAATAACCAAAGTCCAAGTAAGTTAGGAGTTAGGAGGAATGCATGTTCCAGGCAGAGGGAGCAGCATGCATAAAGCGTCAAAATTAATGTATGGAATGGCTCATATATACTCCAATTTGAGATAAACAGTGAGATATAAGGTTAGAGGGGTAAGTAGTGACCAAAGAATTAATGGCAGAGTAAGCCACATTAATAAATTGGATTTTATTCCAAGAATAATGAAAATACAAATGAAAAATTTTACATAAGGTAGCAAGCAATATGACCAAATTTCTAAAGATCATCTGGAGTGAAATAGGGAGAATGAATGGGAGGATTAAAAACTGAAACAGACAAAGAAACAGTTTTAATAATCCAGGTGATGTGAACTAGGGCAATGCTGTGGGAATGGAAAGAAGATATGTTCAAAGGATATTTAGGAGGATATCTGGGTTAAAGCTATACCTCTGGGGACCATGTACATATAAAAGGTCTCCTAGGGAGAGTACATGATGAGCACCAGAATTTAAAGGATGCACAGAAAAGGAGGCTGAGAAGAAATGGCTGAGAAACTGGGGCAACAAAGTAATAAGAAAACCAAGAGTAAGTATTATGAAAGCCAAGGGAAGAGAATGATTCAGGAATAAACTCTCTACTAATAAGTAAAGGTCTTTATGACAAAAAAAACACTTTACAAATAATATTTTCTCTTTTTTTTTTACTAATAAAAAAATTAATTTGTCCTTCAAATATTTCAAATTCCACATTTTGGGAATTCATGAATTAAAATATAAACGACATTTTCCCATATCAACAAATTGAGAGCAAACATAAATGTGCTGAGAATAATTCTAAGTAGCTAAGGCAGGATTAATACAAAAGAAATAATCCTACAATTCTTAACTAACTTTCAAATTTAAATAGTAGGGAAATTACCCTCTCCTTCTTCCAAACTTTGTTTCCATCTACAGCCTTGGAAATTTTATTATTTGGTAACAGCAGCAAGACTATCCTCCAAATTAGCCCATGATAAGACCTGTTGGCATCAAAGCAATTGTTTCTTCCAAATCTGACTTGTGAGATACCGTGAAAAAGACAACTATGTAAAAGAAAAGGTTGTTTCTCAAGCCTCCCCTAATGACACACATGAGGAAGGTGTGTGTGGCAGTTTGATATTATTTATGAATTCCAAAAATAGATATTGATTATGCTTGTAAACTTGTCTGTTTCTCTGGGTGTGATACCCTTTGACTGTATTGGATTCAGCTGAGATGATTTTGATTAAATTATGTTAAGATTAGGGCTTTAATTCGACCATGTCATTAGGGTGTGCAGGGTTGAGTCCCTGCCCCCTTGATGGGCTATACAGGCAGATACTCAATCAAGAAGGCAGAAGAAGAAATAGATACACAGAGGAAGAGAGACAGCTCCATAGACACAGAGGAGAGAACTTGATCCTGAAGCCCCAGAGAAAGCTGAGCAATTCACCTGATAGTCTATAGCTGACTTTGTGAAGAGAACAGAGCAGCTGAGCCCGGAAAGAAAGAAGCCCCAGAGGAAGAAAGATGAGCCCTATGCCAAACTACAGCTGAGATCCAAAGAAGCTGGGACCATGGAGCCTTAAGAGCAAAGAGAAAGGCTGAACCCTCCCGGACACTGCTGGCCATCTTGATTTAACAGGTGGCAACAGACTTTGGGTGAGAAAATACCTATTATGGAACCCTGAGTTGGACTCTTCAGGGCCTTGTAACTGTTAAGCTTTTACCCCAAATAAATACCTGTTATAAAAACCAACAGATTAAAAACAAAACAAAACAAAACAAAACAAAAAAACAACAACAGATTTCTGGTACTTTGCATCAGCCCCCCTTTTGGCTGACTAATACAGTGTGCTAGCTGCACTGGGCTAGTTCCTTGCCATGCAAACTGACGTACTTCTGAAACCCCTCTTCCTCCACAAACAGGTTAAATTTTCTGATGCATAAAAGTTCTTCAGATTAACTGATTTACTATTGAAAGTGCTGACCCAGAAAGAATATCAGATATAGGAAAGTATGTTTAGTTTCTTGAAGTAAGGTGAAAAACATAGAAGAAACAGAAAATTCTGAAACAAATTTAGATATTTGGATAACTTCCCGATAAATCCTTTGAGTAACTTGACAATCATAGAAGCATTCCCACATTATGCCCTGTAATTTCATCCTTAAGGAATGTGATATGGGTATATGTGCTCAGAGGTCAGCAAACATTTTCTGTGCAGTAAATATTTTAGGAACTGCAGGCCATATGGTCTTTCTCAAAATGACTCAACTCTGCTGTTGCAGCATGAAAGACGCCATAGACAATAGGCTTTAATGTTAATGAAAGTGGCTATGTGCCAATAAAACTTTATCTACAAAACCAGGTGGCGGGCCAGATACAGACACCCCTGATATAGATGAGGTAGAAATGGATGAGGTTATTATCAGGGCTGCCACATTGTACAGCTTCAGGGCATGCATTTCATACTGTAGTCTATGGGAACTGAATATCCTCCAGAGTTGAGCAGTGCACATTCAAGTTACTTAACACAGTTTATAAAGTTATTCCATTTTAGAATGTTATTAAAAATACTAGGGGAATTTTTAGAAACACCATTAGTTTCTCCATCGGGGATATAATGCATGAGTCAAATCCAGACTGCTGCCTGTTTTTATAAATAAAGTTTAATTAGAACACTTCCACTCATTCGTTTACATATTGCCTATGGCTACTTTGGTTACAAAAGCAAAGTTGAGGAGATGGGAGAGAGTCTGTAGGATGGAGCACAAAGATGAAAATATTTACTATCTGGCCTTTTACTGAAAAATTTTGCTGACCTCTGCTTTACATCAAGCAATCTGATATACTAGTAATATCAATAAGAAAAAAGGATAACTTTTTATAAGGAAAAACTACAACTTAAGAAATAAATCCAAAAACACAGTTTTGGAAATATGATGGTAAGAAGAAGCAGCAAACTAAAGTGAATATGATTTTACTTTTTCTAGGGTTGAGGTAAACTTTTAAGCTAATTATATTTTCCAAAGATACAGAAAATCAGGTTTTTGTATTTGCTAGAATTTAGAAATGAAAAAAATTTTTAATCTTTAAGGTAGCAGGATCTATAAATATTCATTAAGGATTTGTAATCAGTGTTTTAAGTCAATCTTCTTCTATTTCCACCTTTCTGCAGCTGGCTAAAATTTTGGGTCATCTGCCAAAATCTTCAATAACCCTTTACCTTCACATTCTGACACATTTGTCATTTGATTTTTGTCAGAAAGAAGCTATGATTGAATAATTATTCCTTCTTGTAGGTGAAATTAACAAAGTGCTGATTGGACAAAAGCAAGCTCTTAACAGATCATTTATAAATTCATGGCTTTGACATCTGTGTCCTTCCCGATTCACTGCCCAGAATTCATTTGTCAGTAGAACAGCTCACATGGTGAATAAAGATGGGAAATCCTCTATTCCTTAGAAATGCCTACAAACTTTCAGATAAAAGGATAAGACTTTGCTGGATATAGAAACAATTCCTAGTAAACACTAGCATCACTAGTTGTATATAAATAACCAGAGAGTAAAAGGTTTAGAACAAAAGGAGAAAAGATATGTGAATTAAAATGTTTCTTCCTACAATATAAGCATTAAAAAAAAGGTTCACCAATCATGAATCTATGAAAAATATAAAGATTTTAATGAAATAAGTGTCAATAATAGCAAAATATTTGATATGGATAAAGGCAAATGTATACCAAACCAGATGCTTTGGGAGTTGAATAATTAAAAAAAATAATTTCCAACTTATATAGTAATGGTGTCGTTAAAAAATTAAGTATATACTTATTTGGAAATTAACACCTACCCTTATCTCACACCATACACAAACAATTACTTAAAATGGATTGTAGACCTAAATGTAAAAGCTAAAACTCCAAGAAGGAAACATAGGGGAAAAAAAATCTATGCAAAGTAAGGCAAAGATTTATTAGATATGACATTTTTCTTAATGTGAGACTGAGCACATGTTTATGATGATCTGTATTTCCTTTTCAACTGTCATTCATAAAATTTGCCCAATGTTTTATTGGGTTTCTGTACTATTTATTTCTAAGAGCTATTTATACTATTTATATGTTCAGTTTAGCTTTTCGTTGGTGACAGGAATTTAAAATATATATATATTTTTAGTTTGTAGTTTTTCTTTAGACATTGCTTATGGAGTATTCTGCTATTTAGAAGCTTATTTAGATGTAACAAATTTATAATCTTTGCTTTTAGGGCTTCTCATTTTAATAGATTCCCTGCTCACCCACCCACAAAAATAAAGGGATACAGCTGTTTCCTTCTAGTATTTTTACTGTTTTGCTTTCTTGCATCTAACCTTTGACTCATTTGAAATTTGCAGTGTACAGTTCATCATGTACATTAACCTATTTTTTTTTTTTTTAACATAGAGGGCTATCCAATTGTCACAACATAATGTACTACAGGTAAATCATTTCCTCAAATATTTGAGATGCCATATATAGCTGGATCCATAGCCAGGATTTTCTATTCTGTTCACTCATTTGTCCATTCAAGAACCAATAATATACTGTTTTAATTATTGAGGCTTTATAATGTGTTTTAATATTTGGTAGGGCTATTCTCTTCCTCAGTGCCCTTCCACTTCAGAGTTCCTTGCCATTCCTGTTTATTTACTTTTCCATATAAACTTTAAAATCAGCTATTTAATACAAAATAAAAATAAAAATAAACCTGTTGGCATGGACTACATTACCTTTAGAATTTTAAAAAATTTCAAACTCATAAAAACATAGGGAAGAGTATAATTAACTCATATTTATCCTCTAGCTACAGAAATTGTCCAAATTTTAAAATTGTCCTACATTTCAAATTAACTTTGGGAGAACTGACATCTTTATGGCATTGAAGTTTCTCTATACAAGAACATGGTATGTCTTTCTATTTATTCAAATCTTCATGTATTCTTCAGCAGTAAAGGTGTCTTCACATAAGTCCTGCCTATTTCTTATTATTTTGTATCTCTATAATATACTAAGTTCTTTTATTATACGTGATTATTTTTTAGTTGATTCCCTTGACGTGTCCATGTTCAAATAATATAATCTACAAATAGAGTTAGTCACTTTCTTTTTAATTTTTAATCTTCTAAATTCTTTCTCTTTTCTTATTGCATTGAAAAGTATCTCTGAAAATGTTAAATAATGGTGTTATAGTGGCCATCTATATCTTGTTTTTAGTGTTTCCTCATTAAACATGATTTCTCAGATTTCAGCTGAGAAAACTAATTTATCATTTAAGATAGACTCCAACTATTATTTTTTGAGGTGTTTTTTCCTTTCCCAATCTAGAATGTAAGCTATATTTTGCCAAAATCCTTTTCAATATCTATGGAGATAGGCATATGATTTTGCTTCTTACCCTATTAATATGATTAATTATATAATATTTTGGTCCTAATTCCCCCTTGTCTGATATCAGTATCTATACTCACAGGAGCTGTTTTCTTTTTGCTTGGATTTCCCTGAATATTTTTATGCAGCCTGTTATATTTAACTTTTCCAAATTATTTTATTTTAGGTGTGCCTTATAAAGTGCACAGTACTAGGTTTTCTTTTGTGATCCAATTTGAAATTCTTTTAATAGGTGAGTTTAACCCATTTACATTTATTGATATGATAAATAGTTTTTCATTCATTCTTCTTTTCTATAGCTGTAGTTTTCTTCCTTTCTTTTTTCTTTTTTGGTTCTAAATAGGTTACCACATGGTCTTTTTGCTTATTGGGGAGAGAGTTATTCTTATATTTAGGAAGTTTTGTAATTTTGTACTAGTAGCTGATTTTATAATTAAAATCTTATGTCTTTAGTTTTCTATTTTTAACACTATTTACGAATTCCCTATCATAAGTAATGATGAAATTACTTGTGCCTCCTCATCCCTTTCCTCTTTTTAATCAACTAATTACTTTTTTAATTAAAAATATGGAGGTAGGTATAGAGATAGTATACAACTTTAATATATTTTTCAGTAAAATTAGAAATAGTATCTTGTCATATAATTCATTTGACCTGAAGGAGCTGGGAATTGCCATTTCACTTTTTTAAAAAGTCACATCTATTAAGGTATATAATTACACACTAAAATTCATTCTTTTTGGTGTCTAGTTCTATATGTTTTAAAAACACATACAGTTTTGTAATCAGCACCACAATGAGGATATGGAAAGGATTCATCACCACAAATGTCACCACCCAATTTTAATCCATAGTATCATTTTAACGGTTATACTGCTAAATGCACATATAATTTTATTAATTGTCACTATAAATGATATTCTCTAAATTCCTCTATTAAAGATAAAGCAACTGAAGTACAAATACTTCCTCCCACCTACCTTCTGCCTTCCCTTTCCAATTTTTAAGAGATGTGTCATTTAACATTGTTAAGATATAAAGCATTTACATTCTATGTTTTCATCCTAAAACATGAATTTGTTTTAGTCTTAATTCTAGTTGTAAAAATACCCATTGCTCTTGACCAAACATTTTCCTAGTTTTCCTCATCATGTCTTGGTTGACTGAAAGTAAAACAGTATGATTCATGACACAAGATCAGTGCTTAATATAGCTTAGCTAGAAATAGTAGTAGTAGTCCTTAGGAAACCCACATTCATTAACTTTACAAAATCATTTTTATTAGTAGTAAAAGTAGTAAATGGATGCCTCTGAAGTACTGTGGAATTGCCTAGTGATAAAAGGAAGGATTAATACCAAGTTTTTGGCTGACTGTGTTTTAGAAAGCCTTTACTCCATGCCATTATATAATGAGATGTACATTTAACCAAAAAATCATATAAAAATGAATAGTGGTCCCATCATGCATATGTGGCTCTTCAATATGCATGTTCTCTTTTAATGTAATCATTCTTTGTAAGATTTTTACACTATAAATTGCTTAGTAAATCTTTCCTTCAGAAAAAACACAAAGGAAACTTTGTTTTGTAATAAAAGAATGAGCACCTAGATGATTGATGATATTCACCAACGCACACTCAAATACAGAAATAGGTTAAACCACTTCATGTTACTCTTTTACTGACTTTTCCTTCTTTTATCTTGATTGTAAGATAACATTCATCAGCTCTGCTTAAGCAGTTAAATGCTGACCTCTCTTAAATATACTTCTGGATTATCTTAACAGTAAAATTAAGTATATAAAAATATAAAAAGAGCTAGACTTATGAGCCTCTACTTTATCCTTCTGATGATAGGAAATGACTCTGCTATTGTTTCATCAACTAAAGCCTCATTATTCACATTGTTTTAGGTTCTAAATGTATTTCACCAAGAATTTGATTTAAATGTATTCAGTTGCTGTCAGTCCCTCAGTAAGATCAATGAATACAATTCAGGAAGGTATGGAAACAGTTTTCTAATATGCACTAGAAAACTTCAAGGCAAGAATCAGGTTCAGTAAAATGCACTTTAGTAAGGGAACAAGATATAGTGAAAAAGCATGGATACTGGAGTCAGGTAGATCTAAGTAAAAAAAAAAAAAAAAAAATCAAGACTTGGCCACTTAATTTGTGTCACTCAGGACACCTTTATGAGATTGTTTCTAAAAATCTCTCACAGATATTTTGAGTATTACATGTGACAACATAAATAAAGGCCGAGTTGACTACTGGGTAATCGCTGTTATTACTACTATAGCCACCTGTTACAGGGTAAAACATACCTAAATTAATCTAGCCAGGTTCATGTCAGATCAGGAAGATACCTTGAAATGGTTGGGGAAAATATAGTGAAAAATGAGCACATTTTAAAAAGAAAGGCAATTCATTTAAATGCTATTATATAAAGAAATCTGTTACTCTGGAGAATTTACTCTGCCCTTTATGTTTTGGCCTTATTGAATTTTAGTTGTTACCATAACATAATTTCATGGAATATGGATGGGCAGGAGGAATAAATATGATCAACTGCTTTATGTTATAAGTTCAAAATATCTCCCTTTTCATTCACTTTCATAGAACAGTTTATCAACTGTACCATGGAACCCATTTGTTGCGTACGAAGCTTTGAGAAAGGAAAGTGCAGAGAGAGATGAGTGAAGGAGGACAGATGTTATTCAAGTCATTTTAATGATACAATCCAATAAACATTTATGATGCTTTATCTATGCTCCAGGAGGTGTGACGCATACTGAAGAGTCAAAGATGATCAAAACGTAATCCTTGCCCTAAAGGAGAACATTTTGTTTGCATACAACTGTTCACAGCATAAGGCCTATAAAAACACAATCTCACTCTCAGAATACAGAGTTTATATGGATAAAACTTTTCCAGAGAAATGAAAAGAAAAACTCCCGAACTTACTGGGATCCATTTATATACACTGATTAGGTATGTTGCACTTAAAAAAAAATTATCAGAAACCAAAAAGTTGCTACTTTAAACCACAGAGAAGCCAGACTTATATATTTAGTAAAGTCATGGAAAATTTGCCATTAAAATGAAGAACCTCCATCTTAGGATGAAATATTCTATTGAGAAAAAAGGAATTAAATGACATAGGATTAATACTGGAAAAAAGAGTTTCTGTTAGATTTTTTACTTCAATAGCAAAAGCTTCCAAAACTAGTCCTTAGTATAAATATAAACAGTGTTATTGAAAATACCATTAACTTGGAGGCCTGCACATCTTATATAACGTTCCACTAGTAACACTATAGTAAACAAATGTCTTATTGCTTCTTCTAATGGAAATATCTTTCATTTCTACTGGGAACTTTCTCAGCCATGCATAGCTTATTTGAAATCCAAAGGTTCATTTGGTTCTGCCAGACTGAAATTAGATTATTAAAACTAGAATTTTATACTCACCCGAACCTCCTTTGGCCAAGTATTTGTTCTTTGCATAAAGGACAGAATCTAACATAGATTCAAAAAGAAGAAAATAGCCCTGAGTGAAAAAGGAAAAATTGGGATTTTAGAAATGTGCAATATCCTCATAAGCAGATAATTTTTAAAAATTGGGCTCTTCTTTTAATAAGATGTATTTTTGCAGTAAGTTCTTTATATAATAACTATTAGAACATCAGGCCAGAGGATAAAGTGGACTCTGAGAATTTATTATGGTAGAATGTACTGAACCTTTTTCACCTGTCTTTCCACTTTCTACACTACTATTTCTCCCTCATTAAAAGGAAAATTTCACATAGAAATTGTTAACATATCCTATATAACTCACTGGAATATTACAATATTAATCTAAAGCAGTGGCTCTCAACTGGGTGAGATTTTGCTCCTTGGGGGACAATTGCCAATGTCCGGAGACATTTTTGATTCTTACAACTGGGGATGAGTGCTACTGGCATGTAGTGGGTAGAAGCCAGGGATGCTGCTAAACATCCTTCAATGCACAGAACAGTCCACCACAGCAAAGAATTATCTGGCCCAAAAATGTCAATAGTGCTGAGGCTGACAGAACCTAGTCTATAGTACCATTTCCCAAACAGTATCCTGTCCAGGGATTTCTCCCTAGTAAAATAACAATAAAAATAATATAAAATAAAAAGCAGTTCCTTATTCAAATGGGTTTGAAACACTGAATGCTATAAACCTCCTCTCAGAGATTCATAATGCACATTAACATTAGCACATGAAAAGTTCTAAGAAGTGTTGTGGCAAAGAGAGCTGCAGAATATTTTTTAACCAGGTATTACCCACTTTTTGACTACAGAACTTTTTTCTATTAACATCAATGACTTGCAGCACTAGTGTTGCTCTGAATACAGTTTGTGAAACACTGACCTAGTGTACGCCAGATTTTAGAGTACAGTCATGAATCCTCTACACCAAGAAAGAATAATAATCATAGCATAAATGAAAAGAGAATTTGGCACTACTGGTATCACAAATACAGTACATTCTAATAGTATGCCACACAGTTTATCATAGAAATGACTAAGTGTAACCAAGGGTTAAATATTAACAAATAATTATGATTAGTAAATCATTATATAGATGCCTCTATATTATAAAATAGCAAAAGGTTAATACCTGTAATTACTGAAGTTAGCTAGAGTGGCCCTACCCCTGTTTATAGTTACTCCTAGACTTACTCTCACCCTTGTGTGTGCTTACCTTTGTGATGGTAATTCTAGATTGACTTTACTCCTGTTTATAGATTAAGCTCACCCTTGTGTATGCTTACTATTGGGATGGTAACCACTCCACCCACTTTTGTTTAATATCTATATGAAAAACCTTATGACTGACCTCTACTCTGTACTTTCCTATCCCAGAACCTTGATCTCTGAAAATGATTCTAACTTTGCAACTCCCCTGGTTTGGTACCCATCCTATCTTGTTCAGGCCCTTAATGTTTATTAATGAAGGAACCTGTGTCCAGCTCCACCCCAATTATTCATTAGCATCCTGATGTTATAAAATACAAGAATTTCTGCAGATCAGGGAGGCGATTTTTGGGTCATCTAAGGCAACTGACCTCCTTTGCTTGAGCAACCAAATAAACTCTTTCTCTCTTTGAAACCCCAGTGTCTCAGGAATTGGCTTTGAAGATGCATCAGGAGAAAAGAACCTGTGTTTGCTTGGCATCAAAAGTAATCATGGCTGAGAAATTAATGCGGGTCTGTCCTTTCTCCTTCTAGGCCTCCGCCCAACCCCTCCCCAAACAGCAGGGAAGTATTCAGCACAGTACTCTGGCACATAATACAACCTATTACTGCTTAAGGTACCAATATGAAATTGATCCTAATGTTAGCATTCTAAAACTTACGTGTTCTCACTTACTTGCTTTGTGTACAAATAACCGGTTGGATAAATAAAATATTCTTTAACCACATGAATAAAAACTCTTAAAGATTTCTCTAGAACAAGAAAAACCTGAAAACTCAGAATGGAAAGTCTTCATAAGACTTTAGCAGCAAATTTAAATGTAGAAAAAACAGCTCTCATGCCTGAATCATTTATAAAGGAACCTAGTTAAATTGCTGATAGCAAGTCTACATTGGAACTTACTTAGCCTCCACCCCAACATACTAATTCACTGAGAAGAAAATAATTGCCTACCAAAAACAACAAAGCTCTTTTATTAATGTCCTGAAAAGTCCAGGACCAGATGTTTTCACAGGTGAATTCTACCAAACATTTTGAGAAGAATTAATATCAATCCTGTTTAATCTCTTCCAAACAAATGAGGAAGAGGGAAAATTACCCAACACATTTTATGAAGCCAACATCACCCTAATACCAAAGCCAGGTAAGATACTACAAGAAAAGAAAATTACAGATCATTCTCTCTAATGAACATAGATACAAAATTCTCAACAAAATACTTGCAAACCGAATTCATCAGCATATTAGAATAACTGTACACCACAATTAAGTGGATTTTTGTCCTGGTATGCAAGGGTGGATCAAAATAAGAAAATCAGTAAATGTAATACAACACATGAACAAATTGAAGGGGAAAAAAACACATGACCATTTGGATTGATGCAGAAAAGGCATTTTGCAAACTCCAATATCGTTTCTTGATAAAAGAATTTCGAAAGAAAGAGACAGAGGCAAGTTCCTCAACATAATAAAAGGCATATATGAAAATCCCACATCCAACATCATATTCATAGAGGTTGAAGCTTTGCTTCTAAGATTAGGAACAAAATAAAGATGCCCATTGTCACCACTGTTATTCAATATTGTGCTAGAAGTTCTAGCTAGAGCAATTCGGCAAGAAAAAGAAATAAAAGGCATCTGAATTGGAAAAGAGAAAATAAAACTCTCACTGTTTGCAGATGACATGATCGTATATTTAGAAAATTCTGAAATATCTACAAAGCTATTAGAGCTAATAAATGAGTTCAGCAAAGTGGCAGGATACAAGATTGGCAACAAATACCACAGTAATGAGCAAGCCGAGGAGGAAAAAAATCCATTTACAAGAGCAACAAAAAGACTCATTAAATATCTAGGAGTTAATTTAACCAAGAATGTAAAGGACCTGTACTCAGAAATCTAAAAAACACTGCTAAAAAAAAAAAACAAAGATAACCTAAACAATGGAAGGACATTACATGTTTATGGATTTGAAGACTAAACATCGTGATGATGTCAATTCTGCCCAAACTGATTTATAGATTCAATGCCATACCAATCAAAATTCTAAGTCTACTTTACAGAAATAGAAGTCAATTGCCAAATTTATTTAGAAGGGAAAAGGGTCCCGAATAGTAAAAAACATCCTAACAAAGAGAAGCAAAGCTGGAGGACTCACGCTTGCTGAACTTGAAGTATATTATAATGCTATGTGGTCAAAACAGCATGGTATTGGCATAAAGATAAACAAACTGATCAATGAAATCGAATTCAGAGTTCAGAAATAGACCCTCACCTCTATTGTCAACTGATTTTTGGTAAGCCTACGAATTCCACTTTTCTGGGACAAAACAGTCTCTTCAACAAATGGTGCTGAGAAAACTGGATATCCATAACCAAAAGAATGAAAGAGGACCCCTATCTCACTCCCCATACAAAAATCAACTAAAAAAAAAAAAAAAAAAAAAAAAAAAAAATCACCTCAAAATGGATCAAATACCCAAACATAAAAGCCAGGACCATAAAACCATAGGAGGTAATGTAGGGAAACATCTACAAGACCTTATAGTAGGTAGGGGTCTCTTAAACTTTACACCCAAAGCACAAGCAACAAAAGAAAAATATAGATAAATGGGACCTCCTTAAAACTAAACACATCTGCTCCTCAAAGCACTTTGTGAAGAGGGTAAAAAGGCAGTCTACTAAATGGGAGAGAATATTTGGAAATCACACATCGGACAAGGGTCTAATATCCATGATACATAAAGAGAGCCTACAGCTCAACAATAAAAAGACAAATCATCCAATTAAAAAATAGGCAAAAGACCTGACTAGACATTTTTTCTAAAGAAGAAATACAAATGGCAAAAAAACACATGAAAAAATGTTCACCATCACTGGCTATTAGGGAAATACAAATCAAAACTACAATGAGATCATTTTACAACTACTAGAATGGCCATTATTAATAAAACAGAAAACTACAAGTGTTGGAGAGGATGTGGAAAGATAAGAATGCTTATACACTGTTGCTAAGAATGTAGAAAGGTACGGCCACTGTGGAAGTCTGTTTGGTGGTTCCTACAGAAGTTGGATATAGATCTGTCATATGACCTGGCAATACTGCTACGAGGCATATACCCAGGAAAAACTGAGAGCAGTGACACGAACAGACATCTGCACACTGATGTTCACACTAACATTATTCACAATTGCCAAAAGATGGAAACAACCCAGGTGACCATCAACTGACGAATAGATAAACAAACTGTGGTATGTACACATGATGGAATAAATTTTCAGCTGTAGGAAGAAATGAAGTTATGAAGCACATGACAACAAGGATGAACCTGGAGGATATTATGCTGAATGAAGCAAACCAGGTACAAAAGGAAAAATGTATGATTTTGCTATTATGAACTAAATATAATGAGCAAACTCATGGAGTTAATAGCTACAATATAAGTCACCAGAGAACAGAATGTTGTTAGAGACTGGAAAGCTGAGGTTTAATTTATACAGAATTGGTAAAAAGTTGTTTTGTAAATATTTAGAAATGAATAGAAATGGTGAAAGCATGTCATAGGATTTGTAATTGGTAGCACTAACATATGGGTACAATAGTGGTTTGTTTTTTGTTTTTTCTTTTTTTTTTTGTAGTAATGAAAATGCTCTAATATTGATTCAAGTGATGAATGCACAACTCTGTGATTTTACCATATGCCATTAACTGTATACATTAGATAAATTATATGGTTTATGAACAACAACAAAATAATAGGGTGGGTTGGGGGAAAAATACACCAAATCTAAGTTATGGACTAGTGTTAGTAGTAATACTTTGATGATGCTCCTTCATAATTTGTTACAAATGATTCATAACAATGTGAGATATTGGTTGTGGGGTGAGGTCTGAGGGCCCTGTACGATGTTATGCATGTTTTTTTTGTAAGTGCACAACTTTTACTATACAGTTATTGTTTACGTATGTTCATGTATGAGTGATATACTTCAATAATTTTTTTTAGTGTGGGTGGGGAGAAAAGATCTTGTGGTAGGTGGTAGTTTCTTAAACTTTAGACCCAAAGCACAAGCAACAAAAGAAAAAATAGATAAATGGAACTCCTCAAAATTAAACACTTTTGTTTCTTCAAATGAATCTGTCAAGAAAGTAAAAAGACAGCCTATTCAATGGGAGGAAATATTGGAAACCACATATCCAATAAGGGTTTGATATCCATGTTATATAAAGAGATCATAAAATTCAAGAATAAAAAGACAAGCAACCCAATTCAAATATGGGCAAAAGAGTTAAATGGACATTTTTCCAAAGAGTAAATACAAATGGCCAAAATGCACATGAAAAAATGTTCAACATCACAAGCTATTAGAAAATGCAGATCAAAACTATAATGAGATACTACTTCGTACCTTATAGAAGGGCCATTATTTAAAGAAAAAAATAGAAAACTACAAGTGCTGGAGAGGATGTGGAGAAATAGGAACGCTTCTTCCCTGTTGGTGGGAATGTACAATGATGTAGTTGGGTGGTAACTCAAGTAGCTGAATATAGAACTGCCGTACGATCCAGTAATTTCATTACTGAAAATATATACAGAAGAACTGAAAACTGTGATATGAACAAAAAGACATTTGTACACTGATGTTTATAGCAGCATTATTCACAACTGCTAAAATATGGAAACAGCCCAAGTGTCCATCAACTGATGAGTGGCTAAACAAAATGTGGTATATACATACAGTGGAATACTATTCAGCTGTAAGAAGAAATGAAATCAGGATACATATGACAACATGGATGAAACTTGGAAGGCATCATGTTGAGTGAAATAAGCCAGACACAAAATGACAAATATTGTACAGTTTCACTAATATGAACTAAATATGATGAGTGTACTTATGGAGGCAAACTCTAGAGTATAGGTTACTAGGAGACAGAATATGAGTTGAGAATGGGAGCTGATGCTTAATGTATATAGAATTTTTAATAAGGTTTATTGTAAAAGCATGGAAATGAATGGAGTTGACAGTAACAAATTATAGTGAGTATAAACTAACACTACTGATATATAAATGTGATTGTGGCTGAAAGGGGCAGGCTATGGACATAAATGTTAATTGAAAGGAAACTAGAATAATCTAGGGTATGTATAACAGTGATTTCGGTGTTGGATGAAGATTGTGGTTAATAGTATAAATACAAGAATGCTTTTCTTTTATGAAGTATTAAGAATATGGTGATACACAGGAAAATTCCAACTAATGTAAATTATGGGTGATAGTTAACAGTAATATTGTAGTATTTTTGCAGCAATGGCAAAGAAGATCAAACAGAGGATATAAGGAAGTATGAGATTTTTCCTTATGGAGTAATGAAAATGTTCTAAAATTGACTGAGGTGATAACAGCACAACTCTGTGATGAAAATGAGAGCCACTGAGCATTAACGTTGAATGGATTGTACAAAGCATGGGACTGTATAACAGAATCCTGAGATGGAAGATGGACTGTGGTTAACAGAACATGAGAATCTTTTCTCATGAATTATAACAAATATGTAATACAAATATAGGATGTTAATAATCAGATGGGTTTTGGGGAAAACACACCAAATTTAAGATACTGGCTATAGTTAGTAATAATATTTTGATAATGCTCCTTCATAGGTTATAATAAATGTTTCACAACAATATAAGATGGTGATGGTGGGGTGATGTATGGGAGCCCTGTATGATGATATGCATGTTTGTTTTGTAAGTTCACAACTTTTACTATATACTTTTCAGTTATGTTTATGTATGAATGATGGCCTTCAATAGAATTTTTTTTTTAAATGAAAAAAAAAAAATAGATAAAGCAGAAATCTAAAGCAAGTCTTTCTTTTTTCCCGTTTCTATTTCCTATCTCCTTTTTTTCTCTTCATTGGCATATGATTAAAAACAATACCATTGGGAAACGGATGTGGCTCAAGAGGTTCGGCGTCCGTCTACCATATGGAGAGACCGGGGTTCGATCCCCGGTACCTCCCGGTAAAAAAAAAAAAAACAAAAAAAAAAAAAAACAATACCATTCTATTTCTGACAGTATCTTTTTCATTCCAGTAGCAAGATCTTACATAAGTATACTATGAAGTTTCTATTCTGTCAAAGTAGTTTCTGAATCTTAAATTAAAGGATAAATGAACTACCGAATCAGTGAGAAAATATCCCTCCAAAATAGGAATAGATTACACATTTCTTCATATGTAGGAGATAACGTCAAGACTCATCATGAAGACTGACAATACTTTTGGTCATCCACTTCACTTGTTATTCAGATTCTGCTCAACTATCACCTCCTCAAAAAATGACTTTCCTGGCAACTCTGTAAAATATCCTCCTCTTCTTCCTTGACCAAGCTCTGTCTCTTTACCCTATGTGTTGTGCTTCTTCAAAGAACTTATGAATTAAATGATTAATATGTGTGGGGAGGGGTGTGTCTCCTTACTAGAATGTAAGCTCCAAGAAGAACAAGGACTTTGTTCATATTAGAAATTCATGTAAGTGAATGAATACATGAATAAGTTAACCTTCTATATGTGTATCAGTATATTGACTAAAATGAAACAGTGCTGGCTTTTTGTTATTTTTCTGGCACAAATTAAAATCCTCAAATAGAAATAATGTTAATAATTGTTAAAATTCATTGTACTAAGTGTTTTTACAAGGATTATCTAATTACTTCTTAGGAAAAAAAAAACCCCAAAGCCTATTTTATCGTTACTTCCATTTAACTGATAAGGAAACAGACTTCGAAATGTTAAATTACTTAAAATAATATGACCTAATAAGTAGCTCACAGTCACAAAAACAGTTGAGTGAATACGCCAGAATTTGAAGCTTGATCTCAGCTTAACTACAGAGGTCAAATTCTGAATCACTACTCTAGGTCTCTTCTTAAATTGTTTTGCATGACTGAAAATAAGATTGCGCAGTTGTTTGTTATTATACTACATTTGTGATTAAGAACCCATATGTGAGGGGACGGATGTGGCTCAAATGGTTGGGCGTCTGTCTCCCATATGGAGGGACCTGGGTTCGATCCCCGGGACCTCCCGGTAAAAAAAAAAAAAAGAACCCATATGTGCATGTAGCTCAGTGGTGGAGTGTGTGCTTTGCATGTATGAGGTCCCAGGTTCAATCCCCAGTACCTCCTTGAAAAAAAAAAAAAAAAAAAAAGAACCCATGTGTGCCTATATGAAAAATTTCCCAAAGAACATATTAAACAAAATTAGAATTTATAATAGGTATATGAATCATAATATCTGTTATAACTTAGTTGGCATCTGGCTCTTAGCCACCATCCACTGTGAACATATTAGTTTTTTAAAAATCAATGTACATACTAGAATATATGTAGAATCAATATATGGCAATTGTGAGACACATTTATATACTTAAAAATATCAGCAGATGAAAAGAATCATATATATATTCCTAATGGTGTTGTCCTTTCTCTCAACTTTCTACTTTGCTAAATGTCATTTTACTACAGGTTCCCCATGTGATAAGAGCATCCTTTAAGTTCCTGAGAATTGTCCTTGGTTCTAAACCAAGTCATTTATTACTGATAACAGAAGGCTTTGCTCCTAGTGCCCTGCTCATCTGTAGTTTAATACAGGCTGTGATTTCATAGGCTGTTGCCTCACCTGTAGGGGTGCCATCTGGAAGGAGAATTATATCTGACATTTTCTCCCATGATGCTCATGGAGCCTTTTCCTTTCCAAACTGGTATTTACTTTTAAAAATTAAAACTTGCATTTACATTTCAAAAATTAATTACTACAAAAGGAACATATTGGATTAAATCTGGGAAGAGATTAACATTATTCAGGGAAATGGGAATCTTATTTTTGAAATGTCTGCTCATGATATCTTCCAGAAATAGGTACACTTGTGATAAAAGAAACTTGTGATAACTTCAATATAAGATGCATCTCTTCTCTAACTTTTTAAAATTCAAATGACTGAATTACTGATACACCCTTACACAAAATTTAACTATTAAAAACGTGAAGGAAAGGAGATATACAAATAAAATGAAAAGTTAGTCTGTAAAGAATCTGGTAACAGTCAATAATATGCAATTATTTAAAGATAAAATAAAAAGATAACCTGTAACAAATAGGGGAAACTGTGTGTTTATATGGGAATTCCCTATATTTTCAGGGTAATCTTTCTGTAAATCTAAAACTCTAAAAATAAAGTATATTTTTTTAAAAATGAAAAGGTAACCTGTAACAAATAAGCAAGCCTACAAAATCTAATCTCAATTTCTAAGTAGTTTATCTCTTAGATAACACTTTCATAGGAAAAAAAACAACTAGATCCTTTTTACAATATTGTTCAACAGTCCATGTTAATATTTATTTGATTTTACATAAATAAACAAGCCAACAAATACAACAGGCTTTTGGCAAACATGTAACTCAACTGATGGGAGTGGAACAGTGGAAGGTCACTGAAGGTAGCTTATTAGCTGTAAGTGTTCAGGGAGCCATAGGAAAGGAATCTAGTAGTGTATTGCAGAAAACTAATGCAGAGCACCACTAATCTGGTGAATTAGTTAAATGCAAGTTGGTTAAGGGGACTTTTACTGATTGTATAGCCATGTGATAAGATATTTGCGATGCTCTCACCTTCTCAGAAAAACCTTCCTTGATGCCCCAGATTCAGTCAGGTGGCCCTTATCATACTCACTCATTGTATGATGTGGTTTTCCTTTATAACAACCACATTTTATTTGTGCAATTATCTATTTTAAAAGTTGTGTGATGTTTGTCTCTGCCATTAAATCCTAAGTTCCATGAAGGCAGGGCATATATCTGTGCTTTTTATTGTTGTACACTCAGTACCTATCACACTCTAGTTAGGTGTTCAATAAAAATCTACTGAGCATAGAAATTCCTTTAATTTTTAAAATAGTCGGATAGTATGACCTAAATTAGAGCATTTCCCAACCTTGGCACTAATGGTATTTCGGGCTAGATAATTCTTTGTTGTGGGAGCTCTCCTATCCATTGTAGGATATTCAGCAGCATCCCTCACTTCTTCTATCCACTAGATGGCAGCAGCACTTCCCCAGTCAGACAACCCAAAATGTCTCTAGATATTGCTAAAGTCTCCAGGGAGGCAAAACCTTATCCCCCCACCTTTGAAAACCACTGCTCCAGAGGCATCCAAAAAGTAACTGAATAAGCATTCTCTCCTAATTTACAGTGATCTTTGCTATGCCCAAGAATGTAAAAAAAAAACAAACAAAAAAACAAAACAAAAAAAAACCACAAGATCTTATGGGATATGATGTAACCTCTATTTATTTCGCTGTTATATTTTTAATACTTTTAGAGATTGAACACTTGAATTGCAAAGATTTTCAACAATTCCCTAGGACCATTACTTGATCTTTTCATCTTAAGACGTGCCAGTGTTAACCATTCTAACCACTGGATTGACCGCAAATGTGATAATAATGAAGTTACATGAGAGTTTTCAAAGTAATTGTGAAACTTCCTTTTGGGTAAGGCACTCTCCTTTATTGAAGTATTACTATGACTGTGACAGATATATTATACTTGTACACACTTGACAAAATGCAAGACTGCTGATATCATCAAAGCAATAAGAATACCTGTACCTTTTGCACTTATATATGGTAGAATGGTGAAGAAAAATAATGTGATTTGAACATGTATACACATACACCCCTTGTTCAATGTTTTAAGTATATGGCTAAGATAATTTTCTTAAAGTAGAATTCCTGGATTAAAGGGTATACGCATCTAAATTTTCCTCTGTATCCTCAAATTGCCCCACAGACGAATATGACCATTTTTATTCCTGCAACTGTATTTGTGGATTAAAGAGTTCAATGTGAAAGGAAAAGGTATAAAGTTTATGAAGAATATTTGGAGGGAAACGGATGTGGCTCAAGAGGTTCGGTGTCCGTCTACCATATGGAGAGACCGGGGTTCGATCCCCGGTACCTCCTGGTAAAAAAAAAAAAAAAAAAAAAGAATATTTGGAAAGGAGTTTCATGTTCTTGGGGTGGGGTGGGGTGGGAATACTAGCTGTAAAAATAAAACCACCAATAAATTTGACTATATTAAAATTCAGAACCTCTGTTCATCAAAAGACATCACGAAAAGATCAAAAAAAGATAAATCAGAGTTTGAAAAGATATTGGCTATACATATACACACATCTATCTCTAGCTCCAACAATTAGAACACTAATCTCAATTATATAATGAACTCTACCAAGTCATTAAGAAAAAGAGAGGCAACCCAAAAGAAAAATGGGCAAAAGACTTAGTTACTTCATAAATCAGGAAATCTGAATAGCCAGTAATCATATGCAAAGATAATAAACTTCGTTAGTAATCCCAACTCAATGAGAAACTACTTACACAATGTTTTAGTTAGCCAAAGGGGTGCTAATGTGAAATACCAAAAATGGGTTGGTCTTTATAAAGGGTATATATTTGGGGTAGAAGTTCACAGATACCAGGCCATAAAGCGTTAAGTTTCTTCTCTCACCACAGTCCATTGCCACATGCTAGAGCAAGACAGCTGCTGGCATTTGCCAGGGTTCAGGCTTCTTGGGTTCCTCTCTTCCCAGGGCTGCATTTCTCTCCAGGCTTAGCTCCTGTTTTCTCCACAAGGTCAGCTGTAGACAATCAGGTGAACGGCTCGATTCTCTTCTCCTGGGGCCTTCTTTCCAACATCAAAACTGCTTCTCAGAAAAGTGCTTCAACTCTTTTCTTGCCATGCCTTTTATATTTGATTCCCCATGCACCAAGGGGTGGGGCTCAACGCCTTACTGACGTGGCCCAGTCAATGCCCTATTCATAACTTAATCATGCCCAGATTAACAGATCAGTTTACAAGCATGATCCAATTATATTTTTGGAATTCATAATTACACCAAACTGCCCAACTGCCACACACAACTACCAGAATGACAATATTAAAAAGCCATACAGGGAAGTGGATGTGGCTTAAGCGACTGGGCTCCCGTCTACCATATGGGAGCCCCTGGGTTCGATTCTCAGGGCCTCCTGGTGAAGGCAAGCTGGCCTGTGACCACGGAGAGCTGAGGGCCTGTGCCCATGGAAAACTAGCACAGCAAGATGATGCAACAAAGGGAGACAAGCAGACATAGAAAAATGCCCAGCGAATGGACACAGAGAGCAGAGAGCAAGCACAAGCGGCAAGAGGGGCAGGGAATAAATAAATAAAAATAAATCTTTAAAATAATAAAAATAAAAATTCATACAAGTGTTGACTATGAAGCACTGAAGTAAAAAGTCTATGACTTTGGAAAGTTTGGCATTATCTAGTAATGTGGAGGAAAGGCATACCATCTGATCCAGCAATTTTACTCCTAAATATACACCTAGCAATGCATGCTTAAGTATAATAGCATACATGTATGAGACTACTATAGCACTGTCATTTGTCATGGTAAAAAAACTTGAAATGACTCAGTACCCATCAACAGTAGAATGAATAAATACATTGTGATACATTCATACAATGGCTTATAAAGAAATGAAAATGAACAAATTATCCTTCCAGGCAATACTGATGAATTTTATAAATATGACTGAGGTTTTTTACAAAATAAAATTTTATTGTAAAATGGTAGTTATTTGCATTTATAAATAAAAACACTTTTCTTAGCATCCTTAGGAGAGGCAACTAAGTTTTCCTAGAAAGTTTTAGGAGTTCTGATTGAACATAAAATCTAGTGATAAATTAGGATGGTTTTTAAAAATATGGCAAAACTCGCCATGCAACAATTTAGAATCAAGTAGAGACAGTGGGTGGCTCATTTGGGCATGGAAAATAGAAAAGAGCCTTCCTTTGCAAAGCCTGAGTGGTGGCAAGTGACAAGCTGGAAAAAGCTCTTTTAAGGAAACTGATTCTAACCAACCTTCATTCAGCCTGTTTACAATCTTCCTCAGGTTATCCCCACTGTTCATAATGTTACTAAGATTAAAGCCCTTCAAAAGGACATTCAAGACTCCATCCGGGGTGTGCCTGAGCACCCCTGGAAGTTTCAATTCCTCTTCTTACATACTTGTTCTTTTATCTAGACACTGTGCTGCCTCTTGCAGTGTGTCTATGGTCATACTGTTTCAGGTTTGGTCACCACTCCAACTTCTATCCCAAGTAATGCCATCATACAGAATAAATGTCAAGGACTTCATGCTGGGCTTTTTTTTGCAGGAAACACTTGATCATGATATGTTATAATGATACAAACTTGAAACAAAACAAAACAAAAATAAACCCAACAACTTGGAGTCCGCAGATTTTCTCATGTTAAAAACCATTTTAAATAAAGATATCACATTTTCAGTAAAACGTACTCATTCTTCCTTGAAACATAAACACTTATAATTAAAACGATTTTTAAAAAATCATAAGTGCTGGTATTGAATGGGCTAGGGGCTGGCTCCCTCCTCTGAAGGCTCTGGAGGCTGTTCCAATGGCAACAGTTTCCAAGGTTGAGAGTGCCAGCAGACTCTGCTGAATGAAAACAACACCCCGAAGAATTCCTGTTGCGTCAGACAAGAAAAATTCATTTTACTCCTCTTCCAGGGAATGAAGTAGAGGGTGGAGTAGGAAGGATATAAGTTTTGCGTTATTTCTCTTCTCCAATGTCAAGCAATGACTTCTGTGCTATCAGTCATCACAGTAATAATCCAGCTGGGTAAATACCATTTTGCAGCCTTTATCAGAGAAAACTCTCTCCTCTTTGGGGAAAAATGTCATCTCCTCAGCCACTCTGATAACAATGTCCTTGTCAACTTCATAGCCTCAGGACTGCATTTCAACTTTGACGCACATTTTCAGGTGTTTGTTTTCCAGGGGGAGGAAGGGAACAAAATAGTCAATAAGATATCAGTCAGTTAAACTTCTATGTCAGAAGCCACTGTTCTTGTTATTGAAGACTGACACAGACAAGGCATGCTTCATATCTTTGAGCCTGATTTCTTCCCTCTGCTTTCCACTTTTCCAGAAATCTAAAGCCACATCTGTGATTCCTTCTGCTCCAGCATTGCTGAGAAATATGAAAATGGTTTTCTGATAAAAGACCCCATCCACCAGGTCATAATAGTCCAGGTTTGATGGCATCTATGAGGCTGGTGTGCACTTGATCTATTTCATTAAATATGAAGATTGATCTCACACAAGCACTTATGTTGCCTCGAATCCACAACTGTAATTGATCCTTATACAAGGTGATGTTTGAGGCATGTGGAAAGTACAGCATGGCCACAAACAGGTGGACATAGTCACTGTTCAGTCCACCCTTGTAAGTATTCTCAACAATGATTTTGCTGACAAAATTTTTGCCAGTGCCAGTCCATTCGTGTAGGGAGAGGAAGAGAGGTTTCTTGGGCTTTGGGTTGCTTATGAAGCCAGACACAGCATTTAACATGAGTTTCTTTGCAAGATGCTGTCCAAAGTGCTTGTTGTCCAGATCCTTCTGCAGTGCTTCCTGGCTGAGGCTCTGCTTCTGGCTGAAGCACCTGGCAAAGAAGCAATAGAGGCACGGGTAGGAGATGTAGCCGGTGAGGATGCCAGCCAGGGCCAGCCCTAGGCTGATGGGCTCCAACTGCCCGCACCACCAATGGCACCACCTGCAGCAGGTGCAGCACAGCCCGGCCCAGCTTCACGCCTGGACATGAACCACCCTGGTGTTTCGCGTTTACTGTGGTCCCACGCTACCGCAGAGCCCCACTTCTGGCTCTATCCCATCCCAGCTGCCATCTTTGGAAGTTCTTAGTTTTATAAACATGAAGGAAGCAAGAAGCTAGACCAAGACAATATTTAAATTTTGACCTTATAAATTTCAAAAACAGGCTAAACAAAATCATTCTGTTTAGGAATGTAAATATAAGTTGTAAAACTATAAAGCAATGCAAGGAAGTGATTACCAAAAAAGTCAGGAGAGTGGATCCCTTTCTGGGGTAGGAAGGGAGTTGTACTGAGAAAAGGTATTTGAGCTGCTTCTTTCTATATTTTAATCTGGCTGATGACTACACAGGTATTCATTATATAATTATTTGTTACACTGTACCAATAAATTCAAGTGGTTTTCTCTGTATGTTGTTTCACAATTCAAAAAGTCATAAAAGGAAGGTTTAATGATGACTGTATATAATATGCAATGATCTGGGTGAAAGCAAACAGAACACACATTCATAAATATTTATAAATGTTTAGAACATCCCTGGAACAGAACACAATTAAGGAGAATAATGACTGTATCTGTGCAGGGGAATATAATGGTAGGTATATAGGTTCCGGAGAAAGACTTATTCTACTTGGAAAAGTTTGCCTTGAAGATACTCATTTGTATCTTTTGAATTCCGTATTGTGTATGTATTATTTAGTCATAAAATTAAAGGAAAAAGTGAATAATCACAAGCTAAAAGGTTACCTCATAGTCACTCCTACTTTATCATAAAAAGGAAAATAACTTATTTTAAAAAATAAACAAGAAGATCTATGAAACAAGTAATAAACAACATGGGATATAAATTAGCAATACCTCAAATTCTTTTAGAGAACCCTCTATCATGAGTTCACAAATTCATATTCTTACTTGAAAATCAAACTAAGAGTTCATTACTTACTTAAAGAGAAGTTTTGAAAATTCACCCACCTGTATTTTTAAGCATCCAGCCTGCTTCCTTTACTCCTTTGTTCCACTGTATTACCAAATACTTCCCCTCTTTACCACTTGGCAGTTTTTTAGCCATAGCAGGCAAACCAGTCCTAGGCACTCTGCAGCAGAACTGAGCCATAAGATCAGTCTAAGAATTATTATAATAAAGCTTCCTTCAGTTTTTAGGCCTAGAGAAAAGCTGGCTGGATTACATTTGCATTCCCAGCTCACTTTGCCTCCACTGTTGTGGTAGGTCAATAGCTATTCTTCTAGGTTTATTCTACTGCCATATCCAGTGATTCTTCATAAAGCTACTACCGGGCTTGGCCTATACTTACAGAGGCCTAGGCAGCTTCTTGGTGCAGAACTTAGATGGCAAGCCTCGCAGCCCTCACCTGCAGGCTGGGGTTGTGAGCCTTATTGGGCCGGTAGGCTCTAAGGGGTGTTTGTATAGTGCCTCCCAGCTCAGACTGAATCGGGTGAGTCAGGAACAGCTCCTGCCTCAAACCCAGGCCCCGTCCGGGACAAGACACAAGGCCTGCCCATGTCACCTGGGGTAGAGAATGTTTAGCCCTTATACCAGTAAAAGTTGCCAGTAAGTTATATTGAAACCTACTTTAGCTGTACAAGAATAATATTCTGTGGAATTATTCTCTTGATGTAAACACCTTGAAAACTAACAGAATATAGAGAAAAGCACATTTTAAGACATTGGACATCAGACAGGATAGAATTGTGATCTCTGAGAGACAGAGATAATCATCCAGACTTTTGCCACAGAGGGAATTTCTGGACTGTGAAGCAGGCAGGGGGATCCCAACCAGATCCTGGCAATCTCACTGAGATAAGAAAACAATAGAGATCAGAGTTCAGAGTGGCTGAGGTGGCTAGAACTTAGAGGAAAGAAGAACCAAGAGAAAGGAACTATACAGAGAAAGAGATCCATAACTCTGCAGAGAGACTGAATGCCAAATTATATACATATAGGGTAAAACCCTTGGAGGTTGGGCAAGAAAAGCTTAAAGAAATGAATCAATACTGTGGCATTGTAAGAGGAACTCTTCCTAGAGTCTATGTACGTCTGGGAAATATTCAAGTTCCTACCAGCCAGGGTGAGGGTGGAAAGATCCACTGAATACATTACTTATCTACTGGAGATCTCGGAAGGGTCCCAATAAGACATAAGAGTAAAAGCTCTCTGGACCTGCATTAAAGATCTTAAACACAAGAAACGAAACTCATCCAAAGGTGATTTAAACCAAAGGCCAAAGGAAAGTTCTACATTCTTTAAAATAATAGTAGTAGTAGTAGTAGTAGTAGTAGTAGTAGTAGTAGTAATAATAATAATAATAATAATAATAATAATAAAAAATATCTGGCATTCAACATTGTAACAATACCAGGCACTGAATTAGAAATACCTAGGCATATGAAGCAGAAAAATAT
>JAKSZT010007815.1:29079779-29092634 GCA_026826555.1 Tolypeutes matacus
CCAGGCACTGAATTAGAAATACCTAGGCATATGAAGCAGAAAAATATGACCTATAATCAGGGAAAAACAAACAAACCAGTAAATAGAAACAGAAAGAGCAGACATGATGGAATTAGCAGGCAGAAGTGTTAAAAGGGTTGTTATGGATATGCTACATATGATCAAAGATGTAAGGAAAAATAAGACCTTAATGAGAATAATGAAAGGCATTAAAATTTTTTTAAAAGGCAACTGTTACTTCTGGAGAAAAATACAGTATCCAAACTGAATTTTTCAATGATTGAATTTCATGGCACATTAGACACAGCAAAGGAACAATCAGTGAGATTAAAAAGTAAACAAGCCTTGGTGAACTGTGGGATAAAATCAAGTAGTCTAACACAAATAATTTGAGTCCTATAGGAAAAGAAGAGAGGGAAAACAGAAGCAATATTTGAAGAGATAACAGCTAAAACTTTTCCAAATTTGATTTAAACTGTTGTAAACCTACAGATTTAAGAAGCTCAGCAAACCCCAAGCAAGAAAAACATACAAGAAAACTACATGGGCACATAATAATCAAATAGCAGAAAAGCAGTGATAAACAGAAAATCTTAATAGCAGCCATAGTACAAAAAGACACAACATAGAAAGAGGAATAAAATAAGAGGTACTTATCAAAAACAGTGTAAGCCAGAAGTTTGGACTGCCAGGTCCTGGATCTGAATCACAGTTCTAGCCTGGCTGGAATAGATATCCCCAAATCCCCTGTTTAGAGACAACACTGTGGAGGATGAAAGAAAGCACTCCCTCATTAGGACTGCAGGGAACAGCTTGTCAAAGACGGCCATCTGCTGGGCACGCCAGGAAAGTACAGCTTCACAGAGATGGGAGGAGGCTTTTTTTGGCATCTTTCTGAACCCTCTCCTCAGGGTCCTTTGGAACTGGTCTGTGCCCACCTCATGGGTACCTGGCTGTATTCTGTCAGTTAAACATGGGAAATTCTAAAGATCTAGAATAATTTGAACCGAGTGTCAAAGAAGAGCCTTAACACAAAGTCAATCAACAATAAAAACCCTAGGCAAAAGAAACTAATAACCAGAGTAGACTCATCAAGATAATGAGATGCCTAAATATCAGCAAAAATTTACAAGCCATACTAAGAAACAGAGAGATAGGGCCTAGTGAAAGGAACACATAAAAAAGTCAGACACACATGTCTCATTAGAAGACATGGAGGTGAGAGAAGGCAATGGTATAATATACTTAAGGTACTGAAAGAGAAAAACTGCCAGCCAAGATTCTTTATCCAGCAAAATTCTCTTTCAAAGATGAGAGAGAGTTTAAAATATTCACAGATAAACAGAAATTGAGAGATTGTCAACATGAGACCTCTCCTGCAAGAAACACTAAAGGGAGTTCTGTAGGCTGAAAGGAGAGAGAGGCTTGGAGAAGAGTGTGGAAATGAAGATTACTAGTAAGCTAACTAAAAGGGTAAAAAGAAAGACAAAAATAAGATATGACATATAAAAGGCAAAGGATAAAATGGTTGAAGCAAACTACTGTCTTTACTGAAATAACACCGAATGTTAATGAAATAAACTCTCCAATCAAAAGACACAGATTAGCAGAATGGATAAAAAAATAGGATCCATTTATATGCTGTCTACGAAAGACCCACCTTAAACCAAAGGACACTAATAGGTTGAAAGTGAAGGGTTGCAAACAGTAACCAGAAAAGAAGGTGGAGTAGCAATACTAATATCAGGCAAAATATACTTTAAATGCAAAACTATTCTAAGAGACAAAGGAGGACATTATATATTAATAAAAGGGACAAACCACCAGGAAAAAAAAATCATAAATATTTATGCACCTAACCAGGGTGCCCCAAAAATACATGAAACAAACATGACAAAACTGAAGGGAGAAACAGACGCCTCTACAACAGTAGTTGGAAACTTCAATATATCATTCTAATCCAATAGATTGACAGATAATCAATAAGGAAACAGACAACTAGAATAATATTATAAATGTACTAGACCTAACAGACATATACAGAACAATGTACCCCAAACCAGCAGGATATACATTCTTCCCAAGTGCTCATGGATCATTCTCCAGGATAGACCCCATGTTGGGTCACAAAACAGTCTCAATAAATTTTAAAAGATTGAAATTATAGAAAGCACTTTTTTTCATCATAACAGAAAGAAGCTGGAAATCAGTAAGAGGTAGAGGAATGGAAAATTCACAAATATATAGAGGTTAAAGAACACAAACAATCAGTGGGTTAAAAATGAAATTATGAGGGAAATGAGTAAATATCTTGAGAGCAATGAAAACTAAAAAACAATATATGAAAATTTATGGCCATTACATCAGGCCCTTGGTATCAATGATTGTACTTAAGAACCTTTTCCCGTGAAAATGAAACTTAGCCTAGTATTATACATTCACTAAGAGTTACCTCCCGAAAGCCTCTTTGTTGTTTCAATGTGGCCTCTCTCTAAGCCAAACACAGCACATAAATGTACTACCTTTCCCTCTGGCATGGGACATGACTCCTGGGGATGAGCCTCCCTGGCACTGAGAGATTATTACCAAGTGCCAACTAGCAGTGCATCTGGAAAAAGACCTTGCCCCAAAGGGGGAAATATTAAGTACAAATGAGTTTTTATGGCTAAGAGATTTCAAAGTGAGTCAGGAATGCTTATGAATTTCTCAGCAGGATCTCACTGACTGCCACAGTAAACAGTGCCTCAGACAGTGGGGCTACTGAGGGCTCTAGAGACATACACACATTATAAGTAGGGCAGACAAGCTCAGGAATTTGGCACACTGTCAGTGGGCCTTCCTTTGGAATTTATGATCCACAGTGTAACATAGTTAGATTCATTTAGTTTCCCTACACATGGCTCTTCTGCCTCTTTTATTTGAACCTATTAGCACTATACTTGTTAAATATATGTTCCACAGACTTAAAAATCTTTGGTCTGTGCATGTGCAGGCTGAGCCCTGAATCTCAGCAGAGTTGCAACACGTACTCTCCAGTTCCTTGGATTCACCCAGGACAACTAACAAGGAGATGACGACGGACAATGCCCATCCCAACTTGCTTGTAACTGCAAGCAAGATAGTGCCATCCATCTGCCCCACGGGATCTAAATCCCCTCTCAATTAGAAACAGAGTGGGTATCACCATCCCAAAATCTTTAAGACTGGGGAATGAACAATGGACTAAAGTATACTGATTATTATTCTATTATATACTTATTATTATTCTAGCAATGGAAGAACTTTCATCATTGATATCGAGGCTGTGACCACCAGAGGTTCTGAGGGAGAGGGAAGAATAGGTGTAATATGGGGGCATTTTCAGGATCTTGGAAGTGTCCTGCATTACACTGCAATGATGGATAAAGGCCATTATGCATTTTGTTGTAACCTATAAAATTGTGATGGCCAGAGTATAAACTATAATGTAAATTATAGCCCATGGTTAGTAGCTGTAGCCGTTTGGCAATTTGATGTAATTATGAATTCCAAAAATATAATTGGATCATGCTTGTAAACTGATCTGTTAATCTGGGCATGATTAAGTTATGATTAGGGCATTGACTGGGCCACATCAGTAGGGTGTTGAGCTCCACCTGTTGGTGGGTGGGGGAATTGAATATAAAAGGCAAGGCAAAGGACAGAGGGAGCAGTTTTTGAGTTGCAGTTCTGAAGTTGGAGTTTTGATGTTGGAGAGAAGGCCCCAGGGGAAGAGAAGTGAGCCATTCACCTGATAGTCTACAGCTGACTTTGTGGAGAAAACAGAGTAGCTAAGCCTGGAGAGAAACACAGCCCTGGGAAGAGAGGAACCCAAGAAGCCTGAACCCTGGCAAACGTCAGCAGCTGTCTTGCTCCAACATGTGGCAATGGACTTTGGTGAGAAAAGAAACTTAGGCTTTATGGCCTGGTAACTGTGGACTTCTACCCCAAATAAATACCCTTTATAAAGACCAACCCATTTCTGGTATTTTGCATTAGCTCCCCTTTGGCTGACTAATACAGTAGCAATGCTTCAATATGTGTTTATCAACTGTAACAAATGTACCACACTAATGAAAGATGTTGTTAATTTGGGAAAGTATGGAAAGGGGAGGAGGTAAGGCAAATGGGTATCCCCTATATTTTTTATGTAACATTTATGTAATCTAAAGTTTCTTTTAAAAAAAAAAAACACAAAAACTTATGGGATGCAGTGAAGGCAGAGCTGAAAGGGAAATTTATAGCCCTAAACAGGAAGAGCTAAAACTGAAGACCTAACTGCACATCTGGAGGAGCTAGAAAAAGAATAGCAAACTAATGTGAAAGCAAGCAGAAGGGAAGAAATAACAAAGATTAGAGCAGAAATAAAAGAAAATGAGGATTAAAAAAAAATAGAATTAAAAAAAAAAAACAAAAGTTGGTTCTTTGAGAAGATCAAAAAAAATTGACAAACCCTTAGCTAAACTGACAAAGAGCAAAAAAGAGAGAAGATGCAAATAAAACCAGAAATGAAAGGGGGGGATATTACTACTGATCCCACATAAAAAAGATCATAAGAGGATACTATGAACAACTGTATGCTTATAAAAATTAGACAACTTAGATAAAATGGACAATTTCCTAGAAACATACCAACAACCTGTACTGCTTCTAGAAGAAATAGAAGACCTCAACAAACCAATTACAAGTAAAAAGATTGAATCAGTGATCACAAACCTTCCAACAAGGAAAAGCCCAGGACCAGATTTCTTCACAGAGGAATTCTATTAATCATTCCAAGAAGAATTACTACCAGTCCTGCTCAAACTCTTACAAAAAACTGAAGAAGAGGTTTCACTATCTAATTCATTCTATGAAGCCAACATTGCCCTAAAACCAAAATAAGATAAAGAAAACCATTTATTTACATATTGGTCAAGATGATAAAGTAGCATGGTGAGTGTTTAGGCAAAAGTCCCCTCATTTATTGTTGCTGGGAATATAAATTAATACTACCTTTGGATATGCATTTAAGCCTTGTTCAAGAAGTTATAATGCAGAGATCTCGCCTATAGATACACTTTTACAAGGGAATAAAAATGTATGTATAAAAAAAAAAAAAGAAAGAAAGACAAATTGAAAGGCAATTTCTCTAATGAATATAGATGCAAAAACCCTCACCAAAATACTTGCAAATCGAATCCAATTAAACATTAAAAGAATACTATACTGTGATTGTATTGGTTAGCCAAAGGGGTGCTGATGCAAAATACCAGAAATTGGTTCATTTTTATAAAGGGTATTTATTTGGGGTAGAAGCTTACAGTTACCAGGCCATAAAGCATAAATTACTTCCCTCACCAGTCTATTGCCACGTGTTTGAGCAAGATGAGTGCCGATGTCTGCCAAGAGTTCAGGCTTCTTGGGTTCCTCTCTTCCTGGGGCTCCATTTCTCTCTGGGCTCAGCTGCTGTGCTCTCTCCACAAGGCCAGCTGTAGACTATCAGGCGAATGGCTCTGTCTCTCTTCCAGGGGCCTCTGCCAGGTCTAACTGAGCATTCTCTCTGCTCTTCTGTGTTCTTACTTCCCAGGCTCCAGCATCCAAAACTCCCACTCTCTTCTCTGCACATGGTTTTCTCTGTGAGTCCCTGGCCCCTTGGTGTCCTACTGACATGGTCCAATCAAAGCCTCAATCATTATTTAATCAAGTAAAAATGAAAGCTCTTAATCCAATATAATCCAATGTGCCCCAAGGGACAGACCAGTTTACAAACATAAGCCAATATCTATTTTTGGAATTCATAAACAATATCAAACTGCTACAGTGATCAAGTGGGTTTTATCCCAGGTATGCAAGGATGGTTCAACACAAGAAAATCAATTAATGCAATAGATCAATTAACAAATCGAAGGGGGAAACCACATGATAATCTTGATTGATTCGGAAAAGGCATTTGACAAAATCCAGCATCCTTTCCTGATAAAAATATTTCAAAAGATAAGAATAGAAGAAAACTTCCTCAACATGATAAAAGGCATATGTGAAAATCCCACAGCTAACATTGTACTCAATGACCAAAGACTGAAAGCTTTCCGTCTTAGATCTGAAACAAGACAAAACGTTGGAACAAAATGTTGGCCATTTTTACTCAACAATCTGTTAGGAGTTCCTGCTAGAGTAGTTAGGCAAGAAAAAGAAATAAAAGGCATCCAATTTGAAAAGGGAGAAGTAAAACTCAGACTATTTTCAGATGACAAGATCCTTTAGAAAGTCCTGAAAAATCTACAATAAAGCTACTAGAGCTAATAAACGAGTTCAAGACTGACAGGCAAAAATGAGTAGTGTTTCTATATACTAGTAATGAGCAATCTGAGGAGGAAATCAAGAAAAAAAATTTCATTTACAATAGCAATTAAAACGATTAAATACCTAGGGATAAATTTAATCAAGGATATATAGGACCTGTACACACCAAATCTATAAAATCTTGCTACGAGAAATCAAAGAAGATCTAAATAAATGGAAGGACATTCCATGTTCATGGACTGGAAGAAAGTATCATTAAGATGTCAATTCTACCCACACTGCACAGATTCAATGCAATCCCAATTTGCAGAAAAGGAAAAGTCAATTATCAAATTTATTTGGAAAGGTAAAGGGCCATGAATGGCCAAAAACATCTTGAGAAATAAAAAAGAAGTTGGAGGAGTCATGTTTCCTGATTTTAAAGCATTTTACAAAGCTACATAGTGCTCAAAAAAGCATGGTAGTGGCATGAAGATAGATATATTGACCAATGGAATCAAACTGAGAGTTCAGAAACAGACCCTCACATCTATGGTCAATTGATTTTTGACAAGGCTGCCAAATCCACTCAACTGGGACAAAACAGTCTCTTCCACAAATGTGCTGGGAGAACTGAATATCCAGAAGAATGAAAGAGGACTCCTATCTCACACCTTATACAAAAATTACTCAAAATGGATCAAAGACCTAAATATAAGAGCCAGGACCATAAAACTCCTAGAAGAAAATATAGGGAAGCATCTTCAAGATCTTGTGATAGACAGTGGTTTCTTAGACTTTACACCCAAAGCACAAGCAATGAAAGAAAAAAAAAAAAAAAAGATAAATGGGACCTCTTCAAAATTAAACACTTTTGTGCTTCAAAGGACTTTGTCAAGAAAGTAAAAAGCAGGCTACTCAATGGGAGAAAATATTTGGAAATCACATATCCAACACATGTTTAATATCCAGAATTTATAAAGAAATCCTACAATTCAGACCAATTTGAAAATGGGTAAATATTTGAACAGAGTTTTTATCCTGAAAAAGAAATACAAATGGCTAAAATGCACATGAAAAAATGCTCAACGTAACTAGCTATTAGGGAAATGCAAATCAAAACCACAGTGAGATGTCATTTCATACCTACTGGAACAGCTACTATTAAAAAAACAAAACTACAAGTGTTGAAGAGGGTGTGGAGAAATAGGAACACTTATTCCTTGCTGATGGGAATGTAGAATGGTACCGCCGCGGTGCAAGACAGTTTGGTGGTTCCTCAGGAATCGAAGTATAGAATTGCTATTTGATATGACAATCCTTCTACTAGCTATATGCTCAGAAGAACTGAAAGCACGACGTAAACAGACATTTGGACACCGATGTTCTTAGCAGCCTTATTCACAATTTCCAAAGGATGGAAACAACCTAAGTGTCCATCAACGGATGAATGGATCAACAAAATGTGGTATATACATACAATGGTGTATTATTCAGCTGTAAGAAGGAATGAAGTTCTGATGCATGTGATAACATGGATGAACCATGAGGATATTATGTTGAGTGAAATAAGCCAGACACAAAAAGACAAAGATTGTATGACCTCACTAATATGAACTAATTATAACGAGCAAACTCATGAAGTTAAAATCTAGAATATAGATTGTAGGAGATAGAATGAGGGTGGAGAATGGGGCGCTGATGCTTAATTTGTGCAGACTTTTTAATAAGGTTGATTATAAATGTTTGGAAATGGATATAGGTGAAAGTAGCACATTATTGTGGGAGTAATTTACAGTGCTGAATTGTGTATATAATTAGGGTGAAAGGGGACTTTTAGGGTCATGTATGTCACTAGAAGGAAAGCTAGAAGTTGAAATATGGGAATGTACAATATAGTGAACCCTTTATAGATGATGAATGTGGTTAATAGTACAAATAATAAGATTATTTTTCCATAAACTAGAACAAATATCACCAATATTACAAGGTGTTAATAATAGGATGGTCCATAGGAAAAAATACACCTCATGCAAACCATGGACCATAGTTAAGAATAATATTTTAGTATTCTTTCATCAATTGTGGCAAAGGTAACACACCAATGCTCAGTGTCAGTAATGGGGGTGTATAATGATTATGGAGTTTTTTTTTGGGGGGAGCAATGAAAATTTTCTAAAATTGATCGTAGTAATGAATGCACAAGTCTGTGATTATACTGAGAGCCACTGACTGTACACTTTGGATGGACTGTATGGTGTGCAAATAAAACTGCTTTAAAAAAAAAAACCCAAGTGAGAGTAAAATGAATGGATGACAAAACTAAAGTGTTGAGAGAGAAACATTCAAGTTGAAACTTGAATTCAATATTAGCAAAAATTTCCTTTAAAAATGAGGGTGAAATAGAGATATTTTCAGAAAAACAAAGTCTAAGAGGACTGATAGTAAGCAGACCTATATTCTAAGAATTGTCAAAGGAAGTTCTTCAAGAGGAAGGAAAATACCAGATAGAAACTTGTTTTATTCAATGTAATGAGTGTGGACATGATATATAAGTGAGTAAATTTAAATGGCCATTTTATCCCATATTTAAATTTCTCTAAGAGATAACTGTTGAAAAGAAAAAAAATAACAATGTATTGTGGGGTTCAAATCATGTGTAGATATAAAATGTAAGACACCAATAGTGTGTGCAATGATGGGAGAGAATAAATGGAAGTATATTGCCATACGGTTCTTATACTATCCGGAAGGTAGACTGTGATAAGTTAAAGATCTGTATTATAAACTGCTAGAAAAAAAAGAGTAACCACTAAAAATAATAAAAATAAAACCAAGAGGTCTAGCTAAAAAGCCCATAGTGGAGATAAAATGAAATCTTAAAAATAATTCAATCAATCCCAACTAAGGCAGTTAAAAAAGAAAAAAGGAAACAATCAACAGTTGAGATAAATATAAACAGAGGATGAGAGAACATTTCCTAACTCATTTTACAAAGACAACATTACCCTAATACTAAAACCAGCCAAAAAGGTAATAAGAAGACTAAAAATCAATATTCCTCATGATAAAAGTTTCATATACCTTAATTAAATGTTAGCAAATCAAATCCAGTAATATGACCACATGAGGTTTTCCCAGGAATGTAAGGTTGGTTAACATCTGAATTACAATCAATAAATTCACCATGATTGTGCCAATAGATACAGACAAAGTATTTCACAAAACTTAGCCATTCCAGATTAAAAAAACAAAAAACCAACCCACTGTAAACTAGAAATAGAAGGAAATCTCTGCAACCTGATAAAAGGTATATAAGTGTGAGAGATTGAAGCCTTTTATGGATCCCAAAAAAGATCATGTTCTTAAAGCAAATCCATTCCTATGGGTGTGGGACCCTTTGATTGGATTGGATTCAGTTGGGGGGCCTTTCTTTAGATTACTTCAGTGAGGCGTGACCCAGAGTGGGTCTTGGTCCTTTTGCTGGAGTCCTTTATAAATGGGAGAAACATACAGACACACAAAGAGAAAAAGCCACAGAGACAGAGAGAAGGAACCCAGGAGCCCAGAGAGGAACCCAGGAAGCCAGAGACAGAGAAGCTGGAAACTGAAGCAACAAGACCCAGAAGAGTGCCTCACCACATGGAAGGAGTCCAGGATTGTCTGCAGCCAGCCTCCAGTGAGACAGCATCTCTGATGATGCCTTGATTTGGAAATTTTCACAGCCTCAGAACTGTATACTTTTAACCTAATAAATTCCCATTATAAAAGCCAACACATTTCTGGTACATTTCTCCCAGCAGCCTTTAGTAAACTAAAACAATAAGGGAAACCTAAAACTAAAATCATACTCAATGATGAAATGGTGAATGTTTTTCCCCTAAGACCAGTAATAAGCTAAAGATGCATTCTCTCACCATTTCAATTCAACATTATAATAGAGGGCCTGGCCAATGCAATAGGGAAAAAAAGAGAAGTAAATGATATATTCTTTAGAAAGGAAGGAGTAAAAAACTTTATTTGCTAGCAATATGATCATGTATATATAGAATCCTAAGGAATATTCAGAAAAGCCTAAAGAAATAGTAAGGGAATTTAATAGGTTTGTAGAATACAGCCTCAATGTACAAAAATAAACTATATTATCAATATTTATATCCTAGTATTTCGAAGTTAGAAAGTTAAATTTAAAAAATACCATATAACAGAATCCTAAAATATGAATTCATTAGGAATAAATTCAACAAAATATTTCCAAGACTTGTACAATGAACATTTGAATAAACAAAAGGGTATACTATGTTCATGGTTTGGAAGACTCAATATTGTAAAGATGTTATTCTCTTCAATATGATTTATAGGTATAATGCAATTCCAATTCAAATCCCAGTAGGATCTTGTATGGAAATCGACAAGCTGACTATAACATTAATATGGAAATGCTAAGGACTTGGAATAGCCAAAACAATTTTGGAAAAGATGAACAAAGATGGTGAATTTATATTTCCTGATATCCAGTCTTAAAATAAAGCTATAATTATCAAGACAGTTAGGTGGTGGCATTACCTATATTGGCATATAAGGATAGACATAAAGATGAATGGAACAGAAAGAAAGTCCAGAAAGAAGCCCACATATTTATGGTAAATTAATTTTTGACAAAGGTACAAAGATATTTCATTGGCAAGGACTAAACTTTTCAAAAAATGGTGCTGGAACACCCTTATTTTACACCATACATAAAAATGAACACAAACTGGATCATAGACCTAATTGTAAATGCTGAAACTATAAAACATCTACGAGAAAACATAGGAGACAATCTTGGGTAGGCCAAGACATCCTTAATAAAATGCAAACTGCATGAATTGTAAAGGAAAAAAAAGAAAAATAGGAACTCAAAAATTTAAAAATTGCTCTTTAAGAGACACCATGAAGAAAGTAAGAGGCAATGAAAGACAATATTGTCATTAAAAAGAATAAGAAAGCTATTTATGCATTGATAAGATTACCAAAATATATTGTTAACCAAACAAAAAATAAGGTGTAGAATGGTGTGTAAAATATGTGTACCTTATACTAATATCAGTCCCAAAGGGAAGGGCTTGTAGTCTACCACTGTATAATCTTGCCTACAATAGTAGGCATATAGTACACACACAATATTTGTTAAAAGCATGGATATACACACGTTTATAATAGAAAATATTTCAGGAAGTTTACACTAGAAACTAGTAACAGAGATCCTACTGGGGAAAAGGGAGTCCTAAGTGGTAGGGTAAAAAAAGGGAGGGATGATATTTATAACATTTGCATGTAGTTTCACATAGTCAAAAAATAATCAAATTACATGTATATCACAATCTTCTAAAGTTTAAAAAATTTCATTTAAATTTAAATTTACACACTACTATTAGTTTAAAAGTCTTTTTCCCACTAGATGGCACTCTCACTTAATCAAGAAAAGTTAAACAACCGAACTGTTCCTCTTCCTCAAATGTTGGGAGCCGTCACTGGAGTCTGCCAAGAGAGGTGCCAACAACCTAAGCGATAGCAACCAGTGGCTACATAGCGCAACATGGCGGACGCCACAACATGGCGCAGACACAAAATCTGCTTTGTCACTTCCTTGTTCTTCTTCCTCCTTGCTCCTTTGTTCTCCGGTTCCCGCCACTGCCCAGGTGAATGCAACAGTACGCAGGCGCAGGGCGCGAAAGTGAGATCTGCCCCCTACTCCAGCGATAACACCCTCCAATCCCGGAGCGCCACCCGGCCCCGACTCACTTCCTCTTTCCAAACAGCATATAAGCCCTGCTCCCTCAATAAAGTTTTGCAGCTTGATCAGAATACTGTCTTGCTGTCATTCCTTGCGTCTCTTGTCCCACCATTCTTTCTCGGCAGGTTTCGGGTCCTCGTTGATGTCCCGCGGGCCGGGACAATTGGCGCCCAACGTGGGGCCCGACGATTCCCTGTGATCGAGAAAAGAACGCCGCTTCACCACAGAGGGAGAACGTTCTCCAGCACCTCAGCCGATGAAAGGCTCCTCGCGGCGCAAGAGGGAGAGTACTTTTCAACCCGTCACCTCTTCAGTCTGGTCCCCAGTGTGGTTCCAGTCTCCACGCGGGTAAGTGAGATTCTTTATCTCACTTCATTCTTTAATCATGGGACAAGCAGAATCTTCACATTCACTGTTTATTAGCCAGGTAAAAGAGGCACTCAAGACGCGGGGAATTAAAGTTAAAAAGAAAAGTTTAGTGGAATTTTTCAAATTTGTACTCAAAACCTGTCCATGGTTTCCCGAAGAGGGCACAATAGATGGTCGATGTTGGAATAGAGTAGGTGATTGTTTAAATGATTACTATAAAGTTTTTGGACCCGAGCGTGTTCTTGTCACCGCCTTTAGTTATTGGCGAATGATTCAGGACATGATTGGTATGTCTCCACCACCCCCAGACGTTAAGCAGCTCCTTGCAGAGGGAGAAACTGTGTTGCAATCTAGCTCCCGTCCCCCCTCAACTTGCGGGGGAAAAGCCTCTGCCGCTTTGCAAGCCAGTTCGCAGGCTGGTTCGCGTT
>JAKSZT010007815.1:29092644-29188491 GCA_026826555.1 Tolypeutes matacus
TTCTCGGCAGGTTTCGGGTCCTCGTTGATGTCCCGCGGGCCGGGACACTCAAAGGGCAGAAAAATGTCCAAATAAGCCAGCTAGCAAAGGAAAAAGTGAACCATCTCAGGATCTTTCCGAAGGCACGCGTAGTCCTTACTCCATATCTATAGAATCAGTTTCCAAGGATGCATGTGCATTTCTAAAACAATATTCCCAATCCCCCACAATGATTGACAAAAATAATTATAACTGAATATTCTATTCCTAAAACTATAACTAAAGAACTACCTAGTACTTTCATTAAAGAAAATTATATTAAAGTACACTTATATGTGATAGTGATTCTATAATATTTGTAGATTTTTGAGGCTAGAGAAGCAATAGGAATACAGGAAAATTTCCTCAATACGATAATGGGCATATTAATGGTGAAATACTAAAAGCTTTCCCTCTAAGATAAGCAAAAAGACAAGGATGCCCACTGTCACCACTGTTATTCACCATTGTACTGGAAGTTCTAGCCATAGCAGTTAGAGAAGAAAAGGAAATAAAAAGCATCCAAATTGAAAAGGAAGAAGTAAAATTTTCCTTATTTGCAGATGACATGATCCTATATAAGAAAAATTCTAAAAAAAAACCTACAACAAAGTTACTAGAGCTAATAAATGAATTCAGCAAAGTGGAGGGGTACAAGATCAACATGCAAAAATCAGTAGTGTTTCTATACACTAGCAATGAACAATCTGAAGACAAAATTCAAGAAAAAAAATTCCATTTATAATAGCAACTAAAAGAACCAAATATCTTGGAGTAAATTTACCCTAGGATGTAAAGGTCTTGTACATGGGAAATTACAAAAACTGCTAAAAGAAATGAAAGAAGTTGTAAATAAACATTGTGTCTTCATGGAGTGGAAGACTAAATATTGTTAAGATGTCAAATGAACCCTAAGCAATTTACAGATTTAATGCAACTCCAATCAAAATTCTAATAGCTTTTTTGTTGCTGAAATGGAAAAGCCATTTCCATTTCAATAAAATTTATATGGAAGGGTAAGGGTTCCCCATATAACCAAAATTGAAAAAGAATAAAGTTGGAGGACTCACACTTCCCAATTTTAAAACTTATTAAAAAGCTCTAGTGATCAAAACAGCATGGTTTGCAGGGGAAGTCACAGGCATTCTCAGCAGCTATCTCCCTGCTCTTGCCTAACCTTTCTCCTTTTTCCCTCTTGCTTGTTTGTATGCAAATGTTTTTATATGTTTCCATTTCCCATCCTGGGAGACATTAAATCTCAATCATGAAAAACAAACTACCCAGAAATCGAAGGGCCTGACTACACCCTGAATTCAGAAATGGAAAAAGCAGTCCCAGCTCCTTGCCAGGGCAGGAAATCTGCACAAAGGTTGTTTGATACAAGCTTTTTGCTCAGTTGCAGGGCTTCCACCCCTTGGGGCACATAAATACTTATAAACACTTACAAATACTCAGGCAGCACAGATTGTCCCTCATCTCTGACGTGAAGGAGGTGTGTGGAGTCACCATCCACCAACTCTGACCCAAGAGCTGGACTCTTGGGAGACTGGCCACAATGGGACCTTTTTCCCTGCTTTTTGGACCCTTTGTGCTGTGTAAGTAATAAAGTAGTCATTTGTTGAGAATCTCTGTTGTGCCTGAGCCTGTGTCGCCATGAAACACTGTAGAGCAATCATTCCACATACTGGCACAAGGCAGACCTATGGACGACCAATGGAATCAAATTGAGAGTTCAGAAATAAACCCTCACATCGACGACTGTGAGTTTTTACAAAGTTGCCAAGTCCACTAGAGGACTTCAATCAATGGTGCTGGGAAAACTGGATATCCACGTGCATAAGAATGAAAATGGAACACTATCTCACACCATATACAAACACTAATTCAAAATGCATCAAAGACCTAAATACAAAAAGCAGAACTATAAAACTCCTAGGAAGAAACATAGGGAAGCATCTTCAGGAGTCTGTATTAGACAATGGTTTTTTAGACTTTACACACAAAGAAAAAATAGATAAATGGGACTTCATTAAAATTAAAAACTTTTGTGCATCAAAGGGCTTCATCGTGAAAGTAAAAAAAGACAAAGTGGTAGAAAATATTTGGAAACCACATATTTGATGTGTGTAATATCCAGAATATACAAAGAAATCCTACAACAATATAAACCCCAACAACCAATTAAAAATTGGGCAAAAGATGTGCATAGAATTTCTCCAGCGATAATATACAAATGGCAATTAACACACAAAAAGAGGCTCAACATCATTAGCCATTAGGGAAATACAAATCAAAACTACAATGAGATATCATTTCACATCCATTGGCATAGACACAATCTTTTTTTTAATATTAAATTACAAGTGTTGGAAAAGATGTCGAGAAAGAGGAACATTCATTCAATGCTGGTGGGAATGTAAAACGGTGCACAGTTGTGGAAGACAGTTTGGTGGTTCATCAGAAAGTATAGAATTACCCTATGACCCAGCAATCCCACCTCTAGGTATATACCCAGAAGAATTGAAAGCAGAGGTTCAAACAGATATTTACACACCAATGTTCATGGCGGCATTACTCACCATTGCCAAAAGATGGAAGCAACTGAAGTGTCCATCAACCAAAGAATGGATACATAAAATGTGGTATATGCATACAATGGAATATCCTAAAAAGAAATGAAGTTCTGATACATGTAACCACATGGATGAATCTTGAAGACATCATGTTGAGTGAAATAAGCCAGACACAAAAGGACAAATATTGTACGGCCTCAGTGATATGGAATAATTAGAATAAGGAAAGTCATAGAGTCAGAATCTAGAAAACAAGTTACCACAGGATGGATGGGTTGGGAGTAGGGAATTGGGAGTTAAGGCTTAAAATGCACGGTTTCTATTTGGGACAACAGAAAAATTTTGGTAACAGACAGTGGTTATGATATCACAATATCATGGATGTAATTAATAGCACTGAATTATATACTTGAATAAGATTAAAAGGGGGAAATCTTAGGTTGTATATATGGTATTAGAATAAACATGTTTTTAAAAATTGGCCATAGTTTTTAAGAAGATCCAGTGAGAACTAATTATTACAGCAACTTTGACTTAGCCAACTCAGTTAAATAGGACAATCGAACTGTGTTTGTAACAAATGCCCGCCTGTTTGCAAATACAAACTGTAAATTTTAAGAGCTTACTTTTACCCTCAAGCAGAAGTAATAAAAGGTATTACTGACAAAATACTTATAAATTATTACAAAGCTTTATTAGAATTTGAAATCAAAATTAATAAATGTTCTGTGTTCTCTGGATTAATTGAAAAATTTTCATAAGAACAGCTGATTCATGTGCTTGAGTAACTTATCCTTTTATTTTCATAACTAGAATAATTTATAACTTATTGAGCAAAATTATTTTTAAAAAGTAGTTCCAACAGGACTTTTAAAATCACAAAAAATGCTGAATGGCAAATGGATTTATAGAAGGTAAAAAGTCCAATCAAACCAATCACATATGATATCATTATATCTCTTGGTAAAGGGTACTTCAATAAATTTGATGGAAGAGATTAAACACTTCATATATTCAATTTCAAAAGCAAAATTTACCAACACAATTGTTTTTGTACAAAGAACTTTTCCTAAAGTACTAAATATTTGCACTTAGATTTGGTTTCAAACATAGAAAATAATAGACTAAATTTACATAAGATAATGTTACTATACTTTTTATTGTACCTGCAACATATAAAACAGCCCCAAATCCACTTTAAGTATTTCTCAAAGGGTTAAATGTTTCATATAGACACCATGAACCTACTATTGCAAAACATTCTCCTTGCTAGAGCAGGAAATAGGCTGTAAAGTGATCTGAACACTAAATTAAACATATACTACTGCTTGCCTTCATGTGCTGTACAGAAAATGAAAAATAATATCATGTCTGCGGTCAGCAAATTTCTCTCTGGAAAAAGTTCTCTTATGCTGGCCGTTTTCTTCCTCACTTCACAATGACAGAATCTAGCTATATCAAATAAAGCCTGGTTCTCAGCCTCTGGAAAATTTAAAAGAGGTTCATGAACAATTAACTATAATATGGTAGGAAAAGCTGTAATAAATTTTACAGTCAATTTTATGTAACTTCCATTATTTGTTTTTCTTAAAATAGAAGAAATCCTGAATAATTAAAGTGAAAAGATATCACCTTCTCTGACTGAAGCAACAGAGGGATAAAAAATTCAAGAAAGAAATGGCAAGAGGTATAGAGCTGGGGAAAAGTATGTCTTAATTTCCTTATCTGGAACCACCAGACATGAAATTTTCAAAAAATATATTTTAATTAAACAAAGCAATATATACTAAATATGTATACTTTTAGCTTGTCTAAAATTTAGAATAATGTACGTAAAAGAGGAAAAATGACAAGTTTTAAAAGATATCCTTATACACAGGTTATAATCGTATTTCTTGTCCTAAAAGTAGCAAGAAAAGCAAAAATGTATGTATAATTCAAAACTTTTGTCTTAATTAATCTTCTATATATTCTCTGACTCTAAGATTAACTTATCTAATTCTTATTCTACCATTTGAGGCAGAAAAGAAAACAGATCAAGAAAGGCCACCTATTTTCATGGCAGTTGGCTGAAATTGCATCACTTCACAGCCATACCAAACTAAAATTAATGATAATATCTCAATATCCACAAGTTTAAAATTTTACCTTTAACAGGCTTCCTGGCCAGTTTCTTGGAATGTTGATAAGCCAAACTACAATCCATTAAGGGTTTGATAAAGGCTAAACAATCCTAAAATCTATTTACCACCAACAAAGAATATTAATATGGACAAAGGATACCTCATGATTGTAGGTGCGTATATGCAAATACTTGCATACACAGATATCCCTGTACTGGTGAAGATTAAGGAAAAGTTGATTCTTAAGTTCAAGAAAAAATCCAAGATATGTGAAGAAAAGGGAAAGAAACATTGGTTTTTAGGCTACTTCTCTGAAATGCAAGCAAAGACAGAAAAATTATAACACAAGACAATAGACAATTTGAATGTATATCACAAGGGATCATGACAATGAAACATAAAGTTCACCTGACATATAATTTTACTGATTGTCTTGCTGACAGAAATAGTACAGGTACAACCAAGAAACATCTCTGGCAATCATATCATAGGTTGCCATAACCTTGTCTACATACACTGTAAGATCATGCTGAAAACACAGAAGGAAAACTGCAACACCAAATGGACCAATCTTACTTATAGGACCAGAATTGGCAATGCTTACTTTGGACAATTTTATTAAGCAGTCAGAAGTGAGAAGTCATAAAGAACTGGCTCTCAAAACAGGCACTTCTATTGCTAGGCAAACATGTCTAACAGACATTCCATTACATAAAAATGTAAGACTAAGAGTAAGCCTGAATCTAGAAATTCTTAAATGTAAAAGGCAAGTGATAGTTTATTAAATAAGATGCTAACAGCAATGATTTGGCTTGAAAAATTATATTCTTACCTAAGAACATCTTCCAAAATAAAGGCAAAGTTCACAAACAGTACTAGATAGAAAACATATCTAGATTAAGACATAGAATAGTTAGTGGACCATAGTAGAATAAAATGGATGTTTATTCTCTATAATATATAATGCCTGGAATACTAGACTGAATTACAAGTCCATTAAACATCTTTATCCAATTTTGTCCTTCCTTACTGAGAATACTTTCAAAAAGAGAGTGGAAATGCATTCTATTGCTAAAGATTTTTCATTCTAGATTTTTTGCAATCTTTACCATGCTATATATAAAAACATCTTTCAAAGAGAGGATTTCATGCATTATATTTTGAAATGCTGGTTCATGAAAATGTGATTGTAGACTTAAAATAGTCAGCTATTTACCAGTTGCCCATTATTTCAGCCAAAGGAAGAGTGCCTGAAAAATTATGTATTTTAGAAAACATATCTGCCCCTTATTTAATTATATAATTGTTATTTCTCTCTTTCTTTCTTTTTTTTTTTTTTTTTTTTTTAAAGATTTTATTTATTTACTTTATCCATTTTAAACCCCCCCTTCCCCATTTGCTGTTTTTGTGTCCATTTGCTGGGCAATTCTCTTGTGTGTGTTTCCTGCCATCTCTTCTCATCCTCCTCCTCCAGTCTTCACCAGGATTCGATCCTGGAGACCTCCGATGTAGGAGAGAGGTATTCTGCCGCCTGTGCCACCTCAGCTCCTGGCTTCTGGAGCTTTCGGAGCATCTTGTCTTGTCTCTCCTCTGTTACGTCATCATCCTGCTGCATGGCTCCCGGGGCCCGACAGCTCAGCGGCACACAGAGCCTGGCAGCCCATGCGCCTTCTATATATATATTTTTTATTTTACCGGGAGATCCCGGGGATCGAACCCAGGTCCCTCCATATGGCAGACGGACGCCCAACCATTTGAGCCACATCCGCCCCCCAATTTCTCACTTTCTTAACTTAGAAATCCTAATGGAAATACAAAGTTAGGAGGGGACTATTAGTATTTAGAAGATACCATAAATGACATATCCACTCTACAAAGATGACTCAAAACTTTTTAGTACAAACTGACTTAAAGACTCAAATGCAAATTTCATTAGAGAAATAAAGCCATTCAGAGACACTAAGATAATGCAAACACTTAAGCTATACCTTTGTGATGAAGAAGAAAGATGTTATCTTTTCCTGGGCACCTGCTTCCCTTAGTTAAGTGCTCCTGAAAGCACCCTGGCTTTTAAACAACTGGCTCCTTTCATCTCAGGCTCCTGTGATTCAGTATTGTGTTACTATACATTCCTGATGAAGGCAGATGTCACACCTGACTGGCCCTCCAAAGTGATAAAGAGCCTTTTGTATCAGAGTCCAACAAAGGAGACTATTTAAAATAGAAGAAAGTTAATACAGGAAGTTGATTATAGAGAGGATAAAACATTTAAGAAGTCATCAAGAGGACAGCAAGACAACCCAGATATTAGCAATGCCAGCAAGTAGTTACCACACCTGAGCTAAAGAGACAAGGAGAGGAAGTACTGCTACAAGAACTCAGAGCCAGTTCACACAATAGATGCCAGAACTATAACAGGCCTGGTCCAGTGGGAACTGCAGCCTCAAAAGATACCACTAAAGGCAAAGGAAGAGGGAAGGAATTCCCTGGCTTCTCTCTTCCTGAATCTCCCATAAGTGTTTCCCATTGGTCAAACCCAATTGGGATGGGGAGGGGGATAAATGGGAATCCCATATATATATATATATATATATATATTTTTTTTTTTTTTTTAATTTTACCGGGAGGTCCCGGGGATAGAACCCGGGTCCCTCCATATGGGAGACGGACGCCCAACCAGTTGAGCCACATCCGACCCCCTATATTTTTTTATGTAACATTTATGTAATCTAAAGCTTCTTTAATTTAAAAAACAAAAGCAAAAACCAATTGGAAGACAGCTGTCCTTGGAGTCAAGGAAAGGCAGCCTATAGAATTAGTCCTGCTTTAATACAGAGGAAAGCAGGAGACAGGTGCAAAATGGCTCTGAGGACAAGCAAGTCCAAGACCAGTGCATCTTTCAATAAAGTTTACTGCATAGAGACAATCTATAAATTCACTCAACCCAGCTCATTTCTTATTTCAGTTATTATAGAGACCAGTTCTAAGACTTCAATTGACTATTAGTCCTTTGAGATCAACTTTCAGATTTGGGGATGAAAATTAGAATATCAATATCCAGAAGCAAAGTTCTGCTGGGAAATTGTTTTTACAAGCAGACATATAAATATGTTCAACTGAAGTGAGAAGTTTGCTAAAGTTTGCCTATAAAGTTTAATTTGGGGCAATTTAAATGATGCAGTTTTCAAGAAAAATAAAATATTCCCCAGAGAAAGGAAATGATCGTGTCACCCAGGACCACGCATACACTATTTAAAACCATTGGCAAATAAACGCCTCAAAAGTGCTTTCTCCATAACATGTTTTTCTAGTCTCTAGAGAGATGTTGGATTTTTAAACTGTGGATGACAAAATTCGTATCATCTCAATTCATAAAAACAGAGTGCTGATACAAATACTCTGGAGTGGGAAGAAAAACCATACTGTGACTAAGGACTGTTTAAAAGTCATTTGGGAAAAAAACAAAACAAAACATAAAAAAGAACAAAAAAATAAAATAAATACAAAAAAGAAAAAACAAAAAACAAAAATAAAAAGAAAAGAAAATGAATAAAAGATATTTGAGCATAAAAATGTCAATGGACTCCTTCATATACAAACAATAACGCCAGCAACAAGGACTTGTACTGGATCTAGGCTGGAGCCTACTACTACATTAAATCTGAAATTTTCAAAAGCTCCTTGAAATTTCTGCTGTTTTGCTAGAATTATTACTATGCTTATTCAAAATTTATAAAGAATTGTAAAGCAAAATTCATTTCCATATTTCTTGATAAATTCATTTAATGAAAAATATGTATCAAATGCATTAAAAAAAAAAAAACTTTCCAAATGGTTAAGAAATCCTTGTTTATCTAGAGATACTCTACCTTATCTCCATTTTAATTAGTCACATCAGTTGTCAAACACCATTAATTTTACTTTATATACATTAAAATAAACATTCTGCTTGGACTCTTATGATTTCAATAGCAAACTATAAAGCTAATATAACATACCTTAATTTCATTATTTTATTAGTACCAATAAATACAGAAATTTCAGTATGACAGCAATAGGGGCAGCATCATGTTAATTTTGATGGAATAGTCCAAAAAAGTTCTCAAAAGCCTTGAAGGCTTTTAGGAAAACACATTCATGTCTCTATAAATTTAGAAAGTAGAAAAATAATTATGTATTATCATTTTAAAGGTAAAAATCCTAATTTATTCTACTTTAAAAAAATTATAAATAGCCATTAAACTACCAAACAAAGATCATAGCCGTTTTTAAAATAGTGCCACCATTCTGCAACTTACATAATAAAATACAGAAAAACAGCTATCTTACTCTTTGCCTGTTTTTTTATTTTACCAAAAAAAAACTATTTTTTTTTCTGTAAACACTTACCATCCACTCGGATATAATGACATCCACTTTTTCTACAGGCAGATGAACGTCTTCAATCCTCCCTTTAATTAGTATAATAATATCTTCAAGTTTATTTAGTCTGAAAATTATCATAATAAGTTAAATTAGTATGTGAAATAGTATCTGAAAGCTAGTCAAATTACATAATTTCTTGCCAACTGTTCATACAGTTTTGTAGAACTCAAAATTATGTTCAAAGTTTATTTATCCCCTGAACACTACATTTTTTTTTTTTTTGGTCATTCCACAAATGTCCATGAATGTTCCTGGTCAATATGGCAATACACTGAGCCTATATTTAAAACTACAGTGTGGTAAATTCTGCATTTATCAAGAATATATATCAATAAAGTTACTGATTTAAAAAAAAAAAAAAAAAGAGAGACAGACAGAAGGAGAAGAAACAGACCAGACACATAGACAAAAAATTCTGGTTTAAAGGGAAGCAGTGTGCCATCATGAAGAGAGAAATCAGAAACTGTGAACCCCAGCTCCTCTAGCATTTACCAGCCATACGATCTTCACCACATTACTTCATACTCTCTCTCAGCCTGTGTGCTCATGTGTAAGAGAGAATGATAATGCCTGCCCTATCTACTTGATAGGCTACTATGGAGATAAAATATTTGTGAGAGCTATGTATAAGCCCTCAAGTATTATTTAATAATGATATCATGAATAACAGAATATTGTGTAAAACTTTGAAACTCTAGACCATACAGTTTAACATTGTCCAACGGCACTCACTAGATACTTTTATATGCTTGATTTTAAGATTAGCACAATTTTTCAACTGTTATTTTTTTGTGGCATTCTGAAATGAAAGACTTAAAGAGGTAATTCCACAAAGCTAAAAGCAAGCTGCTGATTAAGTTTATATCTAATTAAATAAATTCCCAAGGGAAGCGGCTGTGGCTCAATCAGTAGGGCTCCCGTTTACCATATGGGAGGCCCCGGGTTCGGTTCCCAGGGCCTCCTGGTGAAGGCAAGCCCGCCCGCATGGCGTGGTTAGCTGACCCAGCGAGCACAAGCAGCAAGGGGGGGATAAATGAATAAATAAATAAAATCTTTAAAAAAAATAAAAAAATAAAAAAAATAAATTCCCAAGATTCCGATGGTGAACATTTAAATTACAATAGATTTTTCTGCAACAAAGGAGGGATTTTTTTCCTTCCAACTCCACTGAAGTCCTATTTATAGAACAGAATCCAATTAAACGTATTCATCTTAAGGATAGTTTGTTAAATGTCAAAAACACAGATACCCAAGTGACATCACCAATATCAATACACAGAACAATTCTATTTCCCCAAAAAGATTCATTAGTGCTCCTTCCCAGAAAATCCCCCCAATTCTGAGAGCCACTGATTTTCTTTCTTTCAGGTCAGATTAGATTCATATTTTGTAGGGTTTCATCGAAATGGAATCATATTGAATGTACTTGTGTCTGGCCTCTTTTACTAAGCATAATCCTTTTTAGATTCATGTATGCTTTTGTGTATATCAATAGTTTGTTAGTATTCTTGCCAATACAACACTTTCTCAATTACTATAATTTTAAAGTAGGTTACAAAAACTGATAGTGTATGTCCTTCAAATTTAGTTCTTAAAATTCTTTTGGCTATTCAAGATCATTTGTGTTTCCATATGAATTTCTGAATCAGCTCTCAGTATATGTTTTGTACTTTTCAGTGTTCAGGTTTATAATGGACTGAACTGTTTCCCTCAAAAGGATATGCTGAAGCCCTATTCCCCAGTACCTCAAAATATGACCTTATTTGGAAATAGAGTCATTACACAATGGAATTAGACAAGTTAAAATAGTCATACTAGAATAGGGCAAACCAAAAAGACTGCTGACCTTATAAGAGGAATGAGGATGCAGACAGAAAGCGAAGACGGTCATGTGACAGAGAAGAGAGAGAATTACGCTGCTGCAACCCAAGGAAGCATGGCCCTGGTGACACCTTGATTTTGGACTTCTAGCTTCCTAAGCTGTGAAACAGTAAATTTCTGTTGTTTTAAACCACCTACTTTGTGGTATTTTGTTATGATCGCCATAGGAAACTAAGACAAGATCTTACACACAGTTTGTTAAAATTTTCCCAATATAGATCGGTTTGGATGCTGTTGAAAATGGTATATATTTTTTAAGCTTCAATTTCCAATTATTTTGGGCTACTTTATAGAAATATAATTGATTTTCATATTTTGACCTTGATTCCTGAGACTGTGCTAAACTCACTTATTAGTTTTAGTAGCTTTTTTGTAGATTCCTTAGGATTTCATGTGTAAATGATCATGGCATCTGGAACTACTGACTGTTTACTTCTTCCTTCAAATGTTTGACTTTTATTTCCTTTTATTGCTTTATTGCACTTGCTAGATCCCCTACTATGATGTTGAATAGAAGTGGTGAGAGTGGACAACATTGTTTTGTTTCTGATTTAGGAGGAAAACATTCATTACTATTAAATATGATAAAACCTGTAGTTTTTCATAGATGCTATTTATCAGGTTGGAAAGTTCCCTTCTATTCCTAATTTGCTGAAAATGTTTATTATGAATGAGAGTAGAATTTTGACAATTTTTCTGCACCTTGTAAGATGATTATATAGTTTTTCTTTTTTATTCTGTTAATATGGTGAACTATATTGATTTTTTTTTTTTTTTAAGATTTTATTCATTTATTCATTTATCCCCCCCTTGCTGCTTGTGCTCGCTGGGTCAGCTAACCACGCCGTGCGGGCGGGCTTGCCTTCACCAGGAGGCCCCGGGAACCGAACCCGGGGCCTCCCATATGGCAAACGGGAGCCCTACTGATTGAGCCACAGCCGCTTCCCAACTATATTGATTTTTGAATGTTAAGTCTACCTTGCCTTCCTAGGATAGTTTGTCATAGTTTATATCCTTCATATATGTTATTAAAAATGAAGAAGAAAAAGAAGCAGTAGAAAAAGCAACAGAGACCACAGATGTTCCACAAAAGCTTAAGTTATTTTCTATCTGGTTCTTTACAGAAAAAGTTTGCCAACTCCTGCTTTAGACCATTGTGTTTAGACCACAGCTAAGACATAAAGAATACAGTGAGAAGATCTAATATAGAACTAAATGGGGCCTCCAAAGGAGAGAAGAAGTAAAATGGACACATATTTGAAGAGATAAAGGATAAAATTTTTCTATAATTGATAAAAGATACCAAGCTACAGAAAAAAGAAAACTATGTTGGAAAATAGTCTGGCAATACCTAGGAAATGTGAAGATTATATATACTCTAAAACTTCCAATTCCACTTGTAGGCATACCTCCTACAGATATGGGCACAAGGGCATATGTACCATAGGTTCAGAGCATTGTTCATAATACCCCACACCAAAAACACACAAACGTCCATCAAGAATAGAAAGGATAAATTGTGATATATTTATCCACAGCATACTATACAGCAATACATATGAATGAACTACAGCTATACACATTAATGAATCTTAAAAATAATGCTGAGTAAAATAAGCTAGACAAAATAATGCATAATATATCATTCCTTTATATAAAGATCAAAGTTAAGTGAACTAATCTATTTTATTTCTGGATACCCAGTTATATGGTTAAATTATAAAGCAAAGTAAGGAGATGATTACCATGAAAATCAGGATGGTAGGTATTTCAATCAGGCAGGGAAGGGTTCTGACTGAGAAAGGGCAAGTGGAGGTGGGTAGGATTTTGAAGTGCTGGCAGTGTTCTATTTCTTGTCCTGGATGATGGCTATGTAGGTGTTTCGTTTAATTTGATATTTATGCATATTAAACAGGGTGGTTACTTGTTTTATGTACTTTTTATATGTTTGTTATATTTCACACAAAAAAAGTTGAAAAGGAAAGAATACTTAGATCCTATCTGGGTTCTTTCAAAGGGGTATTTAATAAAATTCTTTCTGATAAAATTACTATAGTCAGGTGCTGTTTACTGAAATATTTATTAAAGCTTTAATTACTACAAACACTTCAAAGGAAACAAAAAGAAAACTTTTTATAAAAGAGCAAAATGTTCCTATTGCCTAGAAATATCTTCAGAAATGGTTTTCCAGAAGCCAGATTTGTGTTCTGTAAGAGACCATCTGCTAAAGCTGTTTATTGTCTGCTACAAGTCATAATCCTATTTGCATCAGTAATTACTTGTTGTTCAAATATGAATATAACAGGAAAGATTATGATTTCAGGGAAAACACAGAGAAAAAGACAAAGCCCCCAAATTCCCAGTAATTCTGTATTAAAATGGCTCAACACAAATATCATTCATGCAGTTAACTTCTTTCATTAGACTCTTAATCTTCATCACCACATGATTTTTCACTCATTAAAAAACTAAACCAGGGAAGCGGCTGTGGTTCAATCAGTAGGGCTCCCGTTTACCATATGGGAGGCCCCGGGTTCAGTTCCAGGGGCCTCCTGGTGAAGGCAAGCCTGCCCGCACGGCGTGGTTAGCTGACCCAGTGAGCACAAGCAGCAAGGGGGGGATAAATGAATAAATAAATAAAATCTTAAAAAAAAAAAAAAAAAAAAAAAACTAAACCAGAAGGGAAGATGGCATCAGAACAGGTAGGCAGGGTTCAACTCGCTCACAGAAAACAATGGAGGAAGGACAAAGAGCTGTCCAAGGGACTTGCCCTGGGGCTCTGCAGACCAGGAGAGTGCTGTACAACCCCAGGAGGGAGAGGAAGAGCGAGATGAAGAAACCGAAAGGAAAACCATAAGTTACTGGCTGCCACGACCAGGAACGGCACCAATCCCCTACCCTCAAGGTGTGCAGCCTGGATAAAACCTGTGGTTCACTGCAGCCAACTGAGAGGGAACAAACATCTTTCTCCCCGAAGAGGGAGGGTGTGGCAGAGGGCCAAGAGTGGTTTCTCTTCAGTGAATATGGCCAGCAAAGCCTGCTTTGAATCTCAACTCTGGCCAGACCAGAAACATGGGAAAGTGGAGGTTGAAAGAGTCACCTTCATGCAAAGATTTTCCAATGAGTGCCATCTGCTGGCCGGCTGGGTAACAGCAAGAAGAAAAACTGCTTTTAGGTGTCTCTTGTCCCCTTGATCTGATCTGTACCCCATTAGTGAGGCCCCAGCCCTATTTTGATAATTTAAGTTGGGCAATGTTAAAGACTTAGAATAAGATGAACCAAAAATCTAAGAAGAGCCACTAAACAAAACCACTAGGCAAGAGAGAGAAACTGACTGTCAGTAAATTCATCAACATATTCAAATGCCTAGACATCAGCAAAAAATTAAAAGCCATACTAAGAAACAGGAAGATATGGCCCAGCCAAAGGAACAAGCCAAGTATCCTGTCGAGACACTGGATTTAAGACAACTAATCAATGACTATCAAACAAATCTCCTACATCAATTCAAGGAGTTGAAAGAAAATATAACAAAAGAGAAAAAGGATATTAAGAAGACACTGAGTGAACATAAAGAACAATCTGAAAGACTGCAAAGAAAAATAATAGAGCTTATAGGCATGAAAGACACAATGGATGAGATTAAAAATGCATTCAATATATATAACAGCAGATTTAAACTGATGGAGGACAGAATTAGTGAAATCGAAGACAGACCATCTGAACCTGAAAAGCCAGGAGGACAGAAAGAGAAAAAAATGGAAAAATGGAACAGAGCCTCACGGAACTGAATGACAATGCGAAATGCACAAAAAACTAAACCAGAGATTTTACTTACTTTTTCCCATGTGGCTACTCACTAAATCTTTCTTTAACAATACAGCATTCCAAATGAATTCTATCTCTGGAAACATCTACTAACCCACCTAGCTTTAATTTATAAAAATAGGACATTATAATAAAAAGGTTATTTTTAGTAATTTTCTTATTCCAATAAACACTGAAATTAACAACCTTTTCTAAGTGGAAATTTTTTAGGACACAACACATTTTCCAAGCAATGTAGAAATTTAACTTATATTTCATGATAAAGGGACATCATCATGATTAATTATCTTATACTGAGCATATGGAGATAAAAGGAAGAACATGGTCTAAAGGAGGAGACAACAGTAAACAGTACAGAACACCATGTGAGCTCATGTGATAAACACCTAACCAAGTAAGTGACATATGAGTTTAGGAAAGGACAGAGCATCCATGACGATGTATGTGGATATGAAAGTGGGAGAGGGTCGTGTTTTATGTGCACAACTGTCTGTTGTGCTTATGAGAGAGAAATGGCAAGTTTGAAGAGCTGCAAATAGTTTAGTATGACTAGAACAACAAAAGGTAGTGTGTAGTAAAAACATGGAGAAGTAGATAGAGGTGATGCTAAGAAGTCTAGATTTTACTTAAAGACAAAGAAGAGCCATTATAGGATTTTTAGAATGGGAAACACAGGAGCAAATCTGTAACCTACTTTGCCTGATATGATTTAGATAAAAAAAAAACATGGCCCATATTCTAATGAAGAACCTGGTCAAGTAGGGAGACAGACAAACAGCACAAGATACCATGTAGGGTCATACATTTAACACATCTTAATATCTATAATAAATGACAAAATAATTCTAAAGGTCACCCAGAATACATGGGAAATAGTAGCTTATTTTTTTTTAAAGCATATGGGCTGGGGACAGAGGGGATGTCCTAGCAGGTACTCCTGCTATGGGGCAGTTGGTGATCACCCACAACTAACTAGAACACTTATCTGGGGGCTACAGGAGACCAGAAGTACATCCTGCAACATCCTTGAAAGAATGGAAGGAGGAGACTGCCCATCTGCAGAGAAGATTCCTAAGTAGAGCCCTCCATGCCACAGAGGCGGGTGCCCATTCTCCACTGGAGGCACAAGCTACCTCGGGAGCTCTTCTGCAGCTGGAATTGGAAGCTCCACTTCCCAAAACGGGGGAGGAAGAAACGGTTGGGCACCAACCTCAAATACTGATTAGTAAATTCAGTGGGCTAAAGTATAGTCCTAAGAACAGCTAAAGTTTGAACCTGTCCAAGTAAGAAAGAGGTCTGTAGCTACCATCTTAACTCCGCGCCTGACATGAGGGGAAGCGGGGCTGACTGAAAATCACAGTCTAGGTAGGGACCAGCTTCTTTCCATCTAGATCAGATTGCCTCTCTAGCGTAAGGCCCAGACCCACCCCAGGCAGGGAAGAAGCTGGGAGGAGCTGCGTCAGCCTCTCCAGAAATTACAGGCCATGCCGAAATTACAGGCCACACCGCGGAGGCCGATGATCATCGTACTTTGGCAGCACAAGCTGCCCCAGGAGCTATTCTGTGGCAGGAATTGGAAGCTCCATTTCCCAGAAACAAGGGAGGAAGAGACAGTTGGCCACTGATTTCAGCTACTGATTAGTCAATTTGGCTGGCTAAAGTATAACCCTAAGAAGAGCTAAAGTTTGAGCCTTTCCAAGTCAGATAGGAGGCCAGTAGCTGCCATTTTGATTCCACCCCCAGCATGAGGGGAAGCCGGGCTGACTGAAAATCACAGTGACGGTAGAGACCGGTTTCTTTCACCCAGATTGACCTGCAGCCCTAGCCTAGACTTCAGCGCCACCTCTAGCAGGGAGGAAGCTGATGGGCCCTGCACCAGCCTATCCAGGTAACTGCAGGTACATTTAGCTGGCACAGACTGAATAATTGGAAATCTACCAGGGCAACTGTGGTCATCTTGGACCAGCACTACATAGCTTGCTGCTCACACCTGGAGCTCCATCCCTGGCCCAGACAGGGGAGAAAGGGGCGTGAAGCTTCATCAGTCTCTCTGGGCAACTACATTCTAGGCCTGCATGACTTGGATTATTCCACACAGCTGTGGCTCTGTCCCTACCCCTGGCAAAGGAGAAAGTGGGGAGAAGCTTCATTGGTCCTTGGGGCAATGAGGGTAGCTTGAGCCTCCACAGCTTATAGCACCAACTACATCCTTGGCTCCTACTACACAACCAGCAAGGAAGAAAGGGCAGGAAGCCCTAAACTAAAGAGAAAAACTGCACCCAGAATAAATACTCTAGTAAGCCAGGTGCCAAGACACCAACAAAAAATTACAATCCACACCAAGAAACAGAAAGATATGGCCCAGTTAAAGGAACAAGATAAGCCTCCAGATGGCATAAAGGAGTTGAGACAACTAATCATAGATGTTCAAACAAATCTCCTTAATAAATTCAATGAGATGGCTAAAGAAATTAAGGATATTAAGAAGACATTGGATGAGCACAAAAAAGAATTTGAAAGTACACATAGAAAAATAGGAGATCTTGTAGGAATGAAAGGTGCAATAAATGAAATAAAAATACACTGGAATCATATAATAGCAGATTTGAGGAGGCAGAAGAAAGGATTGGTGAGATTGAAGAAATGGCCTTTGAAAGTGAACATACAAAAGAACAGATGAAGAAAAGATTGGAAAAACTTGAACAAGGTCTCAGGGAACTAAAGGATAGCAAGAGACATGTAAACATAGGTGTCATGGGTGTCCCAGAAGGAGAAGAGAAGGGAAAAGGGGCAGAAGGAATATTTGAAGAAATAACGGTAGAAAATTTCCCAACCCTATTGAAGGACATAGATACCCATGTCCAAGAAGCACGATGTATTCTCATCCAAAAAAATTTGAATAGACCAACTCCGAGATACATACTAATCAGAATGTTAAATGCCAAAGACAGAGAAATCTGAGAGCAGCAAGAGAAAAGCAATGCATAACATATAAGGGATACCCAATAAGATTAAGTGCTGGTCTCTCATCAGAAACCATGGAGGCAAGAAGACAGAGGTATGATATATTTAAGATACTGCAAGAGAAAAACTTCCAGCCAAGAATCTTATATCTGGCAATATTGTCTTTCAAAAATGAAAGCGAGTTTAGAATATTCACAGATAAACAGAAACTGAGAGAGTTTGTAACCAAGAGACATGCTTTGCAGGAAATAATAAAGGGTGTGCTACAGCCTGAAAAGAAAAGACAGGGGAGAGAGCTGGAAGAATGTCTAGAAATGAAGATTATATCAATGAAAGTAACTAAAAGTGTCAAAAGAGTGTGTGAAAATAAAATATGACATCTAAAACCCAAAAATTCAGGAATAAACTTAACCAATAATGCAAAGCACTAGTACTCAGAAAACTACAACTCATTGTTAAAAGAAATCAAAAAAGACTTAAATAATTGGAAAAACATTCCATGCTCATGGATTGAAATACTAAATATCATTAAGATGTCAATTCTACTCAAACTGATATACAGATTCAATGCAATCCTGATTTAAAAAACAAAAAACAAAAAACTCTACCAGCATTTTTTAAATAAATGGAAAACATGATTGTCAGATTTATTTGGCAGGACAAGGGGTCCTGAATAGCCAGAAACATCTTAAAAAAGAAAAGCGAAGTTGGAAGACTCTCATCTCTGGGCTTTAATTTGTATTACCTAGCTACAGTGGTAAAAACAGCGTGGTACTGGCATAAAGACAGACACATAGACCAATGGAACCGAACTGATGGTTAAAAAACAGAACCTCACATCTGTGGTCAAGTGACTTTTGACTAGCCTGTCAAACCCACCCAGCTTGGGCAGAACAGTCCATTCAACAAATGGTGCTGAGGAAACTGGATATCCATAGCAAAAGAAGGAAAGAGGACCCCTATACAAAAATTAACTCAAAATGAATAAAAGACCTGGATATAAAAGCAAAAACCATAAAGCTTCTAGAAGAAAATGTAGGAAAATATCTTCAAGACCTGGTGGTAAGTGGTGGATTCTTAAAGGAGATAAGAGGAGGATTGAGATGGACTACTGATATTTAATGTATGCCGAAGTTTTAATTAGCTTTACTGTAAAAGTGTGGAAATGTACAGAGTTGATGTTAACACATTATAGTGAGTAACAGCTGGTTTATAAATGGGATGTGGCTGAAAATGTTAGCCTAGGGATGTAAATGCCAATTGACAGAAAGCTAGAGAATAATCTAGGGACTGAATCACACAGTAAACCCAGAGGTAGATGAGAACAGGGGTTGATAGTACAGATGCAAAAGTGTCTTTTGTGAGCTAGAGTAGGTGTACATCAGTATTGCAGGGTGGTGGGAATGTGGAGAAGCATGGGAAAAATACAATTGGAGTGACCTATGGAGTGTGGTTAACAGTAATAATGTAATATTCTTGCATCTATGGCAAAGATGTACTGTGTTGATAATGGCGGAGTATGGAAAACGTGTGCCAAATGTATGCTGTGGAACTGGTAATAATCGGATGATATTATCTCTTAATTTGTAACAAATGTTCCACCACGGTGTAGTGTGTTTATGAGGGGTGTTGTTTGGGAATTCTGCACATGTGCATGATTGTTTTGTAAGTTTACAACTTTTGTCATAAAAATATATTTAAAAAATAATAATAGGGTGGGTTGACGGAAAAATACATCAAATCTAAGATAAGGACTATAATTAGTAATAAGATTTTGTCAATATTCTTTCATAATTTGAACAAATGTCTCACGACAATGCAAGGTGTTGGTGGAGGGTTGATGTATGGGACCCCTGTATGATGTTATGAATGTTTGCTTTGTAAGTTCACAACTTTTACTATACATTTATTGTTTACGTATGCTCATGTATAAATGATATAAATAATAATAATAATAATAATAATAGGGTGGGTTGGGGGAAAATACTTTGGTTAGTAGTAATATTTTGAGGATGCTCTTTAATCATTAATTAATGTTTCACAACAACGCAAGGTATTGGTGATAGGGTGAGGTATGAGAGCCCTGTGTGATGTTATGTATGTTTGTTTTGTAAGTTCACAACTATTACTACACACTTATATGTTCATGTATGAGTGATATATTTCAATAAACTAAAAAATATATATACACAAGGTGTAATATTACTTTGCTTTCAGGTCAATATAGCATAAAGTGCACTTAATTATTTCTCTTCTGCGCTCCAAACCCAGGGAAGTGACAATAAAGTAATATAAAATATAATAAATTCATAAATGCAGAGATTTTTAAGAGGAAATATCAAAGAACCAAAGATTGTGATAGTTTAAGGGGAAAAAGGTAAAATGATATCATATTGGCAAACCCATGATAAAGGACTCTATTCAGTGCACAGTGAGTCAGAGAAGATTGTAGTGGAGATGGGAGGCATTCTTCATAACACAAACCTCCAGAGTCAGGAGATATAAAAAGGAGGACTAAGAAAATTTGCCCAAAAAATTGTTGGCAGAATGGTGCCAGACCAGCCTTTCCTTCCCTACCCTCACGGAGAAAACCTTTACCAATTACCTTTATTAGAGAATGTAGTCTATTTATAACAGTAAACAAAAATCAAGAATCCTTAACCTTTGAGGTGGGAGGAGATGTACATCCCACAAGAAACAAGCCCTACCAGGAAGATAATTTCAAATGCGGGGACACTGGAAACAGAACAAGGTCACTCTATGTGCTGTCCCCTTCCAAGTGTATCTCTTGTATTTCCAGGTGTGACATTATGGAATTACTAGCAGTAAGGATATTTACTGCTTGAAATAGTAATAACTCAGCTTCTAATAGAGTGTGTGTCGGGGGGGGGGTGATGAAAAGAATATGATTCAAGCAGAGACAATGGGCATTCAGGCTTTGGTCATAAAAATGATGATTCACTTGTCTGAATATTTAATATCCTAGGTCTTGAAGATACATTCATTCATTCATTCATCCACCTACTGGATAAGTATTTATATTGAACAGCTACTATGTGCCAGGTCCCCTACCAAGTACTTGGGGCAGGCCCATCAGTGAACAAAGAAAAGAAAAATTCCTGCCTAACCTTGGGGAGCTGATATTCTAGTAGTTTTACATTTCTAATGGATTTCATCTCCTGTGGAAACTAAGACTTTTAGGACTTGTTATCTGTAATAGTAGGATCATAGGTATTTTTTTAGTTTCTTTCTTATCCTCTTTTATGTTTTCCCAATGCAAAAACAAGAACATTTTTCTTCCCTTTTTGCCTTCTTTACTTAAAGGGGAGGAAGACTTGGTGGGGAAATCAATCTGGCTATACAAAGCAGAACACATGGAAGAGGGAAGAGTCCAGGGCAAAGACAAAGGAGAAACAACAGGGCCAGTTATATGCAGATGCAGCAATTCATGTGAAAGAAGAACATGAATTAAGGCACTTATTAGCAGAGGGACAGATAATGAAAAACATAATGGATGATCAATTAACAGAATTCTGTCTCCAACAGGGTTAGTTGGGTACAGGTAAGGAGATCAAGGATGAATCCCAGATTTCAAATGAGTTAATACAGCAGGTCTGTTTTTACGCAGTTCTTGCTATTTCTTTGCATCCATAATAATGACCCTTGATCAAACTCAGCACAAAACTCCTGGAAATCTTCATATAATTACTGCATAATGATATTACTTCACGTGCCCAAAGCTGTGGAGTAATTTAAAGGATGTTTACTTTGAATATAACAGCATATTTAAAGCAAACATGAAGATTCATGAAGTTCACCTTGTGCCTGGTTTGGGGTCCGCACCATGAACTGGTCACATGGCAGGCATGCACCTACATGACCAGCTCCCTTCGAGAATATGAACTCTAAGACTCAAAGAAACTTTCTGGGTAGAGACATCTCCTTTGTATCTCTGAAGTTCACAGCTAGGGGGAAAAAGTGTGTCTTATGTGACTCTAACAGAGAGAGGGGGAAGACTCAGAAGTCTGCACTTCTCCAGCCTGTGACTACGGTTATCTGATTCTGTTATTCCTGCTATTCCTGCCTCTGTGGTAATAAATCTTAGACCTGAGTACAGCTTTATATTAAGTGTGTGAGCTCTTCCAGTGAAGCACTGAACTTCTAGGTGGTTCTATGACCCCTAAGATAGGACCACTGAATGGACAGGAAATGTAGGGATTTGGAGTGGGCTTGGGGGTTTTAAAGGAGGAACTAAACCTAGTTTGCTTATAAGGTATATTGATCACCTTCAATGTCTTCATCCATTATATGGCTTTTCAGTAGCAGAATATATGTGTGTGTGTGTGTCTGTGTATTTGCAATTTTAGCCTAATCAGCAGTTAAAAATCCTCTTTAGCTTTATCTGACCCTCCCATGTTAATTCTATTAAATTTAACAACAAAATATGAAGGAACATCCCTTATTTTAAGAATTTCTGCTGATATATTTTAAGAATTTCTGCTGATATATTTACTCCAAATCATAGGTATATCACCACTATATTAAAAATAATTATCTTAAGATATTTCAGGTCTGCTCAAAAACCTTTACTAAGTTTCTACCAGTATTAGACACCTTGCCAGATGTTAGGAATTCAAAAAATGAAGAAGATAAAGCCCCTGTCCTACAGTTGAAAGGAGGACACTTATATAAGCAGGACAACAGATCAAAATCTTCTCTAGGCTTTTCTTAATGCTTCATTTCTAACAGTATTCTAGACACAGGCAATATAAAAGATTGCATCTTAAATGTCATACTGAGATTGAAAGTACTTCACTCTGCTTGTATAATGGATCAACCTTCTCACGAAAACTCTTCTGCAATAACATCCAAAAGTCTGAATAATGAGCTGTTCTGTGGCTGAGCCAATGAGAAACCAAAGGCAAGCCAGTATAATGCTAAAAATATTAGCAGAAGCTACCTCTGTTTCCTGAGGGTGAATGCAGTATACAATTGGCTGGCAATTGAGTAGCTTTGCTGTCCTTAGGTAAGTTTATGTTTCTGAATCATCATTCACTGCAGGGTTCAAAGTATGAAAGCAACAAAAAGAAACAATTCCTCATTCCTTCCATGTGTGGCTTTGAGTTCTATTTACCCCTGCTAATAGAACATCTTTGAAAATCTATATTCTACTTTATTCGTATCTTCAACCTCAAAATAGCCAGTGTGACTTTCTTCTTAAACCCTGTCATTTACATATGTCAGTTTACCTTAACAACCAAAACACACTCCATCCTAAAGTTGTTTCTTTAGAAATGTTAGCTCTTTTTCAAAAAGAAAAGAGAAAAAGCTTATTTTAAAAGTATCTGTCTTTTAGTATTTAAAGTAGCCTTACAGATATAATCTTATGAAGTTTTACAGAAGAAATTCTAATGTGTACAGTAAATTTCTGACAGAGAAAAAAGCCTCAGAAGAGCTGAAGATGCACTCTATGAAGGAAATTCAGAACTGCTTTCATTGACTGATAATAGTTATAAAAAGCTTCAATATGCAAGAATAGACAAGAATAGATGTTGAGAGTGGAGTTCAAAAGAGGAGCCTGAATAAAGAATTGGCTAAAGCTTGACTTTATGCTGACAGAGAATACAGACTAAAATGGAATGACAAAAAGAAAGCCATCATCTTTTGATACCTGCAATGAATGATCATTTTAGATAACCACTCAAATGTAAAGCATTATTGGAGGCAATGATAACAAGCCTAAGACACTACTACTAATAATTAATATTATTATAATTATTGCTAACATTGAGTAAACAGTTATACCCTACCCACTTTGCAAAGCACAATAAACAGATTTAATCCTTTATGAAATGGTCAACACTACGATCAACCTCATTTTATAAATTAAGAAACAAGGGTTTTTCATAATATAAAAATGGCAAAGGAAGAACATTCCCGAAGAAAAGTACAATATTATCTTATTGCAATCAAAAAGACCTGCTTTTCAAATTTTCTATAGGTTCTAAGTAAAGCAAACTATTGAAGGTAATCAGTATGTATCCTGTAAATGGTTAAATGGGGATGTAGGATAGCAAACTAGCAATGAGGTTGGACTATGGAGTCAGACTATCTGGGTACTAATCTTGGTTCAACTCCTAATAAGGGGAGCTAGAGTTACTTAATTTCTGTGCCTCAATTCCTTTTTTTTTTTAAGGTGGTACTGGGGGTTGAACCCAGGACCTCATATATGGGAAGCAGGCGCTCAACCACTAAGCTACATCTGCTCCATAATGAGAGTTGGTTTTTCTTTGTTTGCTTGGTTTTAGGAGGTACCAGGGATCAAACCTGGAACCTTGAATGTGGGAAGCAGGTGCTTAACCATTTGAAGCTACATCCTCTCCCCTGTGCCTCAGTTTCTTAATCTCTATAATGTACTATTAATTATATTATACCTCATAGTAGTAAATACTAAATTGATGTCAGCATTTTACTATTAAATTGGAAAACCTGAGACTGAGTGCTAATTCATTTTCAATAAATGCTCTCATGCACAGTTTCTATCTCTAGCCCATGCTCCACAGAAAGAAAAAGAAAAAAACACTAAAATGCATTGCAAGAAATATTTATTGACATAATGTATTGGATTTACTTTAAAATACTCCAAGGTGAAAAAAAGGTGGGGGGGAATGGACAGATCGAACAAGATAGTAAAATGTTGATAATTACTAAAACTGAGTAATATGTATATGGGGATACATACCATTATCTCTTCAGTCGTGTGGATGAAAATGTCAAAAAAAATTGTTTTAAACAATCCTCAGGAATAACTGCTATATCAAAGCTACATATTAAGATGCAAAATATATCTAGTGGTGGGAGGAGACAGACCACATAACTGTTCAACAGTTTGGGGTAAAAAAGTTTTTTATTTTATAATTTAGCAAAATATATGTGGTGAACAATTGTTCACCTCTGCTCTAATCACCATGTCTATGGTAATGACTGACAAAAATCATGCTATTATACTGGGTCTTAAATATGGCCATATAACAGAAGATCAGACAAAGGTCTACATGAATATCACTGTATTTAGATAATAACAACCATAACCTTTGCTAATGTCCATCTGGAAAAAAAATTACGAATTGAGCGACAAGGTATTCAACAAACCAACCAGATGCATGAGCCTGGTCATTAGTACTAAAAACTGATAGATGATAAATTTGCTTCCTTGGCCTTCTAAGTACTTTTACTTGCTCAGTTTCTACATTATATAAAGGGGATGAGAATGGGGGTACTCATGAATAGGGGCTTCATAAATAATTAGAAAAACAACTCTTACATGGATGCAATTTGTTTTGTTAAATAAAACTTACTACTAGAGACTCCATAACATAGTGATTTCAGTGGTGGATGATAATTGTGGTTAATAGTACAAATACAAGAATGATCCTCTATTACAAGGTGTTAAAAATGGAGATACATGGGACAAATACAACTAATGTAACATATAAACTATAGGTAACAGTAATATTGTAATGTTTTTACAACAATGGCAAAGAAGGTACTATATCAGTGCTAAGGGTCAATATTGAGGGGATATATGGGAGTATGGGATTTTCCTTTTGGATTAATGAATATGTTCTAAAATGGACTTAGCCAATGACAGCACAATTCTGTGATGAAACTGAGAGCCACTGAGTGTACACTTTGGATGGAATGAACAAGGCAGGGGACCATATAACACAGTGAACCCCTGAGATGAAAGATGGACTGTGGTTAACAGTACAAATACATTAATGTTCTCTCACGAACTATAACAAATATACAATACTAATACATTGTGTTAATAATATGATGGTTTGTGGGAAAAATACACCAAATATAAGCTATGGACTATAGATAGCAGTAATATTATGACAAGGTTCTTTCATCATTTGTAACAAATGTGTCCCAACAACATAAGGTGTTGTTGATGGTGGGGTAATATATGGGAATCCTCTAAGGTATGCATGACTGTTTTGTTAACTCACAACTTCTCAAATTCAAAAAAAATTTAAAAATACCTTACTACAAAGTCACAATATAAAACTATTCCCTTTGAATCAATAATAAAGCTTCTATAGTAAGAGTTGCATAATAAAATTCTTTTCTTCAATAAGTTACCCAGCATATACTTCCATGTGCAATGTTTTAAATTATAGAAGTATAATCTTGGGCAAAAGTTTATTTATATAAATTTATAATAAAGACATATTCTATACATGTTCACTTAGCTAAGTAAGTATTTTTACTGAATATAAACTTCAGTTTTAGTAATTTTGCTACACTCTCCATGCCTGGTAGTAATCTTTGTTACAAATGAAATTTCCTGACAGTTAACATTAGAGAAAACAAAATAATTACTTGAAGTAGTGCAACTGATTTTGATTTCATCACTACATTTCCTATCTATGTTTCCTCTCTACAACCATCTGATATTCCAGCAAAGATTCCAGGTATACATTCTAGACAACAGAGAATCTCATTAAAATCATGCCTTCAAAGATCGAGTGGACCTACACTGGTTTGAAATATTTGCTTTATACTCCACCACTATGTTAAAATTAGTGTTCCATTGTAAAACATTTGAATGCAACATGATCAAACTCCCTTTACAAAAATACATGCAGTAAATTTTAAGACAACTGCTTTGACATCACAGTGACTATTAGAGACAGGGGAATACTTGTTCAAATAAGCCAGGTGTCTTTAACTATTCTAATTAATCTATTTCACCCTAAAAGTTTGTCACAGCTCAAGTTTTATGTCTTAGTTCCTTCATTTACCCTAAGGCTTTTAATGAAACAGTATTATGCTAGTTTGATGTGTTGAAACTTCACTATCACTGTGTAAAAATCTTCTAAAATTCTTGTCCTTTCAAAGTTAAAAAGCTATGTTCTCATTTAGCTAAGATAACTTTAAGTTATATCAAAAACATGTTTGTATAGAATCCTGTGAATATTGCTATATCTCTATAGCTCTGGCTTTAAAAATGAAAGAACTAAAGATGAGAAGGAAGGAACAATGAATTATTTTTGAGTAAATGGAAAAGCATTCCCTTAGGACTATAGTTTTCATTTGTTGAAGTAGATTTCTACTTCTGCCCATCGGTGCAGAAGCAAGGTGATATTTTTAGAGAAGGAATACCAGTAATATATTGGGGTTGCATTAGGCAGCTATTAAAGAGAAGAAAACCTCTTAAGTAAACAATTGTCAAATTTAATAATCTTATATTAAGCCTTAAAATGCATCTACCTTATAATATCCATTGCCTGGTAAAGTATTTCAGATTGATCAACTCCAAGAACTTTCTTCGCACCAGCTTTAGCAGCAAACAGAGACAGAATTCCAGTTCCACAACCAACATCCAAAACAACCTAGTGTAATTAAAAAAAAAGTTTTATTTAAAAAGATCTGGTATTTTAAATTCTATTGCTATTTTACAGCATATCTGGCTAGGGATAGATCAAATATAGTCATAATTTCTATTTGCTTAAATTGAAAGTATTATTTACTATGGGTTGTTTTGTTGGCCACAATCTGTTGCAATAATGTTCAACAATGCTAAATTTAATTAATGTTTTATATGAAATAAAGGATTTCCATAAACTTCTTAGTAAGGAATTATTCTCTGCTATTAATTTCTCTATTGTATGCATGGTCTAAATTGGGGTCAGTAATTCTAAATTTTAACAAAAATAAACTTCCTAAAGTATGAGTAGCGGGAAGTAGTTTAAGCAATATAGCCTGATCTAATACAATTTAAAACTGGCTAAAAAGGAATCAAAGATGTAGAATATTACATATCCCCTCCATCCTCCAAATTAAGTATTCATCTCTTTTTAATAATACAAGTACAATATAATCAAGTTAACGCCTAGAATTTTGTAATTTGTGAATTTAAGTTGTGAAATAATGCTCAATTATTGGTGAAAGAAAAGTAAATAGAAAAACCAAAGTTTAAGATGATACTTGGGGGCAGGGGAGCAATTATTTCTAAATCAGGAATTTTATATGCTCTTTCTAGAATAATATAGTAAAACCTGCTCAGTTCACAGTGAAAACAGAAACAAATCACCAAGGAAACCCATTACGCAAAATATTTGGAGGTATACTACCCTGTGAAATTACTGAACACTGAAGTGTTTTAAGTCTTTCACTATCAATGATCTAAAATGTCCCAAAATATGAAATTATTTTAGTATGTTCCTACTATAAGTATTCTCTGAGCACTACTAAATGTCAGACATTGATCTAGGTGATGGATACAATAAACAAGACCCTGTCCTAACATAGCTTACAATCTTGTGGAGGAAAAAATAAACAAAGAATATAAAATAATGTCAAATAGTAGTGTTATAAAAAACCAATAGAGCAGAGGAGAGTTTAGAGTAGGGGAGGGGAGATAATGCCATTTTAAATTTTCAGCTATGTCTGACAATACTTCTCTAATACACATGAGTAGAGAAGTGAATGAAGTGAAAGGGTGTGCCATGCAAAGACCTGGAAGTGCATTCTAACCAGGGAGGGTATTAAATGCAAGGCAAGCAAGAAGGCTGGTGAGAATAGATAGGTCACTTAACAACCGACAGCTGAATGAAGAAAAGAAGAAAAGAAGAAAAGAAGAAAAGAAAAAAAGCAGTTGCTTAGAGGTAAGGTCAGGATAAGGCAGGAGTCAGATCACACAGAGTCTTTGGATTTTATTTTCAGAATGAGATCTAGGAATCTATTATACTGTTTAATAATTATTTTATTTTTTGACTAGGTAAAAAATATACTCACATAGTTTAAACATCAAAAGGTGTGCTTCTTATTTATCCTTCCAGGGAATTTTTATGCATATATAATCCACTACAATATACGTTTTTCTTTCTCTTTTCTACATAAATGGCGGCATGTTATACCCACTAGGCTAAACATTACTTTTAAAATTTAACAATATAATTTAGAGATATTTCCTTATAAGTTTAAAGAGCTTCTTTCCTTTATTGTAGCTATATAGGATTCCATTTTATGGCTGTTCCATAATCTATTGACCTAGTTCTCTACTGACAGACATTGAGGTAGTTACGCTAACACCATTCAGATTATGTACTTCTTGACCCAGGGAGTCCACTGCTAGGGATTGATCCTCTAACTGCTCTCTCTCATATATAAAAAGATTTTTTATAACATATTATATGCAGCATTTTTATTCTAATAAAAAATGGAAACAACTAATATCTACATTAGCTATTACAGTATTTCAAAAAATATTAATAATGAATGATCTCCAAGATATATTTCTGAGTGAAGAAAGCCAAGTACAGAAGGACATGTATAATATACTTCAATTGGAATGTGTTTTTTTAAAACACTATAAAAACAAACACACACATAAACACATAAAATTTATATAATTACACATATATCATTTTTATTTAATCCTCATCTCACAAAAGATGAAAGAGAGCTTCAGAGAGGGTAAGTAATGGGTCTACGGCCAGCAGCTGATAAATCACACAGCTAGCATTCAAATGGAGATCAATCTCATAAAGTCTGTATTTTAATTCTATTTTAATTGCATATTAATTATTATTACATGCAGTTCAGAATAAGATGATTAGACAAATAAACTAACACTTAATAGAATCAAAGAAAGAACTGGAAATGATAACAAAATAAACCAACATTATTTTATAAAACGATGAAGGAATTTGATTCACTTTATTTTTTTTATTTCTTTTTTGTTGACTCATGTTAAAAAAGAAAAAAAGTGAATCAATTATACCTGTAGATATTAACAAAAAGCATAAAGAAGGCACCTAACTGGGAATTTTTTCAATGGACTACAAATAGAAATTAATTATGAGTGGGTAATAACAAGATTAAATGCCACCCAAAGTTAAATTAAATCTGAGAAACTAAATGGCCTGCACAGGAGCTTTGTGAACTGAAACAGTATTAATAAAGGAAGGAAAGATTACTACATGCCTGGAATATCTTTTTCCAGCCTTTCACTTTCAATCTATTGGGATCAAAAACCTAAATATAAAAGCAAGAACCATAAAGCTTCTAGAAGAAAATGTAGGAAAGCATCTTCAAGACCTGTGGTAGGTGGTGGATTCTTAAAGGAGATAAGAGGACTGAGATGGACTATTGATTAATGTATGTAAAAGTTTTAATTAACTTTACTGTAAAAGTGTGGAAATGTATAGTGTTGACATTAATACATTATAGTGAGTAACAGCTGGTTTATAAATGGGACTGTGGCTGGAAAGGGTAGTGTAGGGATGTAAATGTCAAGTCAAAGAAAGCTAGAGAATAATCGAGGGACTGAATAACAGTGAGCCCAGAGGTGGATGAGAATAGTGGTTGATGGTACAGATGCAAGAGCGTCCTTTGTGAGAGCAGATGTACATCACTATTGCAGAGTGGTGGGAATGCGAAGAGGCATGGGAAAAATACAACTGGAGTGACCTATGGACTGTGGTTTACAACAATACTGTAATATTCATGCATCTATGCCAAAGATGTATTGTGTTGATAATGGGGGAGTATGGAAAAAGTGTGCCAAATGTACACTATGGACCATGGTTAGTGGTAATAGTCTGATGATATTATTTAATAATCTGTAACAAGCGTTCCACCACGGTGTGGTGTGTAGATAGAGGGGTGTCGTATGGGAATTCTGCACATGTGCATGATTGTTTTGTAAGTTCACTTCTATAATAAAAATATATTTTAAAAAATAATAATAGGGTGGGTTGGTGGAAGAATACACCAAATGTAAGATATGGACTATAGTAAGGAGCCCTAGAACATCTGGAAAGAAAGCATCACCTTGATGATGCCCTGATTTGAACATTTTCCCAGTCTCTCTGAACTCGACCCATTTAATTGTATTTGCTTAAGCAGCCTAGGAAACTAAAACATACCATCATAAACCTTTCATGAATAGGCAGTTTGGATCAAAAGCTATCAGAGCATCCAGAGAGCAGTCCAACTGGGTTAAGTCACAAGTCAAACACTGGTTTTAGGTAAAAGGCAGAGAAAATAAAAAGCCAAAATAGATTACATTCAAAACAATATAAAACTCAGGAAAAGGGATTTTTCAAAATATATAGGTTTTTAGTCACTGTTGCAGTATTATATAAAGCCCATGAAATACCCTTAAAGAAATACCTTTTAAAACAGAAGTGAAAGAGAAATTATATAAACCTGATACATTATCACTAAACATGCTCTTGAATATAAAGAATGGAGAAAAATTCCCAAGCAAAGGTTATAAATGGCAGAAATGATGGTAATAGTGAATAAATTAGTGGGCAAATTTCCAATAAGGAGGAAGGAAGCGACAAAAAAATAAGAATGAAAATATTTCTAAAGGAAGAAAACGGATGACAAATTAAACACACACAGACACACAATGAAAGATCATCTTTGAAATAACCTGAGGCAGTATTAAGACTAATTGTAAAACAGTGTCTCAGGTGATGTAGCACTTGTTTTTAATAATTACAGCTTAAACTATCCAGTAACTTTTAGTCCTTAAAAGCGACCTGAAGAAGACACCCAGAATTAGTGAAAAGTTTCTTTCTATGTAATGAGATATTCTGGTAATTTCCTAGTTTTGTCTCTTTGGTTCAATAGAAATATTTCAAAGGGGCATGTGACCATTTAATGCAGAGGCTGGGTTCTCTATATTAAATCCCTTTGCCAAATGCAAGAGTTGCAAACTTGCTACTGGTAAGAGTGAAGCAAATGGATGAATAAAACTATCCTGATGTGAGAGCATTTTCTGTAGGAGTTCAGTCTTGATGGAAGTGTCAATGCAGGTATTGGATTTCTAGGAGGGTCACAGTGTCTCCTGACAGGACTTGCCAATCACTTCTGGGCAATAATGTTGGCGTTATCTGGGGTGACAGGAAGGATGCCTGCCCTCTGATCTATTTGGGCAAGTATCTGAGCCAAAGAAGGTTGGATGATTAAAAAAGACTCAAGGGATTCTTGGTTAAACTGAAGACTTCAATTGGGAACCAAAAACCTAAACAAATAATCTCTTAGACATTGAGCCACAAATTTTTTCTTAAAAGTATGCATCAATTTCAGCAAAATCTTGTTGAGTAATATGTTTTTGAGGAATAAACTTGGATGAATATGTGGAAATGTTATTTAATGGCTTACTGTACTAGAAATCTGAACACCTACAAGAGATTTAATATTCCAATTCTTGTTACAACTTTTTAAAAGATTGTCAAATTACCAAAATGCACATGAATCAAGTTTTAATGATGGGTTAAAAACTATATATATGTAGTGCCTCATAAAGTAGTAAATAAATGAGGTCTTCAAAGAAAGCACATAAAATAAATTCTAACTTACAATACTAGACCCTACTCATAAAAAATAACTTATTTAAATTATTAATTTTAAACTGGATTAATACAAACTAGAATATAAGTAAAATAGTGTCTTTGGTATGGTATGGGCTCGTCTGATACATTTGAAATTACTGTAAATCAAAAATATGGTTTAAACAAAATATCTGGATAAGAAAAGTTTAACTAAGCTGTCACTGTAATTAATGAACTTCAATTTGCAGGAAAAAAAAAAAAGGACTAAAGTGAATGACAGCACCAATCAGCATTTCTGTTATCAGTACTGTGCACCACAGAGCAACATCATAAAAGTCTTCCATGAAATAAAGCCAGAGTAGATTAAATCAACTGCTATCACTATGATGACCCAAGAGGGGCTTTCTACTGCTCAAGAACAACATGAAATGTGTGATTCTGTAGCCTATGTTACTCACCTTGTCTTTGAAAATATGTGGATTTTCGTATATAAAATCTCGGTAACTTTCCGTTCGTACTTTGTCCTAGGGTAAAGAGGAAATCGTGTTTATAGGATAGTCTGAACAAATAAATATTTTTTAGATATTTGCTATTTTATTACACACTGCTAATTTTCCATAGATAATTTTTGCTTGGAAAACGTTTTTTTTGTCTTCCTAAAAGAAAATAAAAAAGATCAGAAATAACAACAACATACAGAGGAAACTTTTATTTTTAAGAAATCACTAAGTCAATTAGATCTCCCTAAATTCTTAAAAATGTACACATTTTCTTCCTTATATTCATTATCACTATTGGACTTCAACTTTGTTGTTTAGCTCATATAAATAGGGTGTGGAATCTAAAGCCTGACTCCCTATAATAGAGCTACATTAAAATATGGGAGGAAAAAAAATGTAAATATTAGTTACATAATGAAAAATAAGGCTAACCTGAGTAGGTTTTTCAAAGAAAGTCACTGATCAGCACCTATCTAATTTATAATCCTGTTCTGTATCTAGAAATTTCAGTAGTAGGAAACGATGCTTAAAAGCCTATAAAGACTAGAAGTAAATCATTTTAGCCCTGTAGCCCACATTACAAGACTCTTATACTTTAGAGCAGGGGTCCTAACCTTTTTTGTTTCACGGACCCTTTTGCCAGTCAGGTGAAAACCACGGACCCCTCACTAAGTCCACACTATACTGTGTATTATTTAGTAATATATCATACCTGCACCAATATGTCCCCACAAGAATAATGTTTCTTTGAATTTCAATTCAAGCTCACGGACCCCTTGTTAAGAACTCCTGCTCTAGAAGTCTCACATGACCTGAGATGGAAGGAAAACATTCAACTCTAACATTTATGTGCATTCATGAACAGAAATGATTCCTTTAAAATTATCTAAGTTGAGACACATACTGACAGCAAATTAAAGCTTTCCCGTTAAGGAACTAAAATATGAATATGATCAAATATCACACAATGCGCATTCTAATTTTGGCTGTTAGACTAGATAAAAAGAAAATAGTTACAGCAAATGCTACAATAGCAAAATGTTATATAATCCATACTCCCACAAAAAACATTTTTATGTCAATATTGGGATTTATTTAAAAAGTCATATAAAGGAGATCTTAATTTAAAAGCTACTTTTTTCATTTATTTACTGGACCTCAAAAGGGAAAATATCCATAATTAATTCCATGCTTTCTATGATTATTTCTAACTCTTTATAAACAAAATTTTTAATCACGCTTATTAAATCTTCCCCTGAAAGGTACTTCTCAGCATTACTGAAAGAAAAATCTAATATTTAAATAAATGTGTTTGTGTGTATATATATATAAACTATTTAATTCTAAAACTGTCCTTCTTAAAGCATACCATTTTCATATATTTGTACCTATTTGACACTCTTCTTATACTACAAGCCGTGATTTTTGCTGAAACAATAAAACCTACAAAGGGTGGACATCAGTCAAGAAAGCAGTCACTTGGAAAGCTATCACCACTCACACTGCCTCACCACTGCTCCAACTTAATCAATAGGATCCCAACTGCTGTCCTAACTCCATGCACTGCTGCTTGACTGAATTATAATCCTTCATTCTGGCTCTTTCTATATTCATCTGTTCTCTTTCATATGCTTACCCCAATGCAATGAAACCCAAAGTAAACCAAACATAGTGTCTTGTACACTACACAGCTTCAATTAATAACTGAATCTTTAAAAGAAAAACCCCTTAAACATGAAAAAGGAAATGGAAGACTATTTCTAAAAAGTTATTCTAACAAAAGATTAATATTTCAATGCAACTACCAGGTAGTAAATACAAATAGAAAATTAATCTTTTCTACCCACCTATTAAAGCTAAGAAACATAAAAGAAAGCAAAATAGGGCTCCAATACAAGGAGCAAGATAATAGTTTAAGATTAGTAAAGTGCCATGGAATTCTTCCTACAAATATATTTCTTAATACAAAAAAAATTATGACAATGAGGACAGCAGAAAAGTGACATACTATAAATTTTACATATACAAATAATACTATATTTTTAATTTATGTGTTCATGAAGGTAGACAGGATGCATGAGTTGGCTGCAGATACAATGAGGAGAATGCAGTTATTCCAAATTACTAAATGACACTATTATCTGTGATAAATGCTAAGCAGGCTGAGCAATGATTTTGGAAAACAAAAAAGAAAACAATGTATCTTAGACTTATATTAGCCAACAAGGACTCTTCTTCAGAAAGATAAAGTGTCAAAGGATTTTGAAAGTTAATGTAACCTCTTCCTCTATCAGTTTTATCTCTGGAATTCAAGAAGCTTATCCTCATCTTAACTCTAGAAAACAAGATCCCAATCTGACTTTTTTTGCAATTATAATCAAAACATTATGCCAAAATAGAGTCAATAAAGTCTCTGAAACTAGGCAACAAAATATCCAAATCATAGTCCCATGAAAGCAAGGCCAATTGTAAGTATAAAAATAATTCTTGTAAATATGGTTGCTTAGTTTTAAATTACTTATAAAAACCAGGTGAGATTACACTAAAAGCATAACCTTGAACAGTTTAGGTGTACTAAGAATTGTTTTGATAAAAAACAGAAGAAATATAACTTGATATAATGCACACTGCACATTTATCCACAGCACATAACTTGGCAAAGTATAAAACGGATTGAATGGAATATATTCATATTTCCTATGAAACCTTATTCAAGTCATCCCCAAGGGGAAATATTTACATTGTACAAGAGATAATAGAAACTAAAGTATAGAGAATAATATTAAAAAGGATTCTTAAGTGATTCTCTGAAAGAGGAAAGATGACACTGGAATCTTCGAGTTGGAACTTCTTAAATCTATGAACATCAAAGGACTTAAAGATGGTCAGGGGCGAAGAATCTCTAGTTACTGATATTCTTCTTTGTTAGCGTCAAAGTATCCAGGGCAGATATTTATAAATTGTAAGTACAAAAACTGGATTTCCCTGATAATTTTACTGACAACACTCACATGCATTATCCACTGGGAGTCTCACTGATCTTTACCTATCTGAAAAACCCAACACAATTTCCACACCAAAGACACTACAAATTCATGGCATTTAAATTAATAGAATGGTTTTAAATGACTTAGATAACTTCCCTTAAAGAAAATATTCTGGACACAGTAAAATTAATTTCAACAAAGAAAATGGAGTAAGTCAGTTTCTTTTAAGCAAATTCAGTCTGGAATTAATATAATTTATTACTATAATAAGATCTGTTATTTGTAATGCTATGCCATTACCCAAGTGTCAACAAAAAGCACAACCAACTGTGACATGTCATTAGTATTGATATGACATTGCTTTAAAAGACCCCAGGTAACTACATTTACTATGAATCAGCAAACCTCTACTCTGTGATCTTCCAAAACAGACTCAACTAAATATATACATGTTATTAAAAACCTTTGGTTATTTTAAATGCATAGGCTTTCAGTCGACCTAGTCTTAGAGTTTCCATGAAAGAAAAGAATCTTTTGAGGAAGGATTTATGAGGGAATCTTTTTGTTTGTTTGACAAAAGAAAAGGTAATTGTGGCATATAAAATTCACACAAGCATCTAAATTTTCAATATTTTTAATACCCAACTTTTATTTTACTCCAGTTAGATATTTTTTATTTCACTGAGTTAATTACATTTTGCTATTTTAAAATCTATAATACTTTGATGAAATGTGTAACTATCAAATACAGCTAGAAACCTAAGTCTATTTTATACAGACATTACCATTATAAATATTAAAACAAACCAGATTTAAATAGCTGGTTTGATCAATTTAGGAAACACTTCTATATCAGTGATTCCAAGTACAAAAGAAATTATGCCATAACAATTATGAAAATTATTTATAATTAAAATTTATCAATGAATTATTTTCCCAAACTAAGATCAGTATTGCTATTTAAAACATAAAAATCAATCATTCCTCTGTAGATTAAAAGGCAAACGTATAATTTATTATTCCTATTTAATAGTTACTTTTGAGAAGACTAAAATCACCAGTTGTTTTTCCCAATGCTCTAGTTTACTCAAAAAGTGATTTCACAATAAAGATTAATAATAGTATTAAATAGAATTTACATTTACGTTGATGCCTCTTTTCAACCCAAGAGGAGCTATAAAGAACCAGAGGTTTAAAATGCAGTTCTCATCCAGCATTTCTATGAAGAATTTATTTTATTCTAATTTTTCTTCAGCATGGATTTGGTGCATTTGTGCTCTTTTCTAACCTTTAGCATTTCTTCATGTATCCCATAATGCCCATATGAGCTGAAATAAACACCATCCTCATCCTCCTGGAGGTCCGCAATGGCAGCAGTAGATGACGAGCCGGTTCTGACATCTGCGTTCATCACAAAATCCTGAGCAAATTGTCTGTAATCAATTTGAAATACACCCTTGAGACAGGTTTACTGGACCATGAAAAAAGGAAAGGCTAGAGGTTGAAGAAGAGGAAGGGGGAGGGAGTGGAGTATGGTGAGCCTTTTAAATCACATTCTATCTTAAGCAAGTGAAAGCTCCCCCTGCTGGATCTTAAGAAACATCATATTCAAACCGAGATGGAGGCATTCCTTCTGCAAACCACAGAAACATTACCAACTGCAGATTATAGCTCTTTTTATCTTTCAACTGAACAAAATAAGCACATTTCCTTTATTTAACTTTATAATCACTATTGTTACAAAATCTTTTTTAGCATCTAAATCAACGTAGACTTTTTTCAACTCTATTAATATTCTTTAAAACCATATTATTGGGGGCAGATGTGGCTCAAATGGTTGGGTGTCCATCTCCCATATGGAGGGACCTGGGTTGGATCCCCGGGACCTCCCGGTAAAAAAAAAAACAAAAACAAAAAACGTATTATCTCGTGGGAGGGCTAAATAGACAAAAAGTGGACCCAAACTGAGAATTATTTACATATATCACTACTACCCACTCCAGCTCTAAAACTCAGCTCCCTTGCTCATTGTGACACAGTAAGAATCTACAAGGTATGCACACAGGAGGAGAGCAAAGGGGCAGATAGCAAAGTTGGTATTGATTACTAGGTTGCACAGCATAAAATCTCAAAATCAGGGAAGGGGAAATATGATTGGCTACTATCTTTGCTGCTGGACATTCTGGCAAACCATCAAATAGGTATATGAACACTAGCCACAAGTTTAAATTCTATTATGCAAAGCTTTGAGGTATACCACCACGTTACTACTTAAGGTGTGGTCTGCAACCAGCGGCACTGGCAGCACTTGGGAGTTTGATAGAAATAGAGAATCTCAGGCCCTACTCCAGAACTCCTGAATCAATATCATCCCAATTTATCTAGTCTCCTAATTAAATACCACATCACAATTGCATTTTGATCTTTTAAAAACAAAAATTTCAACTCAGTATTTTCCCCAAACCTAAAAAATGTTAATTCCTCCACTTTAAAAATCTAGGCTAGGAAATATAAAATGCAGAAATCTATTGGAAACAAGAAAAGTCAAAGGAAGGCAATATCAAAAAGCAAACACTCAGAACATTTACCATTAGTAAAAAAAATTATGAAGAAGTATATGAGAAAAGCAAAAATCATAAAATTGGTATATTAATCAACTACATTCACAATGCATAAAAATGCTACCTATCTTTAATACTGCTAAAATTAAATATCTACATTGTGCTTTCTAATATAATGTTTTTACCATATTCTATTTTTGTCATTAGATGTATGATTTTTGGCATCTAAACAATTAATTTTCTATAATATTGATAAATTACTTCATTCTTTGCAGATCTTCTCGTGCTCTAGCTAATGAAGCTTCAGCAGACAGTGCCCTGGCTTCCATGTGTTTCATTTTTTCAACAACAGATGTATTTTCACTGAGTCCATTAGGGTATGAAAATGGGACTGACACTGGTTCATAAAGATCTTCTACATCTAAAGAAATAAATGGACATTATTATCAGGCCATCTTATAACAACGAAACAAGTATAAATATGCTAGAAATAGGTATATACTAAGTGTCTATTATATGCCCAACTGAAAAAATTAAAATACTTTTATTTAAATAAATATTTAATATTCAAATAGTTTTCTACTGGAATTCAAAGAGTATGCAGTTAGTTTAAGTTTTTCATTAGTTAGCTAAAATGATCACACATATATATATTCATTATACTGAATCAAACCCAGGAAGAAAAGGTTTTTTTAGGGTGCAAAAAACCTAATATTTATTTATCACCAGTGTATCTTTCAAGTATATGCACTATATCTCATTTCATCCTCAAAACAAACCTAAGAAGTAAATATTTATCTGTATTTTGACATGAAAAATTTCAGAGAAATTAAGTGACTGGCCCAAAGTCATACAGCGGTTTACTGGAGGCACTAAGATTCAAACCCTGGCCGATATTCCTCGGACATGTTCTTGCCACTACACAAGGCCACCGCTGAGCCTTCAAGCCCTTCCTTATCTATTAGAACAGGAGTTATTATGTTTAGAAGTTCCTCAAGGACAGTATCAAGATAAAGAATTCTATCTATAATTCCTAACTTTTTTCTTTCTAGGCAAGAAGGAAGGGAATCTATAAACTTTTCTCTGGTCATTCAAAATTCCCGATTTAAATTAGGTTGATGACATATAAATCATTAACTTCTGCTGTAGAACTAATAACTGCAAACAGAAGAGAGTTTTACAAAACCCCAATGTCCATTTTCTACTCTAATTAACTCTCATATCAATTTAATGCAATAAAAGTGCAGATATTACATTTTCTCCTCAGTATTACACTGGAGGAAATATAACATCGTATTTTTTATCCTATTAAATTTTTAGCTGTGATACTTCTGAAGAATTTTTTTCAAACTTGGGACAAAATAGCTAAGCTTTACAAACACATGATGATACTATAACACAGAGATTAGAGCCTAACTTGGAACCTCTTGTTATAAAAAGCAGTGCAGTACTACTAAATTCTAAATTCATCTCTACCCTATCTGGATTATGTAATCAAAATCACTCTGGCAGAATACAGAGTCATTGCTTTTTTTTTTTTTTTTTTTAATTTTTTAAAACAAATCACTTTTATTGCTACATATTAATAAAGCATACAGTTCATCCAAAATGTGCAATAAGTGGTGTTTGGTATAATCACATAGTTGTGCAGTCATCACTTTTATCATTATTAGAACATTTTCATTATTTCAATAATAATAATAATAAACACAAAACAAACAAGAAAATTCCTCACCTCTCAATCTCTCTATGCTTGCCCCACTGTATGAGTCATTGCTTTTTAAAAGTGTAGATTTATTCACTATAATTCATCAAAAATTAATGAGAGGAAAAAAAAGAACAATTCCTAACAATTTAAGGTATAAATCAGTGTACCATATTTTCTACTTCCTACTACATGCCTCATTTTGCACTACACTTTCACAATTCTTCAAACTGTTTGCAAACCACTTTGCTAGTTTAAGTTCTGAATTAGAACTGAAAAAAGAAAATTTGTTTCGTCAAGTTCTTTGTTTTGCTTTCTGCTGCAATAAAAATCACTCAATAAAAACATTTAACAACTATTACAAAATCTGCTAACAGCACCAGAAAATACATAAAAAGATCAGTCTCTTAGCCTCAATACTAACATGAATGCAACAAGGACTTAATCAAGACAGATCATAAAAAGAGAGCCCCAGACAGAATGCTTTGGCAGAACACAGCTTCCATGTCTATTTTTTCTGCCAGCTTCATTTTCCTCAGCTGTTAAATGGGTACTATAATACTTTCCTCAAAGAATTATTCTGAAGACCAGTCATCTACATAATAACACCTGGCACTGTCTAGCACTTACCATGTACTCAAAAGATACTCATTCTCTCCTCTACTGAAAAAAAATGGAATCAGAAAGAAAATATTTCCTACAGAGAATTTTGCCAGAATACTTTTATTCTACATAGAATAAAGTTGGCTATGTAGAAAATAAAAGAAATATGGGAGTAACTCCTGAGGCACACAGGAGTTGCTCTGTTTTAAAAGATAGGAAATACAGGAACATATTTATAAGCTAATGCAAAACAGCAGTGCGAGAGGTTTAGAAAGCAAGAGAGTAAGCATAACTTATAAAGCCAGGATTCTGAAGAGGCAGAATAGAGTTGCTGAAAACACAAGTATAGGGAATTACCTAAAACACAAGGAGTGAGAGGTTAAAGATTTAAAACAATTAGGTAGAACAACAGACAATATTGGAAGTAACAAAGGATTACCTCCCAGAACACTTAACTCCCATCAATCAATAAAAAAAATGACCAACTCAAAAAAAATTGGGCAAACAATATGTAACATTTTACCCAAGATGAAATAACAATGGCCAGCACAATTTTTAAAAAAATGTCCAATCTCATTGGTATTCAAAAAAAAGGCAAATTAAAACAAAGACATCAATTTGACAAACTTAAATTTGATACTACCAAATTTCGTAATGGGATGGTAAGATAGGTACTCATACATTACAGGTGTGCTTGATAAGTAGTAGTTACTATAGTGAACATATTGGCAACATCTCATAGTTCAACCTACCCCATGACTCAACAACTACACCTCTTTGGTAGCTCCCACTTGCATACAAGGAGACTTACATAAGAACATACACTACAATAACAAGAATTTAAAACCATCTACAATGATAACAGAAATGGTTAACTATGATATATTCACACTATTGCATATGACAAAGACTAGGACTAGCTATATTTACTAACATGAAAGTAATTGAAAGACAAATCATTGCACAGAAAAATAAAGCTGGAAAATGGTCTATACAATAAGATAACATTCATGTTAAAAATTTAAAAATAAATTTAAATAGTTCTACAGTTTTTTGTAAATATATATAAAAGCATAGAAAATTTTGAGAAAAATTAGTGACTAAAATGATTACCACTGGAGAGAGGACTAGCATTAAGGATAGTAGGTTAAAGGGGTAATATATATATATATATCTTTACCTTAATGTTTATTTGTTTTCTACAAATAATATATATAACTTTGTTAATAAAATGAGATTATTTTGTTAGCACATCTTTCACAACTAGCATATAAAAGACTAGCATATTCAAGGCTACAAAAAGACCATGCAATTGTCCTTTCTGAAATTGTACCCAGTGTTGTTTACAAATGTTAAATGGCAATATGGGGGGAAAGTTATGAGAGGGAGATTAAGAAGTTGAAAGAGTTCATACCTAATGATCTCTACTTTATCTGATGTACAAAGATTATCCTGTTTTCAAACAGCTGAACATAAAAATAAAAACAAAACAAGGAGAGAGCCCCTCCCCCACCCCACCCCCCAAAGAAGAGACCAACTTTGGAGGGCAGCTAACATTTGGGAAAAGGGAACAGCATTTCTCATTTTCACAGCTTCTAGCCCACGGGCAGGTTGCAAGTTGCAGGCAACACCTAGTAGAGTGGTTAAAACTGTGACAGAAAACCTGTAGTATTTCAATCCTGAGGAACCAGAGGACTGCGTTAGAGGCCACTCAAATATGAGGACAATCCCAGAAAGTAAAGGGCCCAAGATGGGGAGCCCAATTCTGTATTTAAATTCAGAACAAATCCTTGGCTGACATGCATGCACAGGGTAATCTCTAGACAGTTTAGCTAAGGCCAAAAGAACTAAATTGAGTTTAAGCTACCACCCAAGAGACAGAGCATGCAGTTTAAGTCCAACCAAGTTGCTGAAGTGAAAAGAAAGCCAAGAAATCCACTTCTCTGGAGGAATATAATAGAATTCTGTCTCCACAAAGTAAATTCAAACATTTGTAATGTCTAGGATACAATTCAAAATCACATGACATACAAAGAAACTGAAAAAATTATAACTTATTCTTATAAAAAAGAAAAGACAACAGAGACCATTCAACAGAAACCACTCCCAAGATGTCCAGATACTAGAATTAACAAAGATATTAAAGCAGCTTTTAAAAGCTATGATCAATGTTATAAAAGAAACATGCTTCTATGGATGAGATGATAGATGTGGTGGTTTGAAGCTTTACATATCCCACAAAACATGTTCTTAAACCTAATTCATTCCTGTGGATTTGAACCCATTGTAAGTAGGACCTTTTGTTGAGGTTACTTCAGTTAAGGTGTGACACACCTTAATCAGAATGGGTCTTAATCCTATTATTGGAGTCCTATATAAGTTGAATGAACTTCAGACAGAAAGAGAGAAAGCCACAGAAAGAGCAGGCAGAAGCTGAACATCAACAGAACCAGAAAGAGAAAGGAGAGACCAGGAGACACTGCCATGTGCCTTGTTAAGTGATAAGCTAAAGACCAAAGATCACCAGCGGCCAGGTCCAGAACAGCACAGTCTTTGGGGATAAGGCATCAACTTGATGCCTTTTTACTTTCCTTTAACCTCAAAATTGTGAGCAATTAGATTCCCATTGTTCCATCCCAAAAAACAGATTATCTACAATTATAAGCAAGATAGTTCTATTCATCTGCCCCATGAGATCTAAGCCCCTCTCAATCAGAAAGAGAGTGGGCATCACCATTCCAAAATCCTCAAGATTGGGAAATGAACAATGGACTAAAGTAGACTTATTATTCTATTATAGACTTATAATTATTCTAACAATAAGAACTTTTATCATTGATATAAAGGCAGTGGCCAACACAGGTTCCGAGGGGAGGGAATGGGAAGAATAGGTGTAACATGGGGGCATTTTTGGGACATTGGAGTTGTCCTGTGTGACACTGCAATAATGGATAAAGGCCATTATGCATTTTGTCAAAACCTATAAAATTGTGTGGGACAAAGTGTAAACTATAATGTAAACTACAGTCCATGGTTTGTAGTAATGCTTCAATATGTGCTCATCAATTGTAACAAATGTACCATACTAATGAAAGATGTTATTAATGTGGGAAAGTACGGGAGGGGGAAGGGGTGGGGTATATGGGAATCCCCTATATTTTTTATGTAACATTTATTTAATCTAAAGCTTCTTTAAAAAGTTTAAAATTTTTTTCAATTAAAAAAAAAAAAAAATGTATTTTAACTACCAGAAAAAAAAAAAAATTCCTGTTTTTTAAGCCAGCCCCTTGCATCCTTGAGCAGCCAAGGAAACTAAAACAATGGACAGCCCAACAAACATAGACACTACGAAACATAACCAAAAAGAAATCCCAGAACTGAAAAACAGACTATCTGAAATAGAAAAATTCACTTGATAGACACATGTGAGTTAAATTGCTGAAAATCAAAGATAAAGAGAATATCTTAAAAGCAACCAGAGAAAATGGCATATTACCACAAAGTGAACACTGATTTGAAATATTGCTGAATTCACATCAGAAACTACATAGGCTAGAAGACAGTGGAACAACATCTTTAAAGTGCTGAAGGAACTATCAATACTCAGAGAAAATATCCTGGAGAGCTCCACTATCAGAAATGATGAAGGAGGTTCTAAAGGCTGAAAAGAGCTGATACCGGATAAAAACCTGGATATCCCTAATGGAATGAAGAGCATAGAAAATGATAAATATCTATAAAATATAAATATCTATTTTTTCTTCTCATTTAAAAAAATATATAATCATTTAAAGCAAAAATTAAAACATACTGTGGAGCTTATAACATATATGCTAAAAACCATAACAAAAAATGAGGGAAGCATGTGTATAAACAAACCTATAGAGTTATAAAGTTTCTACATTTAATATTAAGTGATATAATGTTAATTCTAAATAGTCTGAAGAGTTAAAGACGTATAACATAATCCTTAGAGTAACACAAAAATAAAAGAAAACCATATAGCTAAAAAGCCATAGGAAAACTAAAATAGAATGTTAAAATTATTTTTTAAAATCCTCCCTCCATAACCCCACCAAAGAAAAGACAGGAAAGTAGGAACAGAGAAACAAACAAACAAAAAAAGGAAAAACAGAAAACAACAAAACTGTAGAACTATAGCAATAATTATATTAATTATAAATGGACTAACAAGCATGCAAATTAAAAGGCCGGACCTGTTAGAATGAATAAAAAGCAAGATATAACTATATTTTATCTACAAGAGGTGCACTTTAAATAACAGGCTGAAAGTAAGTGAAGGTAAAAAAACCTACACCATGCAAACTGTAAGTAAGCACAAAACTGGAGAAGGTATACATATACCAGAGAAAGTAGATTTTAAAACAGAGAGCATAAAAAGAGACATTCCATTATGATCACAAGTTCAATTTATTAGTAAGACATAATTATAAACGTGTATAAGCCTACCAAAGAGCTCTGAAATATATGAAACAAAAGCTGATAGAATTAAAGTCAAAAAGGACAATCCTTCAATTACAGTTGGAGATGTAAACACATTCCAACTGACAGAAATAGATTTAAAAATATCTAAAAAGACAAAAAAGATGTGAACAATATTATTCAGCACCTTGACCAAATGATATTCATAGAACACTATACCCAATAAGTACAGAATACGTTCTTTCAAGTGCACATAATAGAGTCACAAGCAAAATTATGTTCTGGGCCATAAAACAAACCTCAATAACTTCTGAAGAACTGCAACTGCAGGGAATATGATCTTACATCACAATGGAATCAAATTAGAACTCAATAATAAGATGCTTAGAAAAAAAACAAATATTTAAAAATTAAAAATCACATCCCTGTATAGCCCATGGATCAATAAAGAAATTGAAAGAGAATATTTTGAATAATGAAATACAACATACCAAAATTTGTGAGATGCAGCTAAAGCAGTGCTAAGAAAGAAATATACAGCTTTAAATGTGTTTAAAAGAAAGTTCTAAAACCAAATACCTAAGGTTTTACTATAAAACACTAGAAAAATAAGAAAATAAATGCAAATTAAGTAGACCAGAGAAAACAGGAAAGAGTAGAAATCAGTGATGTACAAAATAGACAAACAAGAAAAAATAAGTTAAAAGTTGTCTCACTGAAAAAGATATTTCACTGAAAAGATGAATAAAACTGATACAGACTAAGAAAAGTGAAGAGAGAAGGCAAATTACTAATATTACTAATATAATAAATGAATACAGTGCTATCAATACATAGTCTACAAATGAGAAAAAGAAAACAAGAGAATATTATGAAAAACATTATTTAAATAAATTCAATAACCATGACAAAATGGACAAACTCCATAAAAAGTTCAACCTACTAAAACCAACACAATATGAAAAAGAAAATATTAAAAGCACACTCTCTTTTAAGGAAATTGAATATTATTATCAAAAATTTCACACAAATTAAATCCCAGGTTTCAATGGTGAATCCTACAAATATTTAAGCAAGAAATTTTAAATTTCTGTAGGAAACGGATAAAGTAGTGAACACTTCCCAACTCATTTTACAAAGCCAGCATTAACTCTAATATCCAAACCTAATAAAGACTGTAATAAAAGTGAGAATTACAGACCAGTAGTCTTCCTGAATATAATTTAAAAATCCTTAAACAAGATGCTAACAAACTGAATCCAAAAATATATAGGCATACCTCAGAGATACTGAGGATCAGTTCTGGAACACGGCAAGAAAGCAAGTATCGCAATAAAGCGAGTCACACAAATTTTATGGTTGTCCAGTGCATAGAAATGTTATGTTTACCCTGTATTGTAGTCTATTAAGTGTTCAATAGCATTATGTCTGAAAAAAACACTGCGAATATTCTCGCTGTCCTAGTTTTGTGATAATCAGGGTAGCCTAAACATTCACTCTATTAGAAACCATGCATGTGTTCCCAGACCTAGTTTTTCTCCCTAGGTCTGGTTTTCAGAATGCTGGTGATAAACTAAGCCTGATTTATTATAAGACTATCCTGTATGGGAAATGACTGAAACTCTAGGTATCTTTGGTCAACCTTAAAAGATTTAGCAAAGGGACGGATGTGGCTCAAATGGTTGGGTATCTGTCTCCCATATGGAGGGAATTGGGTTTTATCCCCAGGACGTCCCGGCAAAAATTAAAAAAAAGAAAAATATAGAAGGCGCACAGACCATCAGGACCTGCATGTGGGTGCGCCGCCAGGCCCCGTGAGCAGGTGAACCCCCCCAGGCCCCACGAGCAGGTGAGCCCCCCAGACCCCACACGTGGGTATGCCACCAGGCCCCATGAGCGGATGAGCCCCCAGGCTCTGAGCGTAGGTGCGCCGTCAGGCCCCACGAGCCATGCATCAAGATGATGACGTAACAAGATAGTGACATAAGGGAGATCCAAGACAAGACGTGCCAAAAAACCCGGAACTCAGGTGGCACAGGTGGTAGGACGCCTCTCTCCCACATAGGAGGTTCCAAGGATGGAATCCCAGTGAATACAGGGGGAGAAGGATGAGAAGAGAGGGCAGGAAATGGACACAGAGAGTTGCCCAGCAAATGGACACAAAAACAGCAAAAACGGGGGGTAAAAATGGATAAAAGTAAAAAATAAATAAATCCTTAAAAAAAAAGTATAGGGGAGTAAGATACGGACTATAATTAGTAGTAATACTTTGACGATGCTCTTTCATAATTTGTTAACAAATGTTTCACAACAATGCAAAGTATTTGTGGTGGGGTGATGTGTGGGAGCCCTGTATGATGTTATGCATGTTTGTTTGTAAGTTCACAATGTTTACTGAACACTTGTTGTTTCTGTATGTTCATGTATGAATGATATACTTCAATAAATTGTTTAATAAATAAATTAATAAATAAATAAACACCAATGTGCATACCTTAATCTAAAAATACTGCTTAAAAATGCTAACCATTATCTGAACTTTCAGTGGGTCAATCTTTTTGCTGATGGAGGGTCTCAAGAAACCACTTTCTTTGCTCATCTATAAGAAGCAACTCCTCATCCATTACAGTTTTATTGTGAGATTGCAACAATTCAGTCACATCTTCAGACTCCACTTCCAATTCTAGTTCTCTTGCTATTTCCACATTTACAGTTACTTCCTCCACTGAAGTCTTGAACCCCTCAAAGTCTTCCATGACGGTTGGAATCAACTTCTTCCAAACTCCTGTTAATGTTGCTATTTTGACCTCCTCCCATGAATCACCAATGTTCTTAATGGCATCTAGAATGGTGAATCCTTTCCAGAAAGTTTTCAACTTATTTTTCCCAGAGCCATCAGAGGAATCAGTATTTATGGCAGCTATAGCCTTACAAAAGGTATTTCTTAAATAATAAGACTTGAAAATCGAAATTACTCCTTGATCAATGGGCTTCAGAATGAATATTGTGTTAGCAGGCATGAAAACAACATTAATCTCACTGTATATTTCTATCAGAGTTCTTGGGTGATCAGGTGCAAAGCCAATCATCAGTAATATTTTGGAAGGAATTCTTTTTCTCTGAGCAGTAGGTCTCAAGACTGGACTTAAGATAGTAAACAAAGCTATAAAAAAGATATGCTGTCATCCAGGCTTTTTTGTTCCATTAACAGAGTACAGAGTAGATTTAGCATAATTCTTAAGGGCCCTAGGATTTTCAGAATGGTAAATTAATGTTGGCTTCAACTTGAAGTCACCAGCTGTATTAGCCTCTAACAAGAGAGTCAATCTGTCCTTTGAAGCTTTGAGGCCGGGCACTCACTTCTTCTCTCTAATTATGAAAGTCCAAGATAACATCTTTTTCTAATATAAAGCTGTTGTGAAAACAATGAATATCTGTTGTGTAGTCACCTTCATCAATTATCAATTATCTTAGCTAGATCGTCTGAATAACTTGCTGCAGCTTCTATATCAGCACTTGACCTTTCACTTTAATGTTATGGAGATAAATTCTTTCCTTAAATTTCATGAACAAACCTTTGCTAGCTTCAAACTTTTCTTATGCAGCTTCCTCATCTCTCTTGGCCTTCACAGAACTGAAGATACTAATATCAGACAAAACAGACTTCAAATGCAAAAAAGTTATAAGAGATACAGAAGACCATTACATATTAATAATAGGGACAATCTACCAAGAAGACATAACAGTCATAAATATCTATGCACCTAACCAGGGTGCCCCAATATACATGAGGCACACTCTGGCAGAACTGAAGGGAGAAACAGACATCTCTACAGTAATCACTGGAGATTTCAATACATCACTCACATAATTAGGTAGAACAACTAGACAGAAGATCAACAAGGAAACAGAGAACTTTAACAATATGATAAATGAGTTAGACCTAGCAGACATATACAGAATGTTGCACCCAAAGTCAGCAGGTTATACATTCTTCTCAAGTGCCCATGGATCTTTCTCCAGGATAGACCACATATTAGGTCACAACGGAGTTCTCAATAAATATAAAAAGACTGAAATTACACAAAGCACCTTCTCAGATCATAATGAAATGAAAGTAGATATCAATAATAGACAGGAAAGAGGTAAATTCACAAATGTTTGGAGGCTAAACAACACATAAATAATCAGTGGGTCAAAGAAGGAATTGCAAGTGAAATCAGTAAGTATATTGAGATAAATGAAAACGAGAACACAACTTATCAAAACTCATAGCATACAGTGAAGGCAGTCTTTTTTTTTTTAAAGAGGTACCAGGGATGGAACTCAGGACCTCAACATGGGAAGCTGGCACTCAACCATTTGAGCTACACCCGCTCCCGTGAAGGAAGTCTTGAGAGGGAAATTTATAGCCCTAAACGCCTATATTTAAAAAGAAGAAAGAACTAAAATCGAAGATCTAACTAAACAATTGGAGAAATCAGAAAAATAACAGCAAACCAATCCCAAAACAAGGAGAAGGAAAGAAATAATAAAGATTAGAACAAAAATAAATGAAATTGAGAACCAAAAAAAAAAAAAAAAAAAAAATAGAGAAAATCAACAAAACCAAAAGCTGGTTCTTTGAGAGGATCAATAAAACTGGCAAACCCCTAGCCAGACTAACAAAGAAGAAAAGAGAGACAATGCAAATAAATACAATCAGAAATGAAAGGGGGAAAGTTACAACTGACCTCGCAGAAATTAAAAGGATCATAAAAAGATTTTATGAGAAACTGTATGCCAGCAAACTAGACAACCTAGATGAAATGGACAAATTCCTAGAAAAGCACAACCAACCTACACTGATGCTACAAGAAATAGAAGAACTTAAACAAAACAATCACATTTAAAGAGATTGAATCAGTCATTAAAAATCTTCTAACAAAGGAAAGTCAAGGACCAGATGGCTTCACTGGTGAATTCTACCAAGCATTTCAAGAGGAATTAACACCAATCCTGCTTAAACTCCTTCAAAAAACTCAAGAGGAGGGAAAATTACTCAACACATTTTATGAAGCCGACATCACCCTAAATACCAAAGCCAGATAAAGACACTAGAAGAAGAAAATTACAGACCAATCTCTCTAATGAACATAGATGCAAAAATTCTCAACCAAATACTTGCAAATCAAATCCAACAGCATATCAAAAGACTTATACATCACAACCAAGTGGGATTTATTCCTGGTATGCAAGGCTGGTTCAACATAAGAAAATCAATCAATGTAATACACATATTAACAAACTGAAAGAAAAAACCACACAATTATCTCAATCGATGGAGAAAAGGCATTCGACAAAATTTAGCATCCTTTCTTGTTAAAAACACTTAGAAGATAAGAATAGAAGGAAAATTCCTCAATATGATAAAAGGCATATATGAAAAACCCATGGCCAACATCATACTCAATGGGGAGAGGTTGAAAGTATTCCCTCAAAGATTGGGAACAAGACAAGGATACCCACAGTCACCATTGTTATTCAACATGTACTAGAAGTTCTAGCTAGAGCAATCAGACAAGAAAAAAAATTAAAAATTAAAGGTATTCCAATAAGAAAAAAGGAAATAAAACTCTATTTGTATATGACATGATCCATATTTAGAAAATTCTGAAATGTCTACCATAAAGCTACTTGAGCTAATAAATGAGTTCAGCAAAATGGTAGGATACAAGATCAACATGCAAAAATCAGTAATGTTTTTGTACACTAGTATTGAATAATCTAAGGAGGAAATCATTAAGTTCGGCACAATCCCCCCCCCTCCCCAGTAAACAAAAAATCATCAGCAACACCTCCTGACTTAAAACCCTCCTCATACCCCTCCTAATTCTCACATTAATCTTATCAGTCCTTCTCCTCCGGTCCTGCCTTACACAATTCTTAAAAAGTTTCATCTGCAGAACCGTTCACTCTGTAACCAATCAGGCCATCATCGACATGTTTCTCATACAACAAGCTCACAGCTACCATACCCTGGCACAAGATGACTGTTAGGAACAGCTCTACACCCCGGTCAGCAGGAAGTAGCTACAGAAGACAAATCGTCTTCTTTTTTCCCCAGCAAAAAGAAATAAAAAGAGTCTGGGATGTTAGACCCAGCTCTCCCTTCATGTCCCCTCTTCATCCCTCCTCCCTCCCCCCTCTTCCTGCAGGTGTGCATTCCTAATTGATATGAAACCAAAGCTTCTGTCCCTGCTCCCTCCCTAAACATTCTGGCCTGATAGTAGCAACCCACGTGGATGGAATTACAAAGCCAATATGAGTTATCTCACCCCACCCTTAAAACTGCAAAACCAGCATAAACCATCATAAACTAGCCCCTTTGTAGTCTAGCCACAGAATGAGTTATAAATACCTCCCTCTCCCCCTTCTTGGCTGCTGATGTCTATTCACAGGCAGCCTACCTGCTAACCTCTCTCATTAAAGGCTCTGTTTAAACTAACCTCAGCTCCCAGTCTGATATCTAAGACACCTCCCTTACTCAGCTTCCCTCCAAACCTAACAGAAATCAGGGGTAAAATTCCACTTAAAATAGCAACAAAAAGACTCAAATACCAGGAATCAATTCAACCAAAGAAGTACAGGACTTATATGCAGAAAACTACAAAACAGTGCTAAAAAAAATATCAATGAAGACCTAAACAAATAGAAAGACATTCCGTGTTCATGGATTGGAAGACTAAATACCATCAAGATGTCAATCCTGCCCAAACTGATTTATAAATGCAATGCAATACCAATCAAAATTCCAACAGCCTACTTTACAGGGAAAAAAAAAAGGCAATTAAAACTCATTTGGAAGGGAAAGTGCAATCGAATAGCCAAAAGCATTCTAAAAAAGAATAGCAACATGGGAGGAATTTCACTGCCTCATCTTGAAATGTATTAAAAAGCTACATTGGTCAAAACAGCTTGGTTGGAAATGGATATGGCTCAAGTGACTGAGCACCTGCTTCCCACAAGGGAAGGTCCCAGATTCAGTTCCTGGTGCCTCCTAAAAACATAAAAGCAAACAACAAGCAAACAAATGAAAAAACCAACTCAGGGACACTCACGTGGCTCAGTGGTTGAGCGCCAGCTTCCCACATATGAGGTCCCAGGTTTAATCCCTAGCCCCAGTACCTCAAACAAAAACAAAACAAAACAAAAAACAACAGCATGGGACTAGCATAAAGATAGACACATCAATCAGCGGAATAGAATTCAGAGTCCAGAAATAAACCCTCACTTCTACAGCCAACTGGTTTTTGACAAACCTAACAAGTCCATGTTAATGGAACAAAACAGTCTCTTCAACAAACGGTGCTGGAAGAACTGGATATCTATAACCAAAAGAATGAAAGAGGACCCCTATCTCACTCCCTATATAAGGATCAACTCAAAATGGATCAAAGACGTAAATAGAAAAGCCAGGATCGTAAAACTACTACAAGAAAATGTACAGAAACATCTTAAAGACCTTGTGGTAGGTGGTGGTTTCTTGGACCTTTCACCCAAAGCATGTGCAACAAAAGAAAAATTAGATAAATGGGACTTCCTCAAAATTATACACTTCTGCACCTCATAGGACTTTGTAAAAAGGGTGATAAGGCAGCCGATTCAGTGGGAGAAAATATTTGGAAATCACATATCCAATAAAGGTTTAATATCTGTGATATATAAAGAGATGTTACAACTCAACAATAAAAAGGCAAACAATCCAATTATAAAATGGGCAAAAGACTTGAAGAGACATTTGTCCAAAAAAGAAATACAAATGGCAAAAAAACACATGAAATAATGTTCAACATCACTAATGATTAGGGAAATGCAAATCAAAACTACAATGAGCTATCATTTCACACCTATCAAAATGGCCACTATTAAAAAGACCGAGAACTTATATAAGTGTTGGAGAGGATATAGAGATAGAAACACTTATTCATTGTTGGTGGGAATGTAGAATGTATAGACACTGTGGCAGTTCCTAAAGAAGTTGAAAATAGACTTGCCACATGACCCTGCAATACCACTACTGGGAATATACCCAGAAGAACTGAGAGCAGAGACACGAACAGACCTCCGCACACCGATGTTCATAATGGCATTTTTCATGATTGCCAAAAGTTGGCAACAACCAGGTGTTCATCAACCGATGAATGGATAAGCAAACTGTGGTGTATTCACATGATGGAATATTATGAACTGTAAGAAGAAATGAAGTCGTAAAGCTTATGACAACATGGATGACCCTGGAGGACATTATGTTGAGCAAAGCAAGCCAGACACAAAGGGACAAATACTGTACGATTGTGCTACTATGAACTAAATATATTGTGTAACATATTGTATGATTCCATTTATACAAAAAATAAATATAAATCAATTTATAAAGATGAAATTAGATCAGTGGTTATGTAGGGCTGGGGAAGGCATGCTAAGGGGTGTTGGGTTTTTCTTTTTGGAGTAATGAAATGGTTCTAAAATTTTTTTGTGGCGATGAATGGACAACATTATACTAAAAGCCTTTGATTATACACTTTGGATAGATCATATGGTATGTGAATATATCTCAATAAAACTGCTTAATAAATAAATAAATAAATGTGCAAGAATAGCCAGAAATAGCAGCTATGTACAGCAGGGGAAACAGAGAGAGATTGAGAGGTGAAGAATTTTCTTGTTTGTCTGGTTTTTGTTTATTGTTATTATTATTGAAATAATGAAAATGCTCTAATAATGATGGAAGTGAATGAATGCACAACTATGTGATTATACCAAGTACCAAGGAATTTCTTTAAAAAAAAAAAAAAAACTTTTCCTTTGCATTCACAACTTGGCTAACTGTTTGGCACAAGAGGCCTAGCTTTCAGCCTATCTTGGCTTTTTTGACATGCCTTCCTCACTAAGTTTAACCATTTCTAGCTTTTGATTTAAGGTGAGAAACATGCAACTCTTTATTTTACTTAAAGTCTTATAGGCCACTGTAGACTTAAACTTATTAAATGGCCTAATTTCATATTGTTGTGTCTCAGGGAATAGGGAGTTCAGGAAAGGGATAGAGATGGAGGAACAGCCAGTTGGTGGAGCAGTCAAAACACAAACATTTATCGATTAAGTTCACCATTTTAGATGGGTGGTTTGTGCTCCCCACAATTATAATGGTAACATACAAGATCATTGATCACTAAAATAGATATGATAATGAAAAAGTTTGAAATATATATAAGAATTACTAAAATGTGACACAGACACAAGAGGTGAGCACAAGCTGTTGGAAAATAGTGCCAATAAACTTACTCAATGCAGGATTCTCATAAATCTTCAATTTATAAAAAATGCAATTATCTGCAAAATGCAATAAAGTAAAGTGCAATAAAGTGAGGTATGCCTGTGTTAAAAGGATAATGCATTAGAATGAAAACTGCAGGATCACAAGGTTGCTTTAAGAGTCAAGAATCAATCAATTCATTGCCCCAGACAAAAGGCATGTACAGAAAGGGTCAGGGAGGCCCTTATGCTTTGGCCTGGAACTATTCTCCAAACTCACTGTTTGGACAAGCCCTGAAGTATAACACTCACACAAGTCAATCTGCATAGACTAGAAAGGTCCCCCTTCCCCCCCTTTTTTTGGTTAGCTCCTGGAATTCAAGGACATCTCTGTCATAACATTAGCTGGATATAAGCTTAAGGAACAGACACCTCAGAGTCTAAGTTCCACAAAATATAAAATCACCCAAGTTTCAACAAAGATTATAAAACAGACAAAGAAACAGGAAGTGATGGCCCAGGCAAAGAAGAAGATCAAAACATTAGAAACCACCAATGAAGAGAGGATCGTACCTGAGACATGCCAGACAAAGAATTTTAAAAAATGGTCCTAAATATGCTCAAAGAGCTAAAGGAAGACATGGACAAAGAACCAAAGGAAATCAAGAAAATGACAGATGAACATAAAGAGAATATCAATAAAGAGATAGAAATTATTAAAAGGAACCAAACAGAGCTGAAGACGACAGTAACTGAAAGAAAAAATTCCCCAGTGGAGTTCAACAGCAGATTGGAGCTGGCAGAAGAATCAGTGACTATGAACATAAAACAAATGAAATCATCCAGTCTGAGGAGCACAAAGAGGGAAGAATGAAGAAAAGTGACAGGGCCTGAGGAACCTGTGGGACACCAATACACATACCAATATACACACTGTGGGAGTCCCAGAAGCAGAAGAGAAAGAGAAAGAGGCAGAGAGAAATAATGGCTGAAAACACCTCAAATTTAATTAAAGACATGAACAGACACATCCAAGACACTCAATAGCCTCCAAACAGGATAAACCCAAGTAGAACCACACTGTGGAATATTATAATCAAACTGCCAAATGCCAAAGATAAAGATGGAATTTTGAAAGCCAGAAGCAATATATCACATACATGGGAGTCTCAATAAGATTCTGTGCCTATTTCTTATCATAAACCATCATAAACCATCAAGGCAAGAAGAAAGTAGGATGACATATTTAAAGTGCTGAAAGCAAAAAACAGTCAGCCAAGCATTCTGCATCTGGCTAAACAGTCCTTCAAAAATGAGAGGGAGATTAAGACATTCCCAGATAAACAAAAGTTGAGGGAGTTTATCATTACCAGACTGGTCCTACATGTGACACTAAAGAGAGTTCTGCAGGTTGAAAGGAAAGATAATAGACTGAAGCCATATGAAGAAATAAAGATCCTCAGTGAGGATAACAACATGGGTAAACATAAATGCCAGTACTATTGTATTTTTGGTGTGTAACTCCACTTTTTACTTCCTACAAGATATAAAAGGCAAAGTGTAATGCTAAATCAATGATTTTGGACTCATAATGTATAAACATGTAATCTGCAACAAGAACTACATAAAGGTGGAGGGGATAGAACTGTATAGAAACACAGATTATGTATGTTATTGAAGTTGTTAAGTTGGTATCAAAGGAAACAAGATTGCTATTGATTTAGAATGTTAAATTTAAGCCCCACAGTAACCACAAAGAAAACAGCTGAGAATATGCAAACTCATAAGGACAAAAAGCAGAGTACAGGTTACCAGGGGTTGGGGGGCAGGGTAAATGGTCAATTAATGCAAAATGAGTGTAGGGTTTCAGTCTGGGGTGATAGAAAAATTCTAGTAATGAATGCTGGTAAGGATACTGCAACATTGTGAATGTGATTAATCTCACTGAATGGTATGATTGGAAGGGGTTGGGATGGGAAAATATATGTTGTATATATGTTGCCACAATTAAGGGAAAAAAGAAAGAAACAAAAGCAATCATGATAAATAATTGCAATACATGACACTGGATGGGATTGAAGAATGGAGGAGAAAAGTTCAAAAGGACATTACTGGGACATAAGGAAAAAATTGGAATATAGAATGCAAGCTTTATATCAATGTTAAATGTCTTGAACTTAATAACTGCACTTAAAGTGATCACACAAGTGAATATCCTTGTTTATAAGAAATGTACATGGCAGTATTTTATGTCCAAGGATTATGATGTATGTAACCTGCTCCAAAATATTCAGAAAATTAGATAGATAATTGATAGAATGATATGGCAAAAGCAGCAAAATGTTAAAATTGGTGGTTCTGATTGTCTGAGGGTGTGGGGGTATGTTGGAGTTCTCTGTATGGGATTTGTATTATTTTTACAACTGTTTAAAATTATTTTGCAAGTTTAAAATTATTCAAAATAAAAAGTTAAAAAAAAAAGAAAAAAATAATCAATGAGTAATCAAGACCGTGGAACTGGTTTAAGAATAAATATTTAAATCAATACATTTATGATCAAAAAATTTCCAACAAGGGTTCCAAAACCATTCAATGGGAAAATAATAATCTTTTCAACAAATGGTGCTGGGGCAAGTAGATATACATGCACAAAAGAATGAATTTGGACTCCAACATCATACCATATACAAAAATTAACTCAAAATCAATCAAAGACCTAAGTTTAAGAATTAAAACTGCCCAACTCTTAGAAAGAATCATAGGCATAAATCTTTGTGACCTTGGATTAGGCAACGGTTTCTTAGATATGATACCAAAGGCAAAAGCAACAAAAGAAAAAAATATAAATTGAATTTCATCAAAATCAAAAACTTGTTGCTCACCAGACACTATCAATAAAGTGAAAGACAGCCCCAAAGAATTGGAGAAAATATTTTAAATCACATTATCTGATATGGGTCTGGTATCCAGAATAAAAAAGAAATCTTGCAACTTAATTTTAACTACAAAGACAAACCCAATTTAAAAATGGGCAAAATATTTTAATAGACATTTTCCCAAAGATATACAAATGGCCAATAAGCACATGAAGATGTTCCTTTTTTAAAGCACTTCCTTGTTTGAGGGCACCATGATAAACCCCAGACCTATCTTGTATTTTCCCTGTCTCATCCCTTGAATCCACCACCCCTTAGGAGCCTTATTTCTTTTTTACTGGAGAATGGTGTTTAGAAGCCAAGATCTCCTTGCTATTGAAGTTGTTCTAGGTATTTTCAACAGACAGAGCTAATAAATATTTGCATGTATACTAACCCAGACATGCACACACATCCATATTTCTGTATATACCTAACTCTCTCTATTAAAATTAACATTAAATTAACATTAAAATCCTAAGTTTATCTTTTTTCTTTTTTTAAATATTTATTTATTTACTGTATCCATTTTAAACGTCCCCCTTCCCCATTTGCTGTTTTTTTTGTGTGTCCATCCGCTGGGCAATTCTCTGTGTCTGTTTCCTGCCATCTCTTCTCATCCTCCTCCTCCAGTCTTCACCAGGATTCGATCCTGGAGACCTCCGACGTAGGAGAGAGGTGTTCTGCCACCAGCGCCACCTTGGCTCCTGGTTTTCAGAGCTTTTTGGAGTATCTCGCCTTGTCTCTTCCCTGCGCGTCTCTCCTGTTACATCATCATCTTGCTGCATGGCTCCCGGGGCCTGGCGGCTCACCAGCACACAGAGCCTGGCAGCCCATGCGCCTTCTATATATACATATTTTTATTTTATTTTACCGGGAGGTCCCGGGGATTGAACCCAGGTCCCTCCATATGGCAGACGGACGCCCAACCATTTGAGCCACATCTGCCCCCCCTAAGTTTATCTTGATAACTCTGATTCCAATCTATTCACCACAGGGTTCATTTCAGCCTTCACCATTTCCTCATTTGAAACCTCTTTCTCCAAATATGAGAAACCTGGCTCTCATTATCCATAATATATTTACTTACTTGTTCAATTCTAGAATTCACAAAAAGTAGGTTCAGAATTGCTAATCCATACTCTGAGAAAATCACCTTTCCTAACCATATCACAGCATTTATGCACAGTTCTTTTAATGTTTAGCTTCATCACAATATCAAGACATACTTTTCCAGTTATATGTAGGTAGTTCTTTTCTACCTCACCCCCTTCAGGGTGGTTATGTAACTCATTTGTAACACAGTTAGGTTCATTTGTTAACGTTTGTATTCCATTTTGCCCATACCATCCACCTATCCTGGTTGGTCTTAATTGTCTATTTTTTTGACTATATGAAGGATATGAGGAAATCACTATGGTCCTAAGAGTCAGAGCTATACAAAAAGACATACTCAGAGAAATGCTACTCCCTCCTTATCCCTGTTAGCCCTTTCCATCCCCACCCCCGGCTTCCACCTCTTTCTCACTTACCCCAGTGAGTAACTGATCTGTTTAGTTTCTATTAATAGTTTATCCTTTCGACATTTCTTTTGTACAAATGAGCCAACACATGCGTTTTCTTAAATTCCTTTCTTTCTTACTATACAAAGAGGAGCACACTATAAATATTTTGGGGGGCTTTACTTTTTCACTTAACAGTAAATCTTAGATATCATTCTGTATTAGCTCACAGGGATGTTACTCATGTGTGGGCATGTCGTAGCTTTTTCAACTACTCTCCTTTATATAGGCATTTACACTGTGTCCAATATTTTGAAATCACAAACAATGTTGCAATCAATAACCTTGTGTATATGTATTTTCCAACTGTTGAAGGTATATCTTCATGGTAAATTCCTATAAGTAAGACTGCTTGGTTTAAAAATATATATACAATTTTATTAGGTATTGCCAAATTTCCCTCTAGATGAGCTGTACCAATCTGTTTTCCTACCAGCAATGTATGAGAGTGCCTGTCTCTTCAGTCTCACAGTGCAATGGGTTATTATACTTTTAAAATTTTTGCCAGTCTGATAGGTAAGAAATCTCACTGTTGTGTAAAATTTGCATTTCTCTAATTCAGTTATTTGAATACATTTTCATGATTGAAGGTCATTTATGTATTTTTGTGTGTGTGTGAATTGCCAGTTCATGTATTTTTCCCATTTTTCTATCAAATTTTTAGTCCTTTTACACTCAATTTTTAAGTTATTTAAACATAAAGCATATTAACCCTTTGTAGAATGTGTTCCAAATATTATACCATACTCTTTTCCCTCCCCCTCCCCCCCCCAGTGGCTCCCTTGTCTGTTTGATCATTGTTTGCACTCGTTGTCTGCTCTTTTTGTTTGTTTGTTTTCTTTAGGAGGCACAAGGAACTGAACCCGGGACCACCCATGTGGGAGGCCGATGCTCAACTGCTTGAGCCACATCCACTCCCTGCTCATTGTCTACTTGTTTCTTGTTCATTGTTTTTTTTCCCCTCATTGTCTGCTTGTTGTTTGTCTTCTTTATGAGGCACCTGAAACCGAACCCAGAGCCTCCCATGTGGGAGGTGGGCACGCAACTGCTTGAGCCACTTCCGCTCCCCCATACTCTTTTTTAAATGAGGTAAACCCCATATTTTATTCAGCTTTCATTAGTTTTGCCCTGCTATCCCTTTTCTGCTCCAAGATCCCATCTAGGATATATTATATTTAGTTCTCATGTCTCAAGCTCCTCTGGGCTGTGAGAGTTTTTCAGGCTTTCCTTGTTTTTGATGATCTTGGCAGATTTGAGGTGCAATGGTCAGGTATTTTGTAGACTGTTGATTAACTGGACTTTGATGCTTTTCTCATGGTTAACTGGGGTTATTGGTTTTGGGGAGAAGACCACAGAGGTAAAGTGACATTCCCATTGCATCATATCAAGGGTACATACTATTAGGACTTATCACTGGTGATGTTAATCTTGATTACCTGACATTTGCCAGGTTTTCCATCATAAAGTTACTTTTTTCCTCCCCACGCCGTACTTTCACTGTCTATTTTCTTGGTCATCTCCTTTACCAACTTAGTCATCTCTATATCTTTAAAGCCTAATACTTAGCAGATGCTCAATAAACATTTCCTGGAAGACAGTGGAAGTGAAAAGATCAGTAGTCAAGCCTGGAGCCGGAGGAATGATGCCCTTCTCTTCCACCTCTCTCCAACAATGGCTAGGAACACAGATTATTTGAGAAAAAGTGGGCAATGCAATGAAAAGCATGCCCAGTTCAAGTCCCACTTCCTTTATTAGGCCATTAGATCTGTTCTAGATCTCAGTCATGACTTCTTCATCTAAATTCCTCTATAACTTATTTATTTATTTATTTACTAGTAGAATCAAACTCTCCTTTATTCAGCATTTACCCTGTGGCAGGAACTCTGCAACAACCTTACAAGATAAGTGCCATTATCACTTTTTTTTTTTTTTTACAAGAAAGATTAAGTTTATATACCTTTGGAGAGTTAGAATCCAATACTGATCTGTATCCATAGCATAGCACAGCGCACTCATATCTGTTGTTGATCTGAGTAATCGCTTCCTCTTCTGAACTGCACAACCCTTTCTATTTCTTATAAAACTTATTATATTCTACCTTGTATTATAAAACAGGGAGACATTAAAAAAGAAAAAAATAAAGTATAAATAAAAAAAGAATAAATAATATAACTCCTACAGAGGAGATCTATAAAGTATTGATAAAAGGCCAGCAGAATTTTCACAAAATCCCTGTTCAACAAAGAAGGAACCAAATCACATAGCAAGTAACTAAAGTAGCAAGTTATAGTCAAGAAATTAGAATGACTGGCTAAATGGGAGCCTTAAGTGTTAGGGTATAAGGTTAAGCCCATGAAAATTTTAGTGAAATCCATTTAGTATCAAAACAAAATCTCAGCAAATTAGGTGTCTTAAGAAAAATCAATTACCAGATCTGAATATATGAGACAAATACAGCAAATATTAAAACTTTAAAGTTTTTTTAAATCAGAGTAGAACTAAAAATTATTCTCTCAAGTCTCTATCTCAAAGCAAGATGTACAAAATGTTTAAACAAGCTCCTATCTCTAAATTCCTCCCTCGTAACTGCAGTGTGACTGTTTTTAAGTGACTCAATTCTTCAATCAAAATTGACTACCTGATGAGGTCTTTAGAGAATTATGGAGAAGATATATTTTCCTAGCATACTTAACCATCCTTTTGCCACAACAATGGTCCTACATTAAGTAAATATATACAGTAAATTCATCTTACCAAATTGAAGTAAAAGATCATCTTCTAATACTGGCTTCAAATATTCTTCTTTCTCCCAAGGCACTGGGATGTGTACAGAATTCATATACTCAACTGTAGGATTCTGGATGTAAAATTAATTGCATGTTTTTTCACTGGTTAGCATCACAAAATCCCCCTAGTGAAAACTAGGGGAATTAAACAAAATTAAAAAGGAAATCACTTCTATATTACACAAAATCATTACGTTTCTATCAAGAAATCTGTATTCACCCTTCATTTCGTTAACTTGAATGGATTATTGCTTAATTAATGGTTTCAATGTAGAATTGTCTGGATTTGAAGAAAGTGACATTCATGTGACTAAAACAAAAAATGAACAACTCAAGTATTAGAAATCACACTAGAAAATATTTCTGATTTCATAGAAATACTATCAGTATATCCCTTTTTTAAAAAATCGATTCCTAAAATCCTTCTGTTTACTGTGGTCTTGTGTTCTGAGTTTGTTAAGACACTAGTTTTTTTTATTTGATCCACATAAAAGCAAAGGATAGGTATCTGATACTTAAGAACTTTTTTACTAACATTGATTCATTTCTTAGATGCAATGATACTGCTAAAAATGACACTTGTAAGTACTGTGTATATACATATATTTGCTGCTTTATATTGTACTAGTACCTAATGCCTATGATTCCTTCAAGAGGATGAGTCCCAAATGTAAATAGTTTCTTCTTTCATATTCTTTTATATAATCAGTGCATTGATAGTCACTGTAGTATCTTAGTTTCTAAACAAAATTATAAATTAAGCTGCCAACTTACCTTAAGTCTGATAAAATTTATTAGCTTAATGTATCCATAAAATTCAAGTCCTAAAGGGGAAAAAAACAAAACAAAACAAAACATAATTCACCTATTTTGACATAATGTTTTTTTCAATTGACCTATTCTATAGAGGCTTCACTGGTTAGGCAAAAAAGTCCTCTACACCACTACTTTTAATATTGTGAATTTCTTCCTAAGAACTATAAACAGTAACTGATACTTCTGAGCATTTTAATTGAGAAAAAGCCATAAATGACAAAATTTGTTAATGTTTTTCTATTTCTGAAAAATGGGAAATTAATTTTTAGAATTCTACTAATTTGTCAGAAGAATACAAATTGGGAAAATTTGTATCTTGCAGTTGATATTAGAGTCGAAAGTTCTAAATCCCCAATTTTTCTGGTGCCTACCAAATTATAATTTTGCCAGGTCATAGAATATAGAAATTATACTAGCTTTTACATGAAGCTCAATGACGAAACTTAAAAAGCAATGTGGTTAAGTCATTCACATATCTTAAAAAAGTAGTTGCAGCTGTACTTGTGATTTATGAGCATATTATATCACATTTATCTGAGACCTGCCTAGTATTTACTGTTCTTCAATAATGTTCTGTCTAGTTGTAAAAAGAGGGACCAAACAACCAATTCTGTATTTAATTAACTTCAGTGGCATAGTGTAACTCTTCCATATCCATTTAAAATAGGAAATGGAAGGCTTTAATTGTAAGCAAAGTAGGTTTAAATACATGTTTGAAGAGAAATATAGCCTGAATATTTTGCTTGCCACGTTAATGTCATCACTACTTTTTTCTAAACCCTTTTATCAAACTCCTTGTAAAACTCAATCTTATAGACATTGCTTTACAAGTATAATTTCAGTACCTTGCCTCTTCTTTCCCTACAACTCAGCATTTGCTCTTCTTTACCCTGACATTCACATTGGGCTTTGACCTAATTGAGTTGCCTTTTTTTTTTTCTCATATGACCCACCTCCTCTTCTGAAGTCTCTACCCTTACTCTTCTATTCCTTAATTCTAATATGATAAAATGCAATCATATGTCAATTTTTTTTCCTTCTACCTGTGAAGCTAATGTAAGCTTGCATACAGCAAATCTTGTCTAGAAGAGTGTCTTATTAATCTTTCCTCAAAGTCTACTTAACATAAAAACTTCTTCATTTCCATATGACAATATGCTGCCACATACATTTCGCTATATTGGACTTTTATGGGAAAAGGTCAGAAAAATTGAGTTTGAACTTAAATTTCACAACTAAAATTTTCTTTATTCTAAAATACACTCACCATGTTTATGGACCATGCTGTCAATATTAAATTGATGCTCAGACTTACAATGTGAAAATGTTTCTTCGGCAGATGTGAATAACCTGAAAAATGAAGCAATAATTTCATGGAATAATTCTCAAAGAAGTCTAGATTTTGGTTTCATCTTAAAAATATATATGTGTGTGTGTGTGTGTGTGTGTGTGTGTATAGCTCTGCTGCTTTCCAGTTTTATTTCCAAGTAAGAAAAAACAAACATATTTATGAGAGGAAGAGAACCCTGCACTTCTCAGGGTGTACTTCTGAGTCCCAGTTTACTCCTAAAAGAAATTACCCTTTAAATGTCAATGTTAATTTATTTACCAAATAAGTTATTAAAAGGCTTTTAAGAGAGAGAATTTCTTTGATATGTTTCTCTCAGGTCATGAAAATACCCTACTTGAGATTCTTTTCTTCTCTGTCAACTCTGCTCTCAGAGGCTTTGAACTGGCACAGCTCAAGCTACTTTTAGAAATAAAGCATAAAATATAATTTTACAGCTGGTACATTCCCAAATTGCCATTTCAAAAGTGATCTTACAGTATTTCAAAAATGATCTTAGTAGCGTTTCCAAAATTCTTACATTATATGTGAGGACCAAACCTCTTATTATATAACCTGCAAAACTAAAAGACACAAAAGACAGGAATATACAGCCAAGGAGCTGCCTAGCACATATGCAGCGGTTTTCAACAAATGTTTGTTAAGACAGGTTATTTGCAGTATTGAAGGAGCCTATCACAAGGCACTGTATCCCTTGTGCTCAATAAATATTATTTTATGACAACTGCATCAATTCTTATCCTTCAATAGGTGGGGAGCCCCAAGAAAGAGCAACTACAAGACTATATGACACTAATTTCAAATGGGAATTTGGGGTGAGGAACTGTAAAGAGGGTCTCTACTGGAATACTGGAATAGAATGGTAAAGCTGGAAGGGTCCTAAGACACTAGTTCAGTGTCTCTCAAACTTGTTACTCATTAGAATCACGTAAGATAGTGTCTTTAAAAATGGAAGATTCCCGGGCCCCACCCAATTCAGAAGGACTGAGATGCAGAGTTCAGCATCTGTTTTTTTTTTTGTTTTTTACTGTCTCAGGTGATCTGGTTGCACATTCACATTTGGGAACCAGAGATCCAGTACAAGCCTCACATTTTACAGAAAGAGAAATTTGGCCCGTCTAAGGCAAGTAGTATAACCTGGCTTCTAGTTCGTGGCTCCTCCCTCTACACCACCGCGGGTCTTTCTTCTCAACAAGCCCTCACTCCAAACCACTGGAAAGAAAATGCAAGGACAGGTCCCTCTGTGACTTCAGACTAGTAGCAACTGGGCAAACGATAATGACCGCCCGGGGCCCTCAGGGCCGGGGCCAGAGGCTGAGATCGACGAACCTGTCACAGAACAGGCAGGGGGTCTGCTGCCTGTCGTGGGGGAGATCAGCGTCTTCCTCATCCTCCCAGGCGGCCTCGTCACCGCTGTCCGACAGCTCTGGCAGCTCCTCCTCATCCTCCACAGGGCCCCGGCCGCCTAGAACACGCACAACTATCAGATCTATCTCGGACACCAATGCAAACAAGCAACACAGCGAACAGGGCGAGGAAGAACTCTCCCCGGGGCGAACGCTCCCCCCGCCCAGTCCACCGGCGGCCCTCAGCCAGCACCTCCTCCAACCTCCCTACAGGCCCCACCGCCCTGGCTCCGCGTCCCAGAGGGCGCCGGGAACGGTGGGGTCCTTTTACCCGCCCCACGGCGGCGCGGCCCTTGGGGCTGGGCGAGGAGGGTGCTGAGGGGCCAGGGGTACCCACCGGTAGCGCCCGACGCTAACGAGCACATGGTTGTGGTGCCCTGGGAGCCTGGTGTGACTGGGGGCGGGGACCGAACTGGGCAGCCCGTGCACGTGCACCCGACACCGAACGCCCTAGGCCGGGGAACCTTGCGAACGCGCGCTAACGCAGGGAGGGCGGGGCTCGGGGAACACCGCGAACGCCTAGAAACGCGAGAGTGCGCGCGCTGGCTGGGGCGCGCTTCCGGCCTCCTGCTGATCACGTGAGCCGTGGTGGGTGGGGCGAGGCTTGGGCCCCCGCCTCCTCCTGCCGCAGTGATGACGCAATACACGGAGAGACAGCGTTGTAACGCATGTTGGGTTCCGCGGGCTTGGACGTGACGTTTGTCTTTTCTCGGATGCTGCAGGTCTTAGCGGGAGATCCCCGCCCGCGACGCCGAGCTCAGAGGCGCAGAGACGCCTTGGCGGTTTTGCTGTCGGCATCGCGTTTTCTGTCCCTTAATCGGGAGACGAGGGGTTAGTGGAGGGACAGTCAGCCCGCGTGCGCCCGCTGGTGGTAGAGGAGACCCAACGCCGGCGAGAGTCAGAGGGCTCTGGACCCCGCGGGGTGCTAGTGGGGACAAAGAACTCACGAGCCAGTTTAGGTGTACTGTAGAGACCAGATAGGGGCCAAAGCCTTCCGGCTGTTTTAAGTATTTTAGTCTTTAAAGTACAGTGGTTAAGTGAGTGGTCTTTGGAGCCCGCCTGCCTGGGTTTGAATCTTAGTCCTGCCACTTTCTAACGATATGATGTTGAGCAAGTTATCTGACCTCTCTCTGCCTCAATTTCCTCAACTACACAATGGGAATAATGACTGCCACTAACGTCAGGGCTATGGTAAGGATAAAATGAGTTAATACATGTAAAGTGCTCAGACTTAAATAATCTTACTTATCCTAAGCAATGGAGAGAAGTTGAACACGGGGTGATGCTGTCTGATGTGTTTAAAAAGTAACGCTCTGGCTGCTGCATGGGAAACAGCCCAAACGTTGCTATGCCTCTTGCTACCTCCTTTCTTCCCTTCCTAGTATCTATCCAAACTGTAGAATTCTTTCTTATGTGGGCGTGGGCACAGTCATTTCAGGAAGTCGGTTGCAAGATCTAGTATGAGGCTAGCGCCAGCTTGGCACATGTTCATCCCGTTAACATATCCACCATGACCTCCCTGGCCATGCATACTCCAGCCTAACACACCAGCTCTACTCAACCCTTCACCTGGCCCCGCCCTGAAGCCTTTGAGTTAGTGCTAATCACTTTCTCATTTCAAGGCCTTTGCCAAGAAAGGTGCACATAATGGTAGGTCCTCCTGTTAGCATCAGCTAGAAAGGCCTTCCTCTGAGCAACTTTTCTGAAATAAGTTCACGTATTATTCCTGCAACAGCCTGCTAATATTTCTTAGCTCCACCATTTGTTTTTGGTCTTACACACTACTTTGCACCATGAGGATAAGGGCCGGGTTGCCTTACTTTTAATTTCTCTGGCACATAATACAGGACCTGGCCCAGAGTGGGTTCTCAATGTTTGCTTAATAAAATGCCTTGTATTATTGCTAAACTCGTCTGTGCCATCCTCTTCCTTAATTGTAAACTCCTAGAGAACAGAACCCATGAAATACAAGTTTAATTTAAAGCCTCCTTACATCTTAGGATGTTGCTGTTATCAGCACTTTTATTCTTCGGTTCGGACGGATTTCGGAATGAAGAAACACAACCTCAGTACAGTCAAACATTTAATTAAGTACAGCTCAGTGTTGCGGCTTGAACCTGGGCAGGACTTCGGTTGAAGTGTCCTCAGTGTTACAGCTCAAGCCTGTCCAAGGCACCAGTGGAAGTGCACCAGGGGCGAAGATAGAGGCGCACAGCTTGGTGCAAGCTCGGTTCGGTGTCACAGCTTGGTGTTGGTCTGGCTGGGGCGAAGATGGAAGCCTGCTCAGGGCTTTGAGGCTGTGCTTGATATAGGTTCCCTCTGTAGCCATCCTGGGGGGTGGGGGTGGGGTGGGGGTGGAGCCTCAAGTTGCAATGCTCTGATTGGTTAATCACTAGTTCTGCACAAGGGCATTGGAGACTAGATTAGCATTTTATGTTAATGGGCATCCTAACTGGGACGTGTTGATTATTAATGGCTAAGCTATCCTGTTGGTTGAAAAATCTCATATCCTATTGGTTGGCTCTTACTCCCTCTGCCTAGGGGTCACAGTTTGGTTACCAGCCCACTCCTTCAGTTGCTTTGTCAGAATATTTGTTGACTCCTTTTGGTTAGACTTGCTTTCTACTGAGTATTGCCTACACACCCATTTGCTGAATGAATTAATGAATTCAAAGTCTCTCATTATCCGGACCCACCCAGCTTCTCCCTTCGCTCTTCCAGTGAGGCCCATCTTCTCCCTCTCTGTATAGCATTTGGAGGAAAACCTGCTGGATCCCTTAGTAGCACCCAATGTTGACAGTAAAAGAGGAAACACATTCTGGAGGGGTGATTGGGCCAGAATCTTGCCCCTTATAGTTCACCTCTCACTACAATGCTGGGCTCAGGAGGGGGCTGCTTTTCTACCTCAAGAATGAACACAGTCCCTTCCCTATCATCCCACTTCACTTCTGTGACCAGAATAGAATGTTGAACAAGAACTGCATTAAGGTTTATGAATAAGGAAATAATATAGAAAAAAATAAGTTAAAACTGGCCACAGGGTTTATTTGCTTCCAGGACCTATTGGCCTCAGCATATCCTCATAGGGTTCCCCCTCAAATGGCTGCATCACTACTTGGAGTCCATGTTTGTTACCACCAAAATACACTTAGGCTCCTCAGAGTATAGCCCCAAGGGGACCCCACCTGGCAAGAGGAAGACGTTCTGTCCTCTTCCTAAAGCCTACATTCCAAGATCCCACCCTGCCCTAAAATACGTCTCTTTCCTAGATGACTGATACTGGGAATGTCCACTTGGTTCTGAGGATAATTGTTATGTGTTGAATTGTGTCCCCCAGAAAGATAGGTTCAAACCTAACCCCAGGTCCTATGAATGTTACCTAATTTGGAAATAGGGTCTTTGAAGATATGATTAAGTGACCAAACTGGATTAGGGTGGGTCCTAATCCAATATGACTCGTGTCCTTATAAGAGGAAATTTGGACACAGACAACAGGGAAAAGGCCATGTGAAGATGGAGAAGGAAGATATGGAGTAATGCATCCATTAGCCAAGAAATGCCAAAGATTGCCAGCAAACACCAGAAGCTAGAAGAGCAAGAGAAGATTCCCCTCTACAGGTTCCAGATGGAGCATGACCCTGCTGACACCTTGGTTTCGGACTTCTACCCTCTAGATCTGTGAGAATAAATGTCTGTTGTTTGATGCCATCCAGGTCATAGCACTTTGTTACGGCAGCACTAGGAGACTAAGACAGACGTAGACCCCACATTAAAGGGGATGGCTTTTATCCTTCAAGTGTCCAATGAGGCTCTAAATATACTTGGTGTAAGTAGACCCTGTAAAATTTGATTCACTCAAATAACTTTGCCTCCTCCACCACAGAAGTTGAGATAAGTTTCACCACCAGCCTTTGTTCTATGATAGAAATTAACACTGTATGCTCCTCTTGGCTTTGACTCTTTGAATGTTCCTTTCTTTTTCTGTGGCATTTAAAAGACAGCACCTTGAGCCCTTTAAAGTTTGATGTCACAGAATTTTACCAGCTATGTAAACATTTTGTGGTTAGTTATTATGAGGTATCTAGGTTGATGTAGAAACCCAAATATTTCTATTTTGTTCATCCATAATTAACTGGAACCCCCTGAAAATATACAGATACAGGATGCTCCTACACAGTGGTTTAAAAAAAAAAAAACAATCTGTGGGATCAGGCAGACCTGAGTTAGAAACCTGACTATGCCACTTCTAGCTTCAAGTATTCAGCTTTGAGCCTTTAGGCTAGGCATTTAACCACAATAAGTCTCAGTTTCCCCATCTGAAATATGGATATAATGATACTACCATCTTATAAGGATTGTTTGGAGTGTTAAAGGACAGATAACATGTAATGGCTGGCACTTAGCACTTGATAAATATTAGCTGCCATTATATCATCCCATTGACCATTCAGATTTGAGCATTAACGATATATGAGGTACCCAAGATTTGTCCATTTATTTTTATTCCTCTCTTTAATTTTCCTCATGAGTTATATAATCTCAGTTGTGAAATCCATTTTTATTATATGTAGTCTAAAAAATAGAAAGGCACAATGTTCATTTACACAATTACAGTTAGCACTGGGTAACTTACACAGCTCACATGCATGGTACATAAGGTACAAAAGGTTTACACTGCTGCTGTATCTCTGCAGACAAATGTCTCCAAAGCTCGTGACATCCACCAAAGGAAGCATTAAAAGCAAACAAGAAAAAAAAACAACAACCCAATTCCTGTGCCCATACCCCCAAACTTTTTATACAGAAGGTTTGAGGGTCGGGCCTACAAATCTCTATTTTTCACAAGATCCTGGGTAAGCTAAATGTACAACCAGGCTCTGAACCACGGATAGAGAAGAGAATAATTTCTTGACTGGATTCTGGATAGCTGAGAATAGCGAAATGATAAAAGTTAAATTAAGCAGGCTGACTTTCCTTAGTCCCTGAAATTACTAATTTGGTGGTAGGTATTAAGGTTTGCAATAAGGAGCATTTCTCCACTGTGCTCATGGCTTGAGAGAGTCACCATGGGCTTTCCCCAGGGTGTAGAGAGCCTTGTTTTCCAGGATTTCCATCTTCGTGCTGCTTGGTTTCACTGCATTATTCAGCATTGCGCTAACCACAGTCACCACGGGCACAGAGTATACACTTGCCCAAGATTCTGGTAAGCAGCCAAAGAATTTCCTAATCAACCATTCACCTGGGCGAGATTCTTGCCTATCACATAATAGAACTCTAAAGAAGGAAAGAAAAGCAGAGGAAAAAACGATAAGTTGCCATTAGTCTACAATAGATATGAGGTTTTATTTGGTGCACAAAGAGAATTTAAAAAAAGAAGGCAACAAATACTACCCAGGAAGTTACAGACTATTCTTACACTGGCACCACCAGCTGTCTCCCCCTTCTTTCAAAGCCACGAGGTGGGTCCTTCAGAGAAGCAATGCACCTCCAGCCAACCTCTTTGACATCATATATCTTAATTGTCAACCTCTTCAAGTAAAAAACTATCTTCTTGGGAATAACCAACAGTGATATATTCTTAGGCAGATGAATACTTACCCAGGCCTAAATATTGAGTAACGATCAAATTTTAATTCTTCAACCCTGGCTTCCACTTCTCCCTGTTAAGAAAAAACAAATTTAATCTAGACCAATTTACTATACAGTTTAAGAGAATAATTTGGGGTTCTGAAGATAATCTGCTTCTGCAGGTCTCAATACTTATAAATATCCTTATCTAGATTTTAGATTCCAAAGAGACTGGGAAGCAAGTGATTATTTAACCTTGAAACATAGTTAGTAGTTTAAAAAATTATCTGTTGAGTGAGTGAAGGCATAGTCAAGTCCTCTCATTTTACAGATATTAAAACAGATCCAGAGAGGGTAAATGACATGTTAGGAGTTCAATGATAAAAAGAATTACCTCTCCTTAGTCCAAAAGTAATGTTGCAGGCCAGAAGACATGAGCCTTTTTGGGTTTACAGGTAGTTCCAATGGGTCAGAAGACCCTTAGATGATCTATATTACTTTTTAACAAATGCCACAAAATTTGAAGAGACAGATTACATTTGGATAATGCTTTTTTTAATTAAAACAAGCCACAAATTTGTGCCAGGCATCTCTGTAAACAGAAATGCTAAAGTTGCTCAGGCCACAGGCACCTGTGAAGGCCTTGTGAATTAGCCGTGGCATGCAGCATGCACTTCTGCTCCTCTGCCTGTTTATACCATTCATTTGGCACTTAACCTGCTGCATTGTGCAATCATAACCATTTTTTTTTTTAGCTTCAGTGGTTTCTAGTATATTCACAGTTATGCATCCATCAACAAAATCTAGTCTAGAAGATTTTCATCACCCCTAAAAGAAATCCTGTACCAATTAGCAGGCACTCCCCACCACCACTATCACCCTTCACCACTCCCCAACCCTTTCCAGTCTTAGCCAACCATGGATCCATTTTCTGTTTCTATGGATTTGTCTATTCTACATATTTTATATAAATGGAATCATACAATGTATGGCCTTTTGTGACCAGCTTCTTTCTCTCAGTATAGTATTTTCAAGGTTCACCCATGTTGTAACATGTATCAGTACTTCATTCCTTTTAATGGTTAAACAATATCCCTTTGTATGGATATACCACATTTTATTCATCCATTCATCAGCTGATGGACATTTGGGTTGTTTCCACTTTTTGGCTATTATAAATAGTGATGCTCTGAACATTCATGTGCAAGTTTTTATGTGGACATATGTTCCCTAGCTTTTTACAAAGATATGTCTTGTCTCTATTAGCAGTGTGCAGAAAAAAAAAGTTTAACATAGCAGGCAGGCCTGAGACTGCAATCCTTAGAAAGGCCTGTTTGCAAAATTGGCCCTTGGCTGGTTTATGGGAACTTGGAATTTCAAGAATAGCTCACTGTGCCTAAGCTGCTTGTACAAACAGTGTGGTTTGTGTTGAATATTTACTTTCCCTCTGGGAGTTGCAATTTTGGTACGTACAAGGCAGAGGATGCCTACATGACTGAGCCCCATAAAATCCTTGGACTCCTATGTTTAGGCAAGCTTCCCCAGTAGACAACACTTCAAATGATTTGTCTCAACTCACTGCTGGAGGAATCTGGGGAGTCCTGTGTGACTCCACTGGGAAAAAACTTTGGAAACTTGTGCCCAGTTTCCTCTGGATCTTGCCTCACACACCTTTTCCCTTTTCTGAACTTGCTTTATATTCCTTTGCTGTGATAAATCATAGCCATGAATATGACTACATGCTGAGTCCTGTGAGTCATTCTAGTAAATCACTGAATCCCAGTGGTGGTCTTGGGGCTCCCAACATAAGCAGATTATTAACTCCTGGAGGGCAAGGACCATCCCAAATAATAAAATGTCATAGGGAGCGGATGTGGCTCAAGCAGTTGAATGCCTGCCTCCTACATGGGAGGTCCCAGGTTCGGTTCCCGGTGCCTCCTAAAGAAAACAAACAACAAGCAAACAATGAGCAAACAACAAGCAAACAGACAAGGGAGCCAAATCAGGGGAACCAAATCAGGGGAGCCAATGTGGCTCAGTGGTTGAGCACCAGCCTCCTGCATATGAGGTCCCATGTGTATATGTATTTTGAAAAATAGATTTCTACAAGGAGATGATGTTGGACAACCCCATCCCAAGGAACAGAGAGTGTCTGCAACTTCAAGCAAGATAGTTCTGTCCATTTGCCCCATGGGATCTAAGCCCCCTCTTAATTAGAAACAGAGTGGGCATCACCATCTCCACATCCTCAAGATTGGGGAAGGAACAATGGATTAAAATAGGCCTATTATTATTCTATGACAGACTTATTATTATTCTAACAATGGAAGAACTTTTATCATTGATATAAAGGCAGTGGTCACCAGAGGTTCTGGGGGGAAGGAAAGGAAAGAATAGGTATAATATGGGGACATTTTCAGGACATTGGAATTGTCCTGTATAACATTGCAATGATGGATATAAGCCAGTATATATTTTGTCATAACCTATAAAATTGTGCTGGACAGAGTGTAAACTATAATGTAAAGTATAGCCCAATGTTAGTAGCAACGCTTCAATATGTGTTCATCAATTGTAACAAATGTACCACACTAATGAAGGATATTGTTAATGTGGGAAAGTGTGGGAGAGGGAGGTGGTGAGCCATATAGGAATCCCCTGTATTTCTGATGTAACATTTATGTAATCTAAAGCTTCTTTATATAAAAATAAATAAGAAATTTAAATCAATAAATAAATAAACAGAAGAGCATTCCATGTTCATGGGGAAGAAAATAGATTTCTTTTCTTTTGAGGATTTTTCTAAACTCTAACAATGAAATTTAAACACCACCATTCTCAATTGGTAAACTAAAGCAATAATGGCACCTAACAAGTGCACTGGGGATAAGACCCAACTATGGATCTTCTCTCATATATATCCTGCAGTGTTCTTAATTCAATATTAGGTATGTAGTAGGTTCTCAATAAAGACTTTTCCAGCCTCAGCTCCTTAACGTTAGCCATTTGACACACCTCATATCTGAGATACACGTTGAAGTTCATATACCATTCATCACTCAAGCTGTTTCTTCTACCTTGAATGTATTTTGCCAATTCCATGACCTATTCTTGTAGGATTTCTTTTATCTGTGTTCCTTTTGCACTTCAAACATAGTACTTTTAGAGCATATACCATAGTGATTTTTTTTTTTTAATAAGTTTATTTTTTTTATAGATTTTATTTATTTATTCATTCATCCCCCCCTTGCTGCTTGTGCTCGCTGGGTCAGCTAACCACGCCGTGCGGGCGGGCTTGCCTTTACCAGGAGGCCCCGGGAACTGAACCCGGGGCCTCCCATATGGTAAACGGGAGCCCTACTGATTGAGCCACAGCCGCTTCCCAACCATAGTGAATTTTGTCTATTTCTTTATATCTATCTATGCCTTCAAGAACAGGACATCATCTCATTCATCTTTGTATTCCCAAAACTTAATATACAACCAAGCATGAGGGAAGTTGTCAAAGTTTGAATAAAAGCCATAAAACTCTTCGTGGCACAGTAATCTTCATTTGGTTCAAAATACTATTTTTGAATAGGGGAGATATGGCTCAATTGTAAACAATGTGAACAATATCTGGGAATTTTCATTATCAAAAGCTGATCATGAGACTTCTGGAAAGATGGCATCAAAATAGGTAAGCAGGACTCAATTCACTCACAAAAACAATGGAGGAAGGACAAAAAGCTGTTCTAGGGACCTACTTTGGGGCTCTGCAGACCAGGAGAGTGCTGTGCACACCCCCGGATGGCAAGGGACAGAGAGATGAAGAAGCCAAGACAAAAACCATTGACTTACTAGCCACCACGGCTGGGAAGGGCACCCATCCCCCAACCTCAAGGCGTCCAGTCTGGATAAAACCCATGGTTCACTGCAGCCAACAAAGAGGGGAACAGACGTCTTTCTCCCTAGGAAGAGGTGGGATGCGGCAGAGAGTGGAGAGTGGTTTCTCTTCAGTGAGTCTGGCCAGCAGACCATGCACTGAATCTCAGCTCTGGCAAGACCAGAAACAGGAAAGTGGAGGTTGAAAGTCACCTCTGTGAAAAGATTTGCTGATCAGCACCATCTGCTGGCCAGCCGGGTAACAGCAAGGAGAAAAACTGCTTTTAGGTGTCTCTTGTCCCCTTGATCTGATCTGCACCCCATTAGTGAGGCCCCAGCCCTATTTTGATCATTTAAGCTGGGCAATGTTAAAGGCTTAGAATGAGATGAACCAAAAATCAAAGAAGAGCCATGAAACAAAACCACTAAACAAGAGAGAGAAATTGACTGTCAGTAAATTCACCAACATATTCAGATGCCAAAGCATTAGCAAAAAAAGTACAAGTCATACTAAGAAACAGGAAGAGATGGCCCAGCCAAAGGAAGAAACCAAATATCCTGACGAGACACAGGATTTAAGACAACTAATCAATGATAATCCATACAAATCTCCTAAAATCAAGGAGTTAAAGGAAAATATGACAGAAGAGATAAAGGATATTAAGATCTGAACAGAAGATAAATAAGAAACAGGTATCTTGAATAATATGATAAATGAACTAGACCTAACAGACATTTATAGAGCATTTATACCCCAAAACAGCAGGATATACATTCTTTTCAAGTGCTCATGGATCCTTCTCCAGGATAGACCATATGTTGGGTCACAAGACAGTTCTCAATTAATGTAGAAGATTTAAATTATACAAAACACTTTCTCTGATTAGAATGGAATGAAGCTGAAATCAAATACAATGGAGGGAAACGGATGTGGCTCAATCAATTGGGCTTCCGTCTACCATATGGGAGGCCCCAGGTTTGATTCCCTGGGTCTCCTGATGAAGGCAAGCTGGCCTGCGTCTTTGGAGAGCTGACAGCCTGCGCCCATGGTAAGTGGGAACAGCAAGATGATGCAGCAAAGGGAGACAAGCATACACGGAAGAATGCACAGTGAATGGATACAGAGAGCAGACAGTAAGCCCAAGTGGCAAGGGGGAGTGTGAATAAATAAATAAAAATAAATCTTTAAAAAAAAAAAAAAAAAATGGATGGAAAAAGGGAAAATTCACAAATATATGGAGATTAAACAACTCACTCTTAAATAATTAGTGAATCAAAGAAGAAATTGCAAGAGAAATAAGTAAATATCTTGCAATGAATGAAAACAAAAACACAGCATATCAAAACCTATGGGATAAAGCAAAGGCAGTGCTGAGAAGGAAGTTTATATAGCCCTCAATGCATACATTAAAAAGAAAGAGCTAAAATTGAAGACCTAACTGCACACCTGGTGGAACTAGAAAAAGAACTGCAAACTAATCCCAAACCAAGGCAAAGGCAAGAAATAATAAAAATCAGAGCAGAAAGAAATGAACTCGGGAAAACAACAACAAAAAATAGAATCAACAAAACCAAAAGTTGTTCTTCAATAAGATCAACAAAATTGACAAACCCTTATCTAGAGTGACAAAGAAAAAAAGGCACAAATAAATAAAATCAGATGTGAAAACAGGGCCATTACCACTGATCTCACAGAAATAAGAGCAATCATAAGAGGATACTATAAACAACTGTACACCAACAAACTAGACTATGTTGACAAAATTGACAAATTCCCAAAAACACAAACAACCTATACTGACCCAAGAAGAAACAGAAGACCTCAACAAACCAATCACAAATAAAGAGATTGAAACAGTCATCAAAAACCTCCCAAAGGTGAAAAGCTGAGGACCAGATGGCAGCACAGGTGAATTCTACCAATCATTCAAAGAGATCTAATGCCAATCTTACTCAAGCTCTTCCAAAATTGAACAGGAAAGAACGCTACCAAACTCATTCTATAAAGCAAATATCACCCTAATACCCAAACCACATAAAGATACTAAGAAGAAAGAAAATTACAGACCAATTTCTCTAATGAAAATAGATGCAAAAATCCTCAACAAAATACTTGCAAACCTAATCAAACCTAATACACCACGATCAAGTGGGTTTTATCCCAGGTATGCAAGTGTGGTTCAACACAAGAAAATCAATTAGAGTAATAAACCACATTAATAAATTGAAGAAGAAAAATCACATGATCCTCTCAATTGACACAGAATAGGCATTTGACAAAATAAAGCTGCCTTTCATGATAAAAAACACCCCAAAAGATAAGAATAGAAGGAACATGGTAAACTGAATATGTGAAAAACCCACAGCTAGCATTGTACTCAATGGTGAAAGACTAATAGCTTTCCTGCTGAGATAAGGAACATGACAAGGATGCCCACTGTCAACACTGTTATTCAGTATTATGCTAGAAGTTCGACTTAGAGCAATTAGGCAAGATGAAGAAATAAAAGACACCCACATAGGAAAGGAAGAAGCAAAATTGTTGTCATTTGCTGATGATATGATCCCATATCTAGAAAATCCTGAAAATTCCACAACAAAGCTACTAGAACTAATGAGTTCAACAAAGTGGTAGGATACAAGATTAATACGCAAAAATCAGTACCATTTCTATACACTACTGATGAGCAATCAGAGGAGGAAGTCAGAAAAAAATTCTATTTATAATAATGAATAAAAGAGTCAAATATTCAGGGATAAATTTAACCAAGGACATAAAGGACCTATATTTAGAAAACTACAAAACATTGCTAAAAGAAACCACAGAAGACCAAAATAAATGGGAGGACAGTCTGTGTTCATGGATTGGAAGACTAAATATAGTTAAGATGTCAATTCTACCCAAACTGATTTACAGCTTCAACACAATAGAAATAAAAATTCCAATAGCCTTTTTTTGCACAAATGGAAAAGCCAATTGTCAAATTCATTTGGAAGGGTAAAGGGCCCCAAATAGCCAAAAATATCTTTAAAAAAGAAGAATGAAGTTGGAGGACTCTCGCTTCCTGACTTTAAAGCACATTACTTAGCTACAGTGGGAACAATATAGTATAGTACTGGCATAAAGATAAACATACTGACCAATGGAAGTGAATGGAGAACTCAGAAATAGACCCTCACCTCTACCGTCAAGTGATTTTTGACAAGGCAGTCAACCCACCCATCTGGGCCAGAACCATCTACTCAACAAATGGTGCTGGGAGAACTGGATATCCATATCTGAAAGAAAGAGGATCCCTATCTCACACCTTATACAAAAAGTAACTCAATATGGATTAAGGACCTAAATATAAAAGTCACAACCATAAAACTTCTAGAAGAAAATGTAGGGAAACATCTTCAAGATCTTGTGGTGGGCAGTAGTTTCTTAAACCTTACAACCAAAGCATGAACAACAAAAGAAAAAATAGATAAACGGGGCCTCCTCAAAATTAAACACTTTTGTTCTTCAAAAGCCTTTGTCAAGAAGTAAAAAGGCAGCCTACTCAATGGGAAAAAATATTTGGAAACCACATATCTGACAAGGGTTATATAAAGAGACCACACAATTCAATGATAAAAAGACAAGTAACCCAATTTTTAAAATGGTCAAAAGACTTAAATAGACATTTTTCCAAAGAGGAAATACAAATGGCCAAAAAGCACATGAGGAAATATTCAACATCACTAGCTATTAGGGAAATGCAGATCAAAACTACAATGATATACCTTTCACACCCTATAGAATGGCCACCACCAAAAAAAAACAGAAAAGTACAAGTGCTGTAAAGGATGTGGTGAAATAGAAACACTCCTTTACTGTTGGTGGGAATATAGAATGATGCAGCCTCTGTGAAAGTCAGTTTGGCAGTACCTCAAGAAGCTGAATATAGAACTGCCATATGATCCAGCAATCCCATTACTAGGAATATATTCAGAAGAACTGAAAGCAAGGACACAAACTGACATTTGCAATGTTCACATTGTACGGTGTTCACAGCAGCATTATTCACAACTGCTAAAATATGGAAACAGCCTGTAGCAGTTTGATATTATTTATGAATTCCAAAAAAAGATTATGTTTGTAAACTGGTCTGTTACTCTGGGTGTGATCCCCTTTGATTGTATTAGATTCACCTGAGATGTCTTTGATTAAATTACCTAATAAGTTTAGGATTTTGATCAGACCACATCAGTAAGGCACGACTCAGAGCACTCACTGAAGAAGACACAGGAGAAAAGAGAGAGCTCCACAGAAGGAGAGAACTTTGTCAGTTTTGATCCTGGAGCCCCAGAGAGAGATGAGCCATTAGCCTAATAGTTTACAACTAAACTCGTGAAGAGACCAGAGCAGCTGAGGATGTCCTGACAGACAAGCCTTATGCCACCCTACAGCTGAGATCAGAAGAAGCTGGGCCCACGGAGCCTCAAGAGGAAAAAAAAGGAGAGACCAGGCAGAGATGGTCTGCCATCTTGCTTCAATATGTGGCAACTGACTTTGGTGAGAAAAGACTTGAGTTGGACTCTTTGGGCCTTGTAACTGTAAGCTTTTACCCCAAATAAATACCCTTTATAAAAGCTAACACATTTCTGGTACTTTGCATCGACACCGCTTTGGCTAACTAATATACAGCCCAAGTGTCCATCAACTGATGAATGGCTAACAAAATATTATATGTACATTCAGCTATAAGAAAAAATGAAATCAGGATATAAGCCAGACACAGAAGGACAAATATTGTATGGTCTCATTAAAATGAACTGAATATGATGCTTAAACTCACAGAGGTAAACTCTAGAGTATAGGTGACAAGGAAATAGAATGTGGGTTGAGAATGGGAGCTGATGCTCAATGTATGTAGAATTCTTAATAAGGTTTATAATAAAAGTGTGGAAATGAATAGAGTTGACGGTAACACATAGTGAATATAACTAACACTGCTGATTTATAAATGAGATTATGGCTGAAATGAGTAGTGTGTGGATGTTAATGTCAATTGAAAAGGAACGAGAATAATCTAGAGTATATATAACAGTGATTTTGGTGGTGGATGAAGATTGTGATTAATAGTATAAATGTAAGAACAGTCTTCTTTTACAAAGTGTTAAGAATATGGTGATACATGGGAAAATTACTACTAATGTAACTTATGGGTAATAGTTAACCACAATATTGTAATATTTTTGCAACAATAGCAAAGAAGATATATCATTTCTAAGAGCCAAGCATAAGAAGGTATAAGAAGGTATGAGATTTTTCCTTTTGGAGTAATGAAAATGTTTTAAAGTTGAGGTGATGACAGCACAACTGTGTGATGAAAATGAAAGCCACTGAGTATATGCTTTGATTGGATTGTAGAAACATGGGTCTATAACACAGGGAAACCAGTGGTGGAAGATGGACTATGCTTAACAGAACAAATATGAGAACCTTCTCTCATTGCAAATATATAATACTAATACCAGTTAATATTCAGGTGGGTTGGGGGAGAAATACACCAAATGTAAGATATTAGCTATAATTAGTAATACTATTTTGATGATGCTCTTTCATAGTTTGTAACAAATGTTTTACAGCAATGCAAGGTGTTGGTGGTAGGGTGATGTTTGGGAGCCCTGTATGATGATATGCATGTTTGTTTTGTAAGTTCACAACTTTTACTATACACTTATTGTTCATGTATGTTCATGTATGAATGATATACTTCAATAAAATTTTATTTAAAAATTAAATTGTGTAAACTTACAATTAAATAAATCATACCGAAAAAAGCTAATCATGAACAAACAAAATGATAAAGATGGTTACTAAAATGGTAATAATCTTAGATTTCATTTTTGAAAGTAGCATGAAAAGGAATAGTTCCACTGCAATTCTGGCATAACATCATTGTAAGGTTCACCCTTAGCAAAGTGTCGGGGATGGTGAAAAGGCTAGAGACAGAAACCAGTAAAGAATGGGGCACAGACTTAAAGGTGCTAAGCCTATAAAAAATACAACTAATGCAACCATAATCCCCAAATGATTTTTAAAAGCTACAATGTAAAAGAAGGCATAGATTTGTTTTTGTTATTTTAAAAGGCAGAGTTGAAAATAACTAGTATTTACATAGCAATAAAGTTCACCTCAATATGAGAACTTTTTAACAAGTGGATCTGATCAAAAGTAGAAAAGATTGGCTAATGAGGTAGCACACTAGGACTGGAGGTATTCAAGCAGGAGCTAGATAATCAGATGTAAAAGGCATTCTGCACTGGGAAGTCCTCAGAAAGGAATGGTCCTCAGCTCAATGACCTCTAAGGCTACACTTTTTAAACTCTGGGAGCTTGAGGTATGCAAAGCCTTGAGTATACATGGCCCATCTTCCTGAAGCATCAATTTTACCTCAAGTTAAGTACATGGAAACCTTTTCTGTTAAAATAAATAAGGACATATGTATCTCTGAGAATAGCAAAATGTGCATGATTTTTTAAGGATAAAAGACAAAACTTCTAAGAAGGTTGAGCTTGTAGCTTCAGGTTAGATATCCCCAAATCCACAAAGAAGTATAAACTCATTCTCCTCGGCCAATACAGAAGCTTTGAGGGAAATGGAGACAAACCACTGCCTGAAATTTTTCCAATGCTAGGATTCCATGCTGATATTCATGGCCAGAGCCACTACATCTTGTTTCACTGATTACTGAGAGAAATCAATAGGGTGGAAGACATTGGAAATTATCTTTCAAATCACTCCTGTATCCTAAAAATATCCCTGCAAAAACAGTCCCTATAGCTATAAAAAGTGCATAATGCATTCAATGCAATTTTGTGTTATTTAGTACTGCCAATCAGCCAGAGTTCCCCAAAGCATATAAAAGATAGAAATGTACACAAACCTTAATGTGCAGGTATAAAAAATTGCTCGACTTATCAGCTCCTTTAGAGGACAGCAAGTTGAAATGTTTGCACCCTCCAGCTTTTGCCAGTTCTGCAGACTTCAGCACATAATCTCGGTCAACACGAACATATCCTGCCTGAGGGGAAGAAGGAAGTGAGTTATTTCCAAAAAGCTGTGAGTTCATCTAAAGTTGGCCACTTAACCTGAGTGGCAGGCTGGGAGGCCTGGGAGGAGGGAGATCTAAAGGAAATGCATGCAAACAATCCACGAATGCTAAAAGCTCAGACCCTGGGAAAGGCTCCAACCATGGTCCTCAGGCTAGACGGCCCATGTTTAGCAGCAAGGGCAAAATGCAAAGAGAAAACAAGGATGGTGACATTGAATCCCAGACACAAAGCAAATCCACCAGGCGCAAAGGGAACCATAAAATCAGGCTGGGAAACTGCTTTTAGTCACCTGTTTCTCTTTTAATAACTTTATAAACTTATACCCCCCTCCTCTTCTCTGTTTCTTTATCTTTCTGTGCCACCTCTAACATGGTAGGGTCTGAAAGCACAGCACTATGAAAAGAAAGTCAGAGCAGACTCCCCGCCCCACCCTTTTTTTTTGAGGTACTGGGGCTGGGGATTGAACCCAGAATCTCGTGTGTGGGAGGTCAGTGCTCAACCACTGAGCTATATCAGCTCGCCTGAGTTGATTTTTATTTGTTTATTGTTTGCATTTTTTGTATTGTTTTGTTTTGAGGAGGCACCAGGAACTGAACGCAGGTGCTTAACCACTCGAGCCACATCTGCTCCCACCTCCACCTTCTTAATTTCCAATTTTTGTATATGCTTTATAAAATATCTTAAATATTAGCAAGTAGTATACCCTCATATTTTTTACTGGAGAAGGCATAATCAAAAATGTTTGGAGACCCTTATATTAGGGGTAGAATCTTAATCCAGTGAGGGTAGTGGCGGGATCTTATTTTACATCTCAGCATCAGCACATGGCCAGCACGTGGTGATTGCTCCAAGAATATTTAAACGAATAAATAAAAGTGCAATGAAAGTAGAGAAAAGGCAAATGCAGTCAGGAAAAAAGGAACTAAGTAGCAATAAAAAGGGAGGGGAGAGGATGATGCAAACAATAGAATATAGTCTCATTTCAGAATCTACCTAAAGGACACGTGCCTTTACCAGAAAAGGAAATTCCATGTAGTAACAGCTTCTTAGGACCACCATAAATTCTGGCATCCTTAAACCCAAGACAACTGAAAGAGAAGTCTAAATTATACTCAAGTAAACATTCAGATACCCACTATTAAATAGTGAGGACTTATAGCAGGGGAGATTCCAAATCTGAAGACTGTGTTACTGCACTAATGATGTTTAATTTAAAAATTGCTCAATGGCAGTTATTGATCCTTTGGTTTTATTTGGTATGGAGATGTGTATCATTCACAGAATGTTAGAAGAGACCTTAGGAAACATCAAGCCCAACCCTCTCCTTATGTAGACATGAAAACTAGGCCCAGTGGTTAGCTGCACTGCCGGCTGCTCAGTGAGAGAGCTGAGAGTGCAGCACTGATTCCTGACTCTCTCATCAGTGCTCTGTACTGGCATTGCTTTTTGCCTCATACTATCTCTAGCTGATGAAAATGACTAATTTGTAATTGTGGTGGGAAGAATAATGGTCTCGCAAGGATGTCAACATTCTAATCCCCATACCTGCGAATGTGTTAGGTTACATAACAAAGGAGAATGTAGGTTGCTGGTCAGCTACGTTAAAATAGGGAGATTATTCTAGATTATCTAACTGGGCCCAATGTAGTCACAAGGATCCTTAAAAGTAGAAGAGGTGGTCAGAGAGATGCCATGTGAGAAGGATTCAACCCTCCATAGCTGATGGTGGAAGGGCCCATGAGCCAGGGAATCCAGGCAGCCACTAGAAGCTGAAAAGGACAAGGACAGAAATTCTCCCCTAGGGCCTCCAGAAGGGGATGCAGCCTTGCCAACACTTTGATTTTAGCCCTGTGAAACCCACCTACATCGGACTTCTAAGCTACAGAAATAGAAGATAATAAATTTGTGTTGTTTTAAGCCACTAAATTTGAAGCCATTTGTTCAAGCAGCTATGCCAATCTAACACAGAATCAATTTTATTTTTTTTTTTTTTTTTTTACCCGGAGGTACCGGGGATCGAACCCCGGTCTCTCCATATGGTAGACGGACGCCGAACCTTTTGAGCCACATCCGTTTCCCCAGAATCAATTTTAAAACAACAGTCCCAAACAAAAATTTTTAACTTTTTATTGAAGTATATTATAAAGGAAAAATAAACATGTTAATATACAGAGTAGTTTGATGAATTTTCATCAATTGAAAATGCCTCTGCCACTGACTCCCAGATCAAGAAAGAGAACATTACCCGGCCCTCAAAAGTCTCCCTTGTACTCCCTTCTCACTAATTACAAGTACATTTTTCACTATATCCACCATGTGCAGGGAAGTGTGATTTGTTCAGTTTTACTTCATATAATAAAAACTTATCTCTTTAGCCAAGAATCCAACACCATTTCCTTTTGTATTGTTTATGTTTGACACTCGATCCTAAACATTTGATTCACCAACCTGCCTTATACATGACTCAAAATTCCTATTGTTGCTTTTTTAAATCAGTGTGAAACAAACTCATTTTAATATTCAGCATATCTCTATCAGGGGTGATTCTCCCCAAAAGCTTTCTCTGAATTCAGATTGTATATGCTGTAAGTTTGCCAGGAAAAACAATCCAAAACAATCCAAAGCTATGTAGAAAAACAAACACTGAATTTGTTTTTCTTCCACTTCTATTTCTTCTCCTCACTCCAATTCACCAGAATTCTGATTTTAATAAAAGGTTCATTATTCACAATAAAATTAAATAGTTGACTAGCAAAATAAATTGTTTTTTTTAATTAATTTAGCATTATTGCTTAGAAGGATTATTATCGTTGTCTCTGTTAAAAAGCTTTTTCTTTTATCTGCATCTTTAAAAAAAGGGAAAAGTTCAGCCAATCGCAAGTCTCTAGACTGACGCTGCCTCTCTCACTTAATCCAGGGCCAGTAAAGGGTAATTTGATTAAACTGAGACCCTAATTTATTTGGCTTTAGTTCTGGATCAAACTCTCCTTAATAGAGCGCTGTCTTCTCCAATTGTTTGATGGAAATTAAAGTGACATAAATACCATGGGACTTTTTCAATCTGATTAGTCAGCTAAGGCACATCAATACCACCCCAGCCATCAGATGCTGGCGTCCTTCCTTTCACTGGCCTCGCTAACAACTGACAACCGCTCCTTGCAGGACGAGCACCCACGCCGCTGCAGAGACCCCCACACTTAGCCCATCATCCCTGCTCAATGGGCCCTGTTGACAAGGTGCCCACACCTTTCTCCATTGCTGTTCTCTGGACAAAGCTAAATATTGTTTTATTAGCAATCAATGGCTGTTAATCCAAAACAATTTCACAAATCCTCTGAGCCCTCAAGCTGATTATAAATAGGCGGTTTCTCCAAGCCCACTAAATTTTGAATTTCACTTCCCCCACCCTGATGCGTGGCCTTTCAGCTGGTGAATGAAACTCAAAGGTAAAGGGGGTCAACGGCTTTCAAAGACTTAAAAATCAAACCTAAACGTGGATCCTGGCAACTGACTCAGAGATAACAACACACACCAATTTTCTTTGGGACGAGGAAGATCCCATTTACAGGTAGAAAGAAACAATCTTAAAATCTTATTATCAATACCCTTTCTTGTTCTCTAACTGCTCACATTCAAAAATTGGGAAAATAAAAAAAAAAACTAAGACAAACTACTCCATACCCCAGAAACACAATACTCATAAAAATTATATTTAGTTTCCCTAACCATTTGGCAGGAGAAAAGCCATCTCTTCTGAGAGTACTAAGTCCATAATATTATCGTGTCTCCAGCATTCCATAGTGAGTGTGTCCAACTCTAAGCTAGGGATCAGAGTTCATTCTAGATAAAGGAATTAATTAAATAAGTTCCCACTATACATTTCCTTTCCCAGAACCCCTTTCAAAAGAATAAACACAATGTAATACGACTCAGCAGAGCTATCTTCATAGGTTCCATAAACATCAAGTGAGACAAATTCTCCAATTACTCTTATTTTAAGTCTTATTAAAATCCAAACCTACTACGTATTTCTTCCAGTCTTCTTTACCAATGCCTGGGAACTGGGAACAAAACTCTGGCAAAAGAAAAATTCATCCTAACAAGGCATTTCAGTGCTGAGCAATATGACAAGAGAGCCTGCTGCAATGTCTCAAGAAGGTCAAGAGAGCTTTTCCATTCTGGAAATGGTCCCACTTAGCCGTATTTCTGCTTCAGATTCTTTCTCCTTCATTCCCTTTTCAATCCAACCCTATAAATTCAACCAGAAAACAGAGGTGTTGAACAATAAACGATAAATGGCATCATCTGAGATCCCACTTGTGTGAGACCTGAAGGACATTTCTGTATTTGACCTACAGTGGGAGAGCATGATCTTGGTTAGACAAAGAACTCTGAAGAAAAAAATAAAACCAAATAGATAACAAGGATTCCTGGGTCAATCCCTATGTTCTCCCCAATTTTTTTCCCATTTAGGGCATTCTTTTCTCTTTATTTCATAGAGCCAAAGGATTCTGCAGTTGGAAGGGAGCTCAGTGGCCACCTCCCTCAGTATAGACAAGGAAGCGGTGGCCCACAGAAGCTAACTGGCATACCAAGGTCCCATCACTACTTGGTATCCAAATAGGGACTGTGATGTGGGTCTCTTGAACCAGTCAGTCACAATCCTTCCCAAACATCAAATAAAACAATAGGGATTAGAACAGAGATCAGCAAACTTCTCCTATAAAAGATCACATAGTAAATATTTCCAGATTTGCAGGCCATAGGCCTCCATTGTAACTACTCAGCTCTGCCATTATAGTGCAAAAGCAGCCATATAATACATCAAGCAATGAATGTCGCTTGTTCCAATAAAACTCTGAAAATAAAACAATGACATCTGAATTTCTTATATTTGCATGTGTCATGAAATATAACTCTTCTTTTGATTTTTTTTTTCACCATTAAAAAATATAAAAACATTCTTTGCTCACAGGCCATATGGTAGAAGGCTGTATTTGGCCTGTAGGTCGTAGTTTGCAAACCCCTTGACTAGAAGAGTATATCATTTAATCAAAAGCCATGAGATTCCAATGATCCTAGTAACTGTTACAACGGCTACATTAATCACATTAATGACATCATCTACTCAACAGAATCCAGGGTTACTGCAGGGGCCCATCCCTAACAGGTGAAAAGACAAAGGAAGAGATGAAACCACAGTAAACCACACAAACTCACTAACCAAATCTCTCTCTTAATACAAATAAAGGGAATGCACTACTCTCAGTAGTTGTGGGTTTTTGCTCTTCACTTGAGGTCATTATATATCAACCCTCACTGGTACTCAAGTCGCTCACCAAAGCAAAGAGAGGACCAGCTGAAGATGAAAACACCATAGATAAAGAGGACTAATAAATCCCAATGCTCCCTAAAAGCAGATCCAACAAAAAGAGTAGGGTTGGCTACATCAATCTCCCAGGGAGCCAGCTAAAAATACAGATTCCAAGCTTCCAACCTCAGAGATTCTGATCCAGTAGATATGGGTAACCACTACATAGATTAACTCTGGCCTGTGAATATGAAACGGAAGATTAGCATCTAACCAGCTACCCCTAAAGAAATGGTTTTCCAAACAGCTGAGCAAAGCTAATGCACCTATCCCTAGCACCAATTTCAGCAGAAATTTGGTGTTTTAATTTCCTTGGCTGTTCAAGCAAATAACATGCAATGGTGTAGCAGTTTGATATTGTTTATGAATTCCAAAAATAGATATTGGATTATATTTGTAAACTGGTCTGTCTGAGGTTTCACATCATGATTAGAGTTTTGACTGGGCCACGTCAGCAGGATGTTGAGTCCCTGCCCCGTGGTGGATGGGGACTCACAGATAAAAGACATGGCAAAGGACAGAGTTGGGAGTTTTAAGCTGGAGCCCAGGAAGTAAACACACAGGAGAAGAACACAGAGGAATAGAGACAGCTCCATAGACACAGTAGAGGCCTCAGGAAGAGAGAGAGCCATTCGCCTGATGGTTCAGAGCTAGCCTTGTTGCAGCAAGTAGAGCAGCCAAGCCCAGAGAGAATCGAGCCTCGGCAAGAGAGACAAAGCCTAGAGACCCTGATAGCTACAGCTGACCTTGCTGAGACCAGAGAGAAATGAGCCCCAAGAAAGAGAGACAAGACTTAATCCCAGCCTACCGCTAATATTGGAAGAAGCTGGGACCACAGAGCCCTAAGAGGAAGAGAAAGGCTGAACGTCGGCAGCCATCTTGCTCCAACACATGGCAACAGACTTTGGTGAAGGAAATAACTTATGCTTTATGGCCTGATAACTGTAAGCTTCTAACCTAAATTAATACCCTTTATAAAAGCCAACAGATTTCTGGTATCTTGCATCAGCGCCCCTTTGGCAACTAATACAAATGGCTTGTCTTAAACAATGGGAATTTATTAGCTCACAGTTTGGAGGCTAGGAAAAAGTCCAAATCAAGGCAAATCAGGGCTTTCTTCCCCAAGACTGGCATTCTGGAGCTGGCTGCCAATTATCCTTGGTCCTGGGCACACATGTATATGGCAGCCTTTCCTGGCCTCTCCATTTTCTTCTGGGTTCTGTTGACCTTCAGCTTCTTGATTCCCATAGCTTTCTCTCTGACCATCTGAATTTCATTCCACTTATAATGGACTCCAGTAATAGGATTAAGGCCCACCCTGACTGAATTGGGTCACACCTTCATTGAAGTAACTTCATCAAAAGGTCCTACTCACCATGGGTTCACAACCACAGGAATGGATTAAGCTTAAGAACATGTTTTTCTGGGGTACATACAGCTTCAAACAACCACATCTGGGTAGACTGAGGCTCATAGGGTAGTAAGCTGGCTGTTAGAGGATTTCAGCAATGAGACAGAAACCCTGAATTGCTAAGAATCAGGGTTACTAATGCAAAAATGTGGGGTGTTTCAGTTACAAAGCAGGCACAGAATAACACTAGGCTTGCCACCAGTTTTGTACTGTCTCTTTGTTCCTTCATACAGGCTGACCCAGAACACCAGCTAAGGGAGTTAAGAAATTCACAACCCCTTCAAATAACTATTCTTAACGAGTCAATTGTAAATTAAATTGTCACCTCTTTTAAATTGCATGAGATTATAATAACCTCCAAACTTTATACTGTACTCAATGGAAATTAATTTCAGATTAAGAAAGAGAACTTGTCTGTAAGAAGTCAGCTTACTTTCTGATCCTCTTAAACCATTTAAGCCTGAATTAATTTCTGATGCTACATTTGATTTATCAGTCTTTTCCCCTGTTTTTTCATTAATTATCTTTGCTTTTTCAAGCCAAGTTTGATGGAGAACAAAAAGATAGTGACCTGAGGGATGGAGAACAAACCCTTTTTAAATACATATATTCTGGATAGTGAGGACATCCAATTCCTCTTATTGAAAGAGTATTATACAATCTGAACACAATGAAGCAATTTGGACCTTTCCCTGGAGCATCCTAGAATGAGATTTACCTTATGTCATGAGAATCAACTGCTCTATACCTAATGCAGAGTTTTTATTTTGCTGAGTCACCACCAAAATCACCTTGGCACCTGAGCCAGTGAAACCTGCAGTTGTATTAAAACAAAAGTTTTTCAATGCTTTTGGAGGGTACACCGTTTATCCCTGGGACAGAAAAGACTGCACTAACTGCTGAGCAGGAAATGATTCTTTTTAGGAGAGAGTATGTGCCAATTCCTGGGAGAGTCAAACTTCTCTACAGTCCATACTTTCCAGCACGGACCTTAAAGCCCAGCTATGTTCCAGGGTGGGCATGCAGAACGACAGATGATTTAGAAACAAGTCCCTACTGAAAGCATAAATAGAATTACTCTTTGGAATAGAAAAGGAGGCCCAGAGGAATGCATCTGAGCCTGCCTTCTTGATATAAATCAGTAGTTCTTAACCATGGGCTTTCTAATGATTCTGACACATAAGCCTCATTTATAAACTCTGGGAAGCCTCCATGGCAGAATTAAAGTCCTGCCTATTTAATAGACATGTTTAGCTCCAGCAAATAATTTCTGTCACAGGGATAAACTATAGTCAAGGCATAAATTTAAAAAGATGTATTGGGAAGCGGCTGTGGCTCAATCAGTAGGGCTCCCGTTTACCATATGGGAGGCCCCGGGTTCGGTTCCCGGGGCCTCCTGGTGGGGGCAGGCCCGCCCGCAGGGCGTGGTTGGCTGACCCGGCAGGAGCAGCAAGGGGGGGATAAATGAATGAATAAATAGGATCTTTAAAAAAAAAAAAAAAAGATGTATTAACACTTGCCAGGTTATATGTGGTAAACTATGACTTCTAATCATGTAGTAAACCATGATTTCTGTATAAAGGCCATCTCAATTTAGAACATCGTTATTAAGAAAATAAAATATGTTTTAACACAGTTCTGCGTCAGTTAAGGCTGAATCATCACTAGAACTGAATCATCACTAGAAGTTGAGTCATCACTGGAGCCTGAATCGTGCCTCTGTGGGCTGATGTTCTATCCCAGAAGTTTAAAGCTTGGCATGAATATAGGTTGAAGCAAATCACTCAAGTGAGAGAGAACACTTCAAGTTTAAAACATTTATTTAAAAAAAAAAAAAAAGAAGGAGGAGAAGGAGAAAAGAAAAGCTTACTGCTAATAGCATGAGCCAGCTACTTTTACTCAGAACTAATGGTTCGCCTTAGTCAGGGGACGTAGGTGATAGCAATATTTATAATGGAAGATCCTGTGATACTTATGTTTCCAGCACTCGGGCCTTGAACTCAAGGAGGACTTTGATGGAAAGATGAATAAACTTACCCACTCTATTCAAAGTAAAGCAAAGGCTTGGGCAGTATGTGGACTTTATTAAACGATAAGAGCTTATTTACATTTAAGCACTGCAGCAAGCACACACACAAAAAAGAATGAGGAAGAAAAGAGTTCTTGACATTATTGGCCAGGGAGAAGGATAAAGGATATATTCCTTCCTTACCGCCCCAGCTTTATTTCTGGTGGTGCCCAGGCAACAGAATCCAACATCATGACCTTGAAAAGCAGAAGCATAGTCATCCAACTTTTCAAAATCCACCACTTCTTGAGTCTAGAAAAGGACAAAGTTGTATATAACTTGATGTTATTAAAAAACAGACAAAACATCCCTCTAGATTTGAAGAATAAATTATAGAATATTATTCAAGGGTCTGCCAACTTAACATCAAATTTTACAAACTCATTTTCTCCCATCCAGAAGCAATTAATCTGGGAAGCGGATGTGGCTCAATCGAGAGGGCTCCCGTTTACCATATGGGAGTTCAATTCCCGGGGCCTCCTGATGAAGGCAAGCCAGCCCGCGCGGCACGGTGAGCTGACGCAGCAGGACGACCCAACAAAGGGAGACAAGCAGACACAGAAAAACGCACAGCAAATGGACACAGCAAGCACAAGCAGAAAGGGGGGATAAATAAATAAATAAATAAAATCTTAAAAAAAAAAAAAAGAAGCAATTAATCTGAATTCAAAATCAACAATGCTTTTACATGCCCATGGTACACATATGTGGACTAGGGGTGATCCAGATTTCTAATGTCAGCTTTAATTTTAAATTTCTCTCTGGAACAAGGTGTATCTATATCTTACCAGGAAGGAGCCAATGGGTTATAATGTGGGGACAGGTGATAGGGTTTGGTATGTCAAAGACTGGGATCAAATTTGGCTCTGCTACTTGGTATTCACGCAGTTGTGGTCAAGTTATTTATCATGGCTTAGTTTTTTCAGCTGTAAAATGTGGGTGATAATCTTTCTTTCAGTCCAATACAGGGACTGCTGGCATAACCATCAACCAGGGAGTGCTTGATAAAAAGGGTATATTCTTGGGTCCCATGCCAAAACTTTTTAATCAGAATCTGCATTTTCAACAAGCATTCCAGGTAATTCTCATGCTTAAGAACATCCACCTAAATTCATAAGCTTGATGTGAGAATTAAAGAAAAAAGTTAACAAGAAGTTCCCATCATCCACAAGTTCAAATAAAATGTTGCTTTCCTTCCTTACCATCAATTCTTTCAGAAGAATTTTCTGGGCACAGTATACAACATTGAAGAAAAACAGGTTTTCACGAAGTGTGCGATCAAAAGATGTGCCAACAAAACCTGACTATCAAAACACAGACTTCGATTTTTATTTCAGCTTTCAGGAGTATATGGCACATCCCATAAAGCCAGACTATGAAGACAACATATGGCCTGCCTAAACCTGACAGCATGTTACCTGAGCAGAGTTGTCCACTGTAAACAAGCAAGTCCTAATGGACCAAAGACATAGACAAAATGATATGAACATGGACCTGCAGGAACCAAGAACATTTATTTGCCATACCACTTGTTACTGAGAATGTTCCTCCTCTAAAACATGTGGGACCAAGCTCTGTATTTGTGGTGTCTCAGGATCACACTGTTGCTTAATTTGCTACAAGTCACAGATAACTCAGTTTAAATGGAGCAAAGAATCTACAATGAAGCTCAGACTGCAGATATTTAGGGGGCTCTCACCAGATCAAAGTCGGGTATATCATTTGCTTAACCATTAAAGTGTAACTTACCATGAAGGGTATATTCCACTTATAGGAACAAGCCTGCACCCTGGGAAGTCAGGCAGGGCAAATTCTTTTTTTTCTTTTTTTTTTTTTTTAAGATTTTATTTTATTTATTCATTCATTTATCCCCCCCTTGCTGCTTGTGCTCGCTGGGTCAGCCGTGCGGGCGGGCTTGCCTTCACCGGAGCCCTACTGATTGAGCCACAGTCGCTTCCCAGGGCAAATTCTTGTAAGTGAACCATCCTTCCTTGCAATGTCACAACCTTTTCCAGTTTCCAAAAAAGCATTTTCAGATTCACTGGCAACAGTAATTTAGAGGGCAGGTATGCAAAACAAAGTGGTTGAGAAAACTGCCTAAGGTCACACAGAACTGTCTCTAGAACCCATATTGTATGGTCCTGAAAACAGTGCTCTTCTGTCTCCCCAATCCCATTACTACCTAGGCCCCGCTTTATAGGGGTTTGGCAAACCTAGGCCTACAATCCAGGAGTCGGGCAGCCGGAGCTCTCACAGACCAATCTTGGCCAAATTCTGACCATCTCTAGCTACCTCCACGACTGGCCCAGCATTGTTCATTCAGCCCTTAGGCCTGAAATACGTTCGACCCACAGAATCACTGGGGATACATTTTTTGAGTCCTACTTCAAACACCTACCACATTTTTATAAGCTTCATCATCAAAGGTGAGCTTCCTCCGGCCAATGAGTGTGACTTTCAAAAATAGGTTCTGCTGCAGGATTTCTTTTAAAAGCACTTTGCCGGTTTCCCCGCTGGCGCCCAAGATAAAGACAGACTTATTCTGCATCCTGAAGTCTTCCCGAAGTTTTGGCAGCGCCTCTGTCTCTGCCATGCTGAAGAAATGACATCGACAGGTGCTGGTCTTACTATTTTAAGGTGTGATCTGTCCTCACCCGGGAAACAAGAGCTATTTACGTTCGGGAGGAAGATGATGTTATTCTCTGCAATTCGAGCCCGGGACAAAGTGTCGAGTCACGGCTTGAGGGGCGGAGCGCCGTGATAACTGAGCCAACCTGCACAACAGCAGAGACCAGGGAAGAAGGGCGCGCCCGGGTGCCACAAAGGGTGTGAAGGGACCAAGCCCGGTCTCCTACGCGGAGGGTTTACCTGGAGCGAGCCCCGGGCCCTGCGCCCTCCGGTCGCAACAAGAGCAGGGCAGCCACCAGCGCCGCCACCGCCGACGCCGCGCTCAGCGCCGCGGCCCGGGGCATCGAGGCGGCCCACGTTCCCCGCGGTCCTCGACCCTCCCCCAGGCGGACGGGCGGCCCTCCCCAGGTCTCCCAGGGGTCACAGGCGGCAACGCCCAGGTCGCCCGCGCCTACCGCACCTAGTCTTCCGGGTGATTGAGCCGCGTTGCCGCCTCGCCCCGCCCCTTCGGGCGGGGCCTCAGGGAGGGCGCGCCTGGGCCTGGCCGGACCCGGGCGGATGAGAGGTGGGGCTGGGTGCAAGTGCCCTGGCCTGGGTTTGAAGCAGGGACACCTTTTAAAGGTCGGAAATCGCCAGGACCCTACCTCCAGCGTTCTTCCTACTCCTCACCTGGCCTGCACTCACCCATGTCCAAGGCCTCAGCCAGTGGGCATCCTGATTTTCAATTGACCTGATTTTCAGTCTTCGCCTCTAACCCATCATGTCAAAAACTTAGTCCCCAGCCCACTCACCCAACCACTCCAAATAGGTCTAAAACAATACCTGACCCTTGCCTCCCTTGGGCATCAGTGTCCCTACAAACGGGCACACACAAACACACACATAAACTCATCTCTCTCAAGTCGAAAATGACTGGCCCCTTTTGACTCCTTTTTCCATATTCCAGATTAATCACCGTCTCCTGTCATTCTATCTGCCTTCCAAATATTTCCCTCCTGCATCTCTTCATTTGCATGTCCACAGCCACTACTGTAAATGGAGAGCTCACTGTATCTCACCAGAATAACTGGTCTCCTAGCCCAGCCCCTGGCTGTTTAAGTTTGCCAGGGCTCTGCAACAAAGCACTACAGCCTACTTGGCTTAAACCACAGAAACTTACTGCTCACAGTTTTGGAGACTAGAAGGGCAGAATGAAGGTGTTGGCAGAATCGTGCTTGGTCTGAGGTCTGGTGTCGGCTTGCTGGCAATCTATAACTCAACTGCTACCTCTACTACATGGTCATCTGTCTCTGTCTCCTACTCTGACTGTTCACAAATTTCCTCTGCTTATAAGGACTCCAGTTATATTAGATTAACCCACCGTGATTCAGTTTGGCCTCACTTAACTAACAGGATATTTGAAGATCCTATTTACAAATGAGTTCACATCCACAGAACCAGGGTTTAGGACTTGAACATGTCCCGTTGGGGACACAATTCAATCCCTATCAATCTCTAACACCAATGCACTTCAGTGTCTTAGATATTTGGGCCAGAATGACCTTCCTTAGGAGCTGGTTGTTCATTCTCTGTAGGCCAAAGCTGTGGCATCTAACATTACTATCCAGAATGGGCTTTGTCCTGGATCTTGGAAGTCTTGGACAGAGTTTAGAATCACAAGCAGGAATCTGAACAACAGAGATAGATTGTTTTGTGAACAATGGTCAGTTTTGGCTGCCCAACCTTCAAACACCAGTCTAATTTTAGGGAATTCCAAAATAAGTGGGAGACAGGGCCCGACATCCCACTCTGGAAGCCAAGTAGGACATATATTTCCTCTCCCAACTCCCTGCGAGTTATTGTATGTAGGCATGACCTAGGCTCAGCTAAGCAGACATGCTCACCCAAGTTTTTCACTTTTAGGGGAGTAATAAAAAGGTACAGTGAAAACTGGAGTTAGAGTTTAGCCATGTGAGGCAACAGTATAGCGTGATGGCTTAGATGGTGATCTGATGGTATAATCTTCTCTGTATTCTGCCACCCTTAATACCTGCCTGTTTTCAGATCCTATTCTGTGTACTCCCTGATATTCTTCCAATAAACTTCTTTTTGCTTAATTTCATCAGCGCTGGTCTCTGTTTCTTGCGAACAAGAAACTTGACTGGCAGAGCAGAGTGGTTCATTCCCTACTGCCCTGTCACAGTGCTAGAGCTTTCTTCACTGAGCACCTTAAGCTTTTCTACTAAAATGCAATTTAAAACCTTTAACATTGCCTGAGGAATTCAGTCATCAAGTTTGTTGAAAAGAATGTTAATCATACCCTAGTGTTCATTCTCCTCTTTAAAAAGAAAAATCATGTCATAATTAATATTCAATAAAATGTATAATCCTAAAGATTCAGGTCCGTTATTTACACATTTATATATCTACCATCTAAAATAAGATGTAGATGATTTCTATAATCCCAAAGAGTGTCATCATTCTTTTTTCCAGGCAATCCCTTTCCATCCCAGGGGCAATCACTTTATGATTTCTCTCAAAATAGATCTAGCCTGGGCTAGAACTTCATTTAAATGGAATCATATAGTATGTTATCTTTTGTATCTGGGTTTTTTGCTCAACATAATCGTTTAAGACTCCTCCCTGTTGTTGCTAGAGCTGCATTATGACTTTTGTGGGCCCTAAGCACTTTTGCCTGCATTGGCCCTTTCCTCCATTAAAATAGATAGATATAGATATAGATATAGATATAGATATAGATATAGATATAGATA